>JAWWNI010001347.1:0-105170 GCA_034642065.1 Darevskia nairensis
GTTGGTCTCTAAGGTGCTACTGGAAGGTATCTGAAGAAGTGTGCATGCACACGAAAGCTCATACCAAGAACAAACTTAGTTGGTCTCTAAGGTGCTACTGGAAGGTATCTGAAGAAGTGTGCATGCACACGAAAGCTCATACCAAGAACAAACTTAGTTGGTCTCTAAGGTGCTACTGGAAGGTATCTGAAGAAGTGTGCATGCACACGAAAGCTCATACCAAGAACAAACTTAGTTGGTCTCTAAGGTGCTACTGGAAGGTATCTGAAGAAGTGTGCATGCACACGAAAGCTCATACCAAGAACAAACTTAGTTGGTCTCTAAGGTGCTACTGGAAGGTATCTGAAGAAGTGTGCATGCACACGAAAGCTCATACCAAGAACAAACTTAGTTGGTCTCTAAGGTGCTACTGGAAGGAATTTTTTTATTTTGTTTTGACTATGGCAGACCAACACGGCTATCTACCTGTAAATAGGCTAAAAGAGTTCATTTTATTTATTTCATAACATTTATACATGGCTTGATTGTAAAATCATCATCATCATCATCCCCTCAAAGTGGTTTACAAAAAAAGATAATAAAATCATCACTAAGAAAACTCAAGAACAAAAATTCAAGACTTTCCAAAATTTAAAATAACATTAGATATTCACCTCTGGGCAGGCTTGTCTAAACAAGAATGTTTTTAGCAGTCGCTGAAAAGGTGCCTTCCTGATGTCACTAGGCAGGGAGTTCCAAAGTTTTAGGTGCTATCACATTAAAAGGTTAAATTCTCACCAATGTGGAATGGTGCGGAGATGGTTAAATGACGAGACTGAGGCAGGATGAATGTGCGGAAGGCGACCTCGACTCTTTGCGGGCACCCCCTTTTATTGGGTTTCACAATATGTTTAAACATTAACCACATTAGCATAACTCTGGTCCCAACAGGGGAAAACTTTGAAAACTTTCCACCCCATATATGGCAAAGGGTGACACCCCCAAGCCTCACCCAGGACCCCGCCATTGTGTACGTGACTGTACTTCATGCTCCTCTCATGCACCCTCCTCGTGCTCATCTCGTGCTTGCTGGTGTTTTTCCACACGTCCGCCATGATCCATTGTTCTCCTCGACACGTGTCTGCCACTCCGACGTTCAGGGCGACGTGGTTTGCCAGCACGTCGCCCCCGGCCGGCACAGAGACACCGTGGTGTGCCAACACGGTGCGCGACGTGTCTCATTGTGTATGGTGTACTGTATGGGCTCATAAAAATCGTCCCAACAGAATGGGTCTTGTGACGGTGGCAGTTCTGCTGATGAAAGAGGTTGAGAAATGTGTTTGCTAACTCAGACCCTGCCCCAACTGGTAGGGTTTTTTTTTTCTTGTGGGTGTCTCCTGCGCAGTGCTTTTTGTCCTGTGGGGTACGCAGTACCAGAACCATTTTTTCCTAGAAGAAAAGCACTGGTTAAAAGTGTCCCTTACTGTAACAACTTCGTGGTGAGTACTGGCACCTCCCATGGTCCAGCTCAGTATTTTGGCCTCTGACCAGCCTCAGAAGACACTAGGAAGAAGGGGCTTCCTTTCCTCTAAGTAGATTTTGGTTGCCTGCTGGGTGCCCAGGAAGCAACTGCTGACTTGCACATGTTCTGCACCTGCCATCTGTCTTGAGATCTAGCAGCTTGGGCTGTGACCCAGCCCCTTTAAATCCTTTTGCTGCAGTTGAATGAGATGATGTGTGATCTTCACCTGAATTCGCAGCAGCAACAGCCTGTGTGGAAATGTGTCAGACGCTCGGAGACAACTCCATTTGCTTCGGGACTTGCAACTTGAGAGATTTCACATCCCGTAACCCCCTAACACTACTGCTGAAGCAAAACAGGTTTCTTGAGAACTCACAGTCTCAGGCTCTCCAGAAGACAGAGGAAGTTCTCTCTCTCTCTCTCTCTCTCTCTCTCTCTCTTGGAGGGAAAGGGGTGCTGATACGTGATTTATTTCCTCTCTGGGAAGCCAAAATCCTTCACAGGAAGCTTTGTCTGTTTTCCGCAATGGTGACATTTTTGCCCCTTCCACCTTCTCATCGTTCGCTCCGCACATTTCCTCCCAGTCTGCTTCTCAGAAAGAGTCCTAGAACAATGCTTAATATTATTACGCTTCGGCAGCAGAAGCAGGTATTTGAAGATCACATCTGCTTGCAATCTGGGCGCAGGGAAGGGGCGCTGTGCCTCCGCTGCAATGGGCTTGCTCAAAGACTTGGAGGTGGCAGCAAGACTCTCCTTAGGAAGAGAGGGCAATTATCATAGATTTGTAGACTTGAATGGGACCCAAGGGTCATCTAGTCCAACCCCCTGCAATGCAGGAATCTCAGCTAAAGCATCCAGGACAGAGGGCCATCCAACCTCTGCTTAAAAGCCACCCTTCTGAGGGTGTCCGTTCCACTGTTGAACAGCTCCTACCATCAGAGGTAAAGGACCCCTGGATGGTTAAGTCCAGTCAAAGGCGACTCTGGGGTTGCGGCGCTCATCTCGCGTTCAGGCCGAGGGAGCCGGCGTTTGTCCACAGACAGCTTTCCGGGTCATGTGGCCAGCAAATAATAATATTATTATTATTGATTGCACACCCAGTGGATCATGTAACCGTGTTGTCTTTCTGGAAGGATCAGGGCTCACTCCTTTCTCTCCGTTTCCCTGACCCATCCACATTTCCAGTCCCTTTGTTGCCGCGAGAGAGAGAGAGAGAGAGAGAGAGAGAGAGAGAGAAGGATGTTCTCTCCATATTGCTGCGTCTTCTGTCTGGCAGCTCGCGAGAGATGGGCCCGGCGGGAGGAAGGCCCATTGCCTTGAGTCATCTGCAGTGGTCCGGCAAGCGCTTCCTCTCTCTGGCTTATGTGGCTCCTCTGAGTGGGAGGACAGATTTGGAGCGCACAGCTGGCTGCGGCCTTTTCCTCAGGGCTGGAGCCTTCTCCCCCTCCTCAAAAAATAAAATATAATTTTATTGGGTTAAGTCAGGAGTAGGGAATCCGTGGCCCACTAGATGCTCCACAGTGCAGTCTGTTCATTTATTTATATCCCATCATTCTTTCTCCCAAGGAGCTCAGTGGGGTGCCCATGGGTCTCCCCCTCCTCATTTGCTCCCCACAACAACCCTGTAAGGTAGGCGAGGCTGAGAGGCAACATGATTGATTGACCCAAGGTCACGGCCAAGTGGGGATTCAAACCCTGGTCTCCTGGGTCCCAATCTGACACTCTAACCACTATGCCAGGCTGCCCATGGAGATTGGATACTGACTCTGATCACCACCCCCTTTTTTGCTTTTTAAATTGATATTCTATTAGAAGAATTTCATTTATTAAAAACTGGTGAAAAGAAAAAAGAAGAAGAAAAATGTGATTGAAAATTAAAATGGAAGAAGAATACTCAATTGCATTTCCATACATTAGTATACAAATGTGCATAGTCTTATTATCCTGAAACAAAATTATTTATCAATAACCTCATATAAAGTCGTTCCAAATATCTTTATATTTATCTGCGTCTATAAGCGGTCTGCGTCCGTTCGTATATTGCCAACATTGTCATGTTGTCAAGCCATCGATTGAGGGGAAACATATCTCTATTCTTCCAGTTCGTCAGTATCAATCTCTTAGCCGCCATTACGGCTCATAAAATCCATCTTCGCCGTCCCTGCTGTCGCTTTCCATACAATAGGTAAATTGTTCAAAAGAATATTCACCTCTGAAAATCTCAACTTTTTCCATAGCGTCTTAATTTATATCGTCCACCACTCTTTCCCCTAACGTAGAAGCAGCGCTGCCACCTTAGAAGAGAAGCCCTGAGCAGGAGGGGGAATGACAGATATCGCCTCTGGCCCCTCTGGCTCTGTGCAAGGTGGTGATGAGGCAGGCAGGTGACTTTTCAGGTGAGCGGTCCATCAGCTGCCGCTCGGGAAGAAGCCCTCCTTCTGGCACCAATCAGTTTCCTCTTATCGCTCGGCTTGACAGGGACTTTTATCTTCGCTGCCAAGAGAGCGAGATCCAACACCTGGGGAAGGTATGCCTGGCGCACAGAGATGCGGCCGATGTTTTCGAAGAGACTCGTTTGTCCTCTCACTTTTTGCTTTTGCTCTCCCGTCGCCTCACCCATCTCTGCACAAAACACCTTCGCTAACTCGCCTCCTGTGGCTCCCCAGATTCTTAGGGAATCTTTTCGGTCCTTTTGGAGATCGCAGGTTCCTGGGGCGGGTTAGGGCTGCCGGGGAAGATGGGAGGGAGGGCATCATGCTGCCTTCCCCAATAGCTCTCCCGAGGACTCTCCTCCAGGCCTGATCCTGCCACTGCTGCAAACCCCTCGTGGTCTAATAATAATAATAATAATAATAATAATAATAATAATAATATTCCCTGTTGATTTGCTTCTCGCAGGGAGGGAACCGCCAGAATGCCCTTGGATCTGGACCTCAGTGTCCGGGCAGAATGATGGGGATGGAGACGCTCCTTCAGGTATACAGGACCGAGGCCGTTTAGGGCTTTAAAGCTCAGCGCCAACACTTTGAATTGTGCTCAGAAACGTACTGGGAGCCAATGTAGGTCCTTCAAGACCGGTGTTATGTGGTCTCGGCGGCTGCTCCCAGTCCCCAGTCTAGCTGCCGCATTCTGGATTAGTTGCAGTTTCCGGGTCACCTTCAAAGGTAGCCCCACATAGAGTGCATTGCAGTAGTCCAAGCGGGAGATAACCAGAGCATGCACCACTCTGGCGAGACAGTCTGCGGGCAGGTAGGGTCTCAGCCTGCGTACCAGATGGAGCTGGGAGACAGCTGCCCTGGACACAGAATGGACCTGCACCTCCATGGACAGCTGTGAGTCCAAAATGACTCCCAGGCTGCACACCTGGCCAAACCAGGCATTGCTTACCCTTTTCCTTGCAGGCTGTGCTTTGTGATCACTCCTCTCCGGCTATCTCCCCACCCATGGGAGAAAAGATAAGGGGGCTAGTGCTTCTTTTTTCCTTCGGGGAGAGAAGTTGCTGGGGGAGGGCAGTTTTTAGTGGAGAGACGCTGCCCGTGGGGAAAGGGTCAAGTATTCCCTTCCACTCTGCAGTTGCCTATCTAGAATGGATGCCTTTCTTTACCTGCCACCCATATCAGATCTTTCTTGACCACTGAATTCATAGAATTATAGAACTGTAGGGCTGGAAGGGACCCCTGGGGGTCATCTAGTCCAACCCCCTGGAATGCAGGAATTTCAGCTAAAGCATCCTTGAATGATGGCCATCCAACCTCTGCTTGCAAACCTCCAAGGAAGGAGAGTCCTACCGCCCCACGGTCGAACTGCTCTTACTGTCAGAAAGTTCTTCCTGATGTTTATTCAGATTCTCCTTTCTTGCAACTGGAAGCCACAGGTTTGAGTTCTACCCCCCCCCCCCGAGCATGAGAAAACAACTGTGCTCCATCTTCCATGGGGCAGCCCTTCAGATACAGTGGTACCTTGGTTCTTAGAAGACGAACAAATCAGCTGCCGAACAAATCGGCTGCCGAACGCTGCAAACCCGGAAGTAAGTGTTCCGGTTTTCAGACGTTTTTTGGAACCCAAATGTCCAATGCGGCTTCTGCTTGAGTGCAGGAAGCTCCTGCAGCCAATCAGAAGCCGCGAATGGTTTCGGGAGCCAAATGGACTCCTGGAACAGATAAAGTTCAAGAACAAAGGTGCCACTGTACTTGAAGAAGGCTTTCATATCTCTCTTCTAATTCTCTCTGTTCAACCCTGGCAGTCTCTGATAGATGATTTGTGTGTGCCCGGTAAAGGGACCCCTGACCATTAGGTCCAGTCGCGGACGACTCTGGGGTTGCGGAGCTCATCTCACATTACTGGCCGAGGGAGCCGGCATACAGCTTCTGGGTCATGTGGCCAGCATGACTAAGCCGCTTCTGGCGAACCAGAGCAGCGCACGGAAACGGCGTTTACCTTCCCGCCAGAGTGGCACCTATTTATCTACTTGCACTTTGACGTGCTTTCGAACTGCTAGGTTGGCAGGAGCAGGGACTGAGCCACGGGAGCTCACCCCGTCGCGGGGATTCGGACCGCCGACCTTCTGATCGGCAAGCCCTAGGCCCTGTGGTTTAACCTACAGCGCCACCCGCGCCTCTTTTGTGTGTGCCCAGAGGTGTGCAAATGTGCTTTTGCAAAATTTCCCAGGTGTTTCTTGAGTAGATTAGAATACCCAGAAGTGTCATTTTCCCCTTGGGCTGTTTGACCTATTGTTGCCATTAGTGGGGTTTCTGGATGCAGCCAGAACTTTTCTCTTTTAGGGGAGGGGGTGGTTATTTATTTTGGCCAGTTCCACATGCGCCCTCCAATTGCCAGCTCCCCTTTCTACCCTTCCTTCCAGCCACCTTCCCCTTTCTATCTTCTCTTCCTATCTGAAGAACATTTGTCTCTTTTCTGGGGATCACCAAGGACTCCCCTAGCACTATCCTCCCATTTGCCAGGATCTGCTCTGGGCTGCAGGACCCCCCCCCAATCCAATTCCATTTCACGCATTTGAAATGTTGTCAGGAAAGGAGCCGACCTTTTTTCGGAGAGAGCCAGGCATGAATCAGTTCAATCGGGGGAGATCTTTCTCAATTTCTAAATTGATTAAACAAGCAAAAAAACGCCTCTTTGAGATCGATTCCGTAATTTTTGACCAAACGAATAATTTGGGAGGTGAGAATCAATCCTCTATTAATTGATTTTTAAAAGCTGGGGATGGAGGGAAGGAGGAGAGATGAATTAATACCGTTCTTGATGAAATTGCTTTGTTGGTACCTAAAAAGAGGAAATCTCAACTTCCCAGTGCTCCTGCGGTCAGAGGAGAGATTTAGCCAAGGGGGTGGAGGTTGTCCCCCTGGAATCTCTCATTTGGGGCTGGGAGGTGGGCAGAACCCTCCTTATCCTGCTTTCCACTGAGTTTCACTAGTCGTCCCCCCTCCCCCATCTCTCTTCTGTTTTCTCCCCCCCCCCCCCGGACCACTTTCTCTTGGCTTTGCACAATAACTGCTAAAGGAAAGGCAATCAGTTACTGATATCCAATCTCACCAGTGACCGGGACTTGGACATGTTGATTTGTAAGAGCGTGGGAAAAGGCCTGAGCTGTTGGCAAAGCCAGGTGAAAAATAATTTCGCCGGGTTTGGGAGGAAGCAAAGCGACTCTCTCGCTCTCCATCATATGAAGGAGCATTTCCAGAGGGAAAGGAAAGAATTTCCCATTAGAGGGGAGCCGGACAAGTCTGGCTCTGGGGCCTGAGAGTGTGCACAAAGAGGAACACATATACTCATCTCTGAACATGTATAAAGAAAACATATGATGCCCAGACCCTCAGCCTGGGTCTCCTCTGCCGTAGCAGCAGAATGCGGAAGACAGCTTTCAGCTTTCTTCTCTCTCTCTCTCTCTCGGTAAATTTTTTGCTGCTTAGTCGTTTAGTCGTGTCCGACTCTTCGTGACCCCCTGGACCAGAGGACGCCAGGCATTCCTGTCTTCCACTGCCTCCCGCAGTTTGGTCAGACTCATGTTGGTAGCTTTGAGAACACTGTCCCACCATCTCGTCCTCTGTCGTCCCCTTCTCCTTGTGCCCTCCATCTTTCCCAGCATCAGGGTCTTTTCCAGGGAGTCTTCTCTTCTCATGAGGTGGCCAAAGTCTTGGAGCCTCAGCTTCAGGATCTGTCCTTCCAGTGAGCACTAAGGGCTGATCTCCTTCAGAATGGAGAGGTTTGATCTTCTTGCAGTCCATGGGAGTCTCAAGATTTAATAATTTTTATTAAATTTTAAATTATTAATTTTTTTATCACAGTAACACCAAATAACAAAACATACAATTCAGAATTTTCCCCTCCGCCCATGACTTCCCTCAACTTTCTCTTCTGGTTTCTTAACATATAAACTTCCCCTGCTTGTTTTATTAAATCTTAATATTAAATTCCTTAACTTAAATGTTGTTATCCTTATCTCATTATAACCTTAATTTGTATTTTCTGTATTTATTTTGTCCATTGTGTTTCCTCAAAACCTACTAGTGAGTCCATTTCTTTACATTGTTTCTGTAAATACAAAATAAATGGTTCCCATTCCTTTTTAAAGTCTCTATTGTCTTTGTCTCTTAGACTTTCAGTTAACGTCGCCATTTCAGCGTATTCCATCAATTTTTCTTGCCATTCTTCTTTAGTTGGTATTTAATTGCTTTTCCATCTTTGGGCTAGTTGCCACATACATAAAAAGTTTCCTTTTCTCTTTTGGCAGGTCTTGACCTGAAATACCTAATAAAAAAAAGCTTCTGGTCTCTTAACAAAAGTTATCTTAAACATTTTTTTCATTTCGTTATAGATCATTTCCCAATGATTTTTAATTATTTTACAATTCCACCACATATGAAAAAACATGTTTTCATTTTCTTTACATTTCCAACTCTTATTGGAGCCCGGAAGCCAGCTCTCCTGATCAAAAAGCCATTGGCTCGTAGGAAAGGGTGACACTGAGAGACTCAGTACACAGAAAAGAAAGGACTTCTCTGTACAGCACGTAGTTAACTTAAAGAACTTCCTGCCACTTGATGTGGTGAAGCCACTAGCTTCGATTCCCACAGATATCTAGGGATGCTGGCTTTGGTGATTTCCAGCAAGTCCGTTCCTGTTCCCTTTAAGCTTTTGGGATATCATATGGCATGGTTTCTCCAGCTCAAGCAGAGAAGAGTTTGGATTTGATATCCCGCTTTATCCCTACCAGAAGGAGTCTCAAAGCGGCTCACATCCTCCTTTCCCTTCCTCCCCCACAACAAACACTCTGTGAGGTGAGTGGGGCTGAGAGACTTCAGAGAAGGGTGACTAGCCCAAGGTCCACAGCAGCTGCATGTGGAGGAGCGGGGAAGCGAACCCGGTTCCCCAGATTACGAGCCCACCGCTCTTAACCACTACACCACACTGGCAGAGATCAGTGTGCTCTCCCCCCTGTTCCAATAGGGATCTTCCAGGAATACTTAGGCACTGAAGAATTTGCAAGTCCACCATTCCATTAGTACACATTGCCAGCGGTTAGTGACACAGAACTTTTTTTAAAAAAGCAAACTAATAATAATAATAAAAATTTTGTGTGTGAATTAACCCTAAGGCTTTACTGATATCTTATAAAGCATTGTAGGTGACTAATAACTTGAAGATCTTTTTCCCTTTCCAAACCTGCACTTTCGTTCTCAGGGAGCTGCGGGATGCTTACTTGGGGAACGAACTCCTTGATTTATTACGGTGCATTTGGGGCCAGGCAGATTCCTCGACCTCTACGGCTGAAATGGGCCATGCTTAGGAGAGACGGTATTCTCTGCAGATGGTAGGAAGACAGATGTGCTCAGGAGCCATCTGAGATGAGATAAACAGCGCAGCTGTAGGAGGGGACCGAGGGAGCTGGCCTGCGTTTGCACCCCCAGCCGCAGCCTCTGGCTCCCTGACTCAGCTGGGTCACTGGGCCTTTCAGCGTTTCCAGATGCAGTTCAGATAGGGAGGAAGCATCCGAAATCTTTGGGGGCCGTTCACTCCCAGAAAGTTTCCAGACCAGCTTTGCAGATGCTTCAAAGTTGGAACGCGCTGAAAGGAATATTGTGTCTCTTTCCCTCCTCTCCCCTCGCAAGCGAGTCAAACCACACACACACACACACACACACACACACACACACACACACACCATAGCTGTCAACTTTCGGATTTGAAAATAAGGGATTTCCCCCCCAAACTTTCGGATTTGAAAATAAGGGATGCCGCGAGGGCGGTGCAATGGCACCAAGTAGCCTCGCCACCCTGCGCTCCAGAGGCTGCGCACAAATGGGTGAGCGAAAGAGCGAGCGCGTAGACGGCAGGCAGGCTGTCTGTCTGGTTGGGCGTGAGGGTCTGGCTGCACAAGGCATGCAAGCTCCGCCCCCAGTCGGTCTCAGACTCCTTATTGGCAGCCGAGCAACGCAGCTGAGGAGCCTCCCTGGCTGGCAGGGAGGGAGAGGAGCTGCTTCCTTTGAAATCCGGGAAATTTAAGGGATAGCAGCAATCCGGGATAGCAGCGGGAAACGACATTGGAATAAGGGAGTTTCCCGCAAAAAAAGGGAGGGTTGACAGCTATCACACACACACACACACACACACACACACACACACACACACAATTTCCCCTGCAAAAGTCACACTGCAGTGACTGTGAGCGGCGCAAGACAGCCAATTTAGCCCCGCATGTTCAGGATAAATCCCTCGTTGCTCATGCCCAGCATGTGGTTAATTGAATCTAACATGTGCAGACTCTGTATTTTGCTGAGGTTATTAGGGGAATGTTGAACTTGCCCTTAATAAACAGCGGTAAAGTTTCACCCGGTGCCCTGGGCGCATCGCTGTTTCCGAAGGGCACTCCTCCCCCCTCACTATACTGAACATCTCTCCAATGCGTTAGACCTAAAACAACATACTTCATGCTCCCCACAAAATTTTGGAAGTGACAGAAAGTTTTGAACTTTTGAAAGGTCGCTGACCCCTGCTTTAGCCAGACCCTGAAAAACTTCCATTTCCAGTTCTGCAATCTTCCCTTGTAATTACTTTTCCCTTTCCTTCTGGATCATAGCACCTTCAAGTCCTTGGTGTGGAGGCTGGAGTTTCTTGGTCAGGGCACCTGGGATGCAGCCTTCCTTTGGCTGGCTCATCTCTTTCTTTTCTGCAGGAGATAAAGCTCTGAAGCACTGTTGGAAGTGCTGCAAAAACTATTACTAGGATGGCAATTCTAATAATAATGGGTCTGTCCCACTGGGAACCTCTCTTTCCTGAGTCCCACTGGGAGGAACGAGAGATGCACCAGATATATCAGAGGAAGCCAAGGTTCTTGAGAGATCTGGCGGATGCAACTGTTATTAGATGCGAAAAGAAGATTCTCCCCTCCTGTCTTAAAATGTGGCTTTGAAAAATGATTTTTGCATTCAGAAATATAAATTATCTAAGCTTAAAATGACTTCAGGAGTGATGGCCGTAAACAGATTAGTGTCAGAATTTTAAAAGACGCCAGGAAGAAATTGGTACCCGGATCACGGCATCCTATCAAATACAAAAAAATCCATTATCTCCGAAACAACAAGAATTGTCAGACTGGCACTCGCTGTATGATGCCCTGGGTGCTTTGTGTTTATTTGTGTGTTTTCTTTCTTTCCTGTGTCTAACTTGAATTTTTAAGCAGGAAACAAAGAGGGTAATAAATAACAACTACAGGGTTTGCAAGGCTTGTCAGAGAATACACACCTGCATTTAGTTCAGAGATGCAGTGAATCTGATATCTGTTTTTTACTCTCCTTCCTTCCTTCCTTCCTTCCTTCCTTCCTTCCTTCCTTCCTCTTTCTCTATCTAGAAGCTCTTCACCAGTTTAAGAACCTGCCAAGGGCAGATGGAACAGCCTTCATTTTAGATGGCAGCCCCATTAGACCCCATAGTCTAGGAAATATCTGTAGTCACCTTGAGCGAGATTCTTTTAACAGATCTTTCCTAAGTCAGTTTTCCTGGTGGCTTGAAGTGAGGAGTTTGCCCTTGACTTTGATATTCTGGTTTTCTGTGCCATTCGCAGGAGACCTTTTTTTTTTTTTTTTTTTTTGCGGGGTGTTTGGACGGATGGTTGCCTTTGCACTTGGCAAGACTCTTTCTCCTGGAGCCCTGGTTATGGATAGGAATTGGGACAAAAATAATTCCTGCCAGAGCCGTTACTCCACCACCCGATTGCCGCTCTCTCTGCGCTGTTTGAATGAAAGCGGTATTAATCATCATCCACACAATGTACTTAGAGCAGCTTTCACACTGCTCCAAACAGCGGCAATAACAGAGTCCCACATCAAATCCATCATCGAGCAGAACAACTCCTGCAGAGGCTGAGAGCAAGGCAGGAGATTGGAAAGGCCACATCCAGAGGAGTACCATGGGGTAGGGTAGCTTGGACTACTGCAAAGCGCTCTATGTGGGGCTACCTTTGAAGGTGACCCGGAAACTGAAATTAATCCAGAATGCGGCAGCTGGACTGGTGACTGGGAGCGGCCGCCGGGACCACATAACACCGGTCCTGAGAGATCTACATTGGCTCCCAGAACGTTTCCGAGCACAATTCAAAGTGTTGGTTCTGAACTTTAAAGCCCTAAACGGCCTCGGTCCTGTATAGAATCATAGAATCACAGAGTTGGAAGAGACCACAAGGGCCATCCAGTACAACCCCCTGCCAAGCAGGAAACCCCATCAAAGCATTCCTGACAGGTGGCTGTCAAGCCTCTGCTTAAAGACCTCCAAAGAAGGAGACTCCACCACACTCCTTGGCAGCAAATTCCACTGTCGAACAGCTCTTACTGTCAGGAAGTTCTTTCTAATGTTTAGGTGGAATCTTCTTTCTTGTAGTTTGAATCCATTGCTCCGTGTCCTCTTCTCAGATGCAGCAGAAAACAACTTTTCTCCTTCCTCTATATGACATCCTTTTATATATTTGAACATGGCTATCATATCACCCCTTAACCTTCTCTTCTCCAGGCTAAACATACCCAGCTCCCTAAGCTGTTCCTCATAAGGCATCGTTTCCAAGCTTTTGACCATGTTGGTTGCCCTCCTCTGGACACGTTCCAGCTTATCAGTATCCTTCTTGAACTGTGGTGCCCAGAACTGGACACAGTATTCCAGGTGAGGTCTAACCAGAGCGGAATACAGTGGTACTATTACTTCCCTTGATCTAGATGCTATACTCCTGAAGGAGTATACCTGAAGGAGCGTCTCCACCCCCATCGCTCTGCCCGGACACTGAGATCCAGCTCTGAGGGCCTTCTGGCGGTTCCCTCACTGTGAGAACTGAGGTTACAGGGAACCAGACAGAGAGCCTTCTGAGTAGTGGCACCCGCCCTGTGGAACGCCCTCCCACCAGATGTCAAGGGGATAAACAACTATCTGACTTTCAGAAGACTTCTGAAGGCAGCCCTGTTTAGGGAAGTTTTTAATACTTAATGCTGTATTGTTTTTAACACTTGATTGGGAGCCGCTCAGAGTGGCTGGGGAAACTCAGCCAGATGGGTGGGGTACAAATAATAAATTATTAGTTTTATTATAACATAAGAAGACCCCTGCAGGATCAGGCCCATGGCCCACCCAGTCCAGCATCCTCTTCTAACCAGATACATATGGGAAACCCAGAAGCAGGATTTGAGTGCGAGAGCCCTCTCCCCTTCTGCAGATTCTAGCAAATGGGGTTTGGAAGCATCACTACCTCTGACTGGGAGCATGACTGAGATTCCCTGAGTCCCACAGCATAGATGGGAAACCCGCAGACTTCCAGATGTTGCTACATGCCAACTCCCCTCAGTCAAACACGCCAGTCGGTAGTTAACTGGGTCTTCTCCCTGGGCCCTTTTTGAAAATGGGGAGAATATTTGCCTGCCTCCAGTCTGCAGGGACCTCCCCTGTTCTCCCAGAATTCTTGACAATTCTAGATAAGAACCTCTCAGATTACACCCACAAGCTCCTTTAACACCCTTGGTCACAGATCGAGGAGGGACATTTAGTTCATAGAAGTCCCATGATATGACAACTTGAGGATGACAGTGACAGACTTTCAGCCGGTTCATGGCTGGCTGAGCCAAGGCACAGAGACCCTGGTCCCCTCCCCTGACTGCGGAGTCCCTAGATTTCGAGGTGCGGGCTCGAGATGCATCTTCTCTCATGTTCCCGACCTTGCCTTGAAAATGGTTGAGAGCGCGCCAGAAAGGGAGTCTATTTTTTATTTAGTAAATACTTTTTTTAAAAAACAGAACTGCGGTTTTGATTTATAGGCACCTCGGTGGTGCTCCCAGGAAGACTCGTAGAGGTTTAACTACATTTTCTCAGCATCACACCAAGCCCAATAAACCGGCGTCCATGTGCGCGGCACACATTCTCACTCCCAATATAAATCGGGTTTTACGAGAGTGGAAGGCCCCTTGGCTTGCCAGAGCAGAGCCTGTTGGTCCAAGCCCCCTGCGTGGTGGACGGTCTCTCTCTCTCTCTCTCTCTCTCTCTCTCTCTCTCTCTCTCTCTCACCCGCTCTTCCTCTTCAAGTTGTCAGACTTCAGTAATGTTTACAGCTATTTAGCTATCAAACTTTATGTGCAGCTCTGAGAGAAAACGTGTCTCTTAACTACCGCAGTGTCATAAATGGCAGTCTGTTAAACCGCGCCGATTCAACAACTGTTTCGCCAAAGCTGCCAGTGCGATCGGCTGGAGAGGGCGCTGATTACTCCAGAGGAAGCTTGTGTGCCAAGGGTTGGCATTCCTTTGCCAGCGCCTCAAGTCCTTTGGCGCTAATCCACCCTGCTTGGTTTTCACGTGGAGAATAAGGGGGTTCACTGCTGAAAATGGTTAGCCGCTCCACCGAGCCATTGCAAGTCCATCAAAAATGGTTTTCAAACACTTTTAAAATTTAATCCTGCGAAGGTTCCTCATATACCGGTACTTGCAACTGGTAGCAAGGAAAGAGGTTGGGAAATGAAACGTATAGCAAATGAGAGGGACGATCGCTGCAGGCGGCAGCCCCCTGGGACGATCGCCAGGGGCACTTACTTCCACCTCTGGCTCCACCCAGCGTTCTGGGGGTCATCGTAGATTCCAAAGGTGATTTCCCGTCCCCTCTGTACTGAACACCAGCACTATTCATGCTCCCCACATGGATGTGGCAGGAGTTTTGCGCAACTTGAGAAGCTGAGAAAAAAACTACTGAACAAAAAGTGCTGTCTGCCTGGGGAAATGCAGACACCCAGTCAAACGTAAAAAGACACTATCAGGAAACGGCATTTGGGTTAGCGCTCCGCGATGGCATGAACACTGCCTTGCAACCAGTCCATGCAAAATGTAGGCACCCTATATATAGAAAGGAGCAAACCAGTGATATTTTAGGGAGCAGGCTGGCAGGCGGGGCCCATAACTTACATCATAGCAGCCTACACAAAACAAAACACTGTCGCTGTATGTAGGTTTTGTTTCATTTGTTTTTTATCTTATATTTTGGAAATGTACATCCAGGTTTTTTCCCCTTTACATTTTTTGGGGGGGGCAAGAGAGTGGGGCCCTAAGCTATAGCTTGTTTAAAGGTAAAGGGACCCCTGACCGTTAGGGTCCAGTCGCGGACAACTCTGGGGTTGCGGCGCTCATCTCGCTTTATTGGCCAAAGGAGCCAGCGCACAGCTTCCGGGTCATGTGGCCAGCATGACTAAGCCGCTTCTGGTGAACCAGAGCAGCGCATGGAAACGCCGTTTACCTTCCCGCTGGAGCGGTACCTATTTATCTACTTGCACTGCGTGCTTTCGAACTGCTAGGTTGGCAGGAGCTGGGACCGAGCAACAGGAGCTCACCCCGTCGCGGGGATTCGAACCGCCGACCTTCTGATCAGCAAGCCCTAGGCTCTGTGGTTTAGACCACAGCACCACCCGTAGCTTGTTTAGCTTATACATAGCTGGTTTAGCTTATACATAAATCTTGCCCTGGCGATGGGACATGTGTAATGTGGCTAAGGATGACCGGGCTCACAGGACCTGGCAGGCCTCACCCTGCACAGCTTCTCTTTGCAGGAGGCGGCCCTCCCACTTCCGACAGAAATCCCAGAAATTTGTCTGTGCTTTTGCACAGCCCAGTAAGCAAAGCTGGAAGCTTGACGGCCAGCTCACAGCTCAGGGCTTTTCCCTAAAAACCACCCTGGGCCTGACACCCGTCATACTCATTCTCTCCTTGCAAGGAGACGGGCGCTTCCTCCCCTCCATCCCCCTACTGCTGCCTCTTCTCCTCTCTTGTCAGTCTTTCAACCCACCCCCAATTCCTTGGCTTGCGGAGGAGCACAGTTACAGTAACTCCTCGTAGGTGATGCGCAGGACTTTGATGGAATATTTCCCCCTCCTTTAATTTTGCAGAAGGGCATTAGTGAAAGCTTGCGCCTGGTTTTAATGGATTGTCTGACTAATGTGGTCTGAAAGGGCCGACCCCGGGGGGAATAGATTCCTAATGGCCCTGTCAAACTCTGAAGTGAGGCAGGAAAGGAGTCGGGGAGGGAGGGGGGGACGGGGCAAGGGGAGAAATCTTCAAAAGTTTATAACTTGCTCCAGAGCAAACCAAAAGCCCCCCACACTCCAAGCCCCCATCTCTCTCTCTCTCTTGCAGGAAGGGGGAGGCCAGGGAGTCAGGCATGTTTTGGTTTGAAACTGAAGCTGCCTTTTCTCTCGCTGCCGTCCCAGAGGACCGAGAGCGGCTCAGCACCGTTTGGAATGTGGCCCTTTGCAACCTTTCATCCGGAAGGGAGGAAGGCAGATGGGGAGGGGAGGGGGCAGGAAGCAGGAGGTGGTGGAATGTGCCGAAGAGGTTTAGGGTGCCGGCGCAGTACATGTCAAATCCCACACTTCACCAGCGTCGGAGATCATAGAATCATAGAATAGAATCATAGAATCATAGAGTGGGAAGAGACCCCAAGGGCCATCCAGTCCAACCCCTTGCCAAGCAGGAAACACCATCAAAGCATTCCTGACAGGTGGCTGTCAAGCCTCTGCTTAAAGACCTCCAAAGAAGGAGACTCCACCACACTCCTTGGCAGCAAATTCCACTGTCGAACAGCTCTTACTGTCAGGAAGTTCTTTCTAATGTTTAGGTGGAATCTTCTTTCTTGTAGTTTGAATCCATTGCTCCGTGTCCGCTTCTCTGGAGCAGCAGAAAACAACCTTTCTCCCTCCTCTATATGACATCCTTTTATATATTGGAACATGGCTATCATATCACCCCTTAACCTTCTCTTCTCCAGGCTAAACATACCCAGCTCCCTAAGCCGTTCCTCATAAGGCATCGTTTCCAGGCCTTTGACCATTTTGGTTGCCCTCCTGTGGAAACGTTCCAGCTTGTCAGTATCCTTCTTGAACTGTGGTGCCCAGAACTGGACACAGTATTCCAGGTGGGGTCTGACCAGAGCGGAATACAGTGGTACTATTCCTTCCCTTGATCTAGATGCTATACTCCTATGGATGCAGCCCAGAATTGCATTGGCTTTTTGAGCTGCTGCATCACACTGTTGACTCATGTCAAGTTTGTGGTCTACCAAGACTCCTAGATCCTTTTCACTTGTACTGCTCTCAAGCCAGGTGTCACCCATCCTGTATTTGTGCCTTTCATTTTTTTTTGCCCAAGTGTAGTACTTTACATTTCTCCCTGTTAAAATTCATCTTGTTTGCTTTGGCCCAATTCTCTAATCTGTTAAGGTCATTTTGAAGTGTGATCCTGTCCTCTGGGGTATTAGCCACCCATCCCAATTTGGTGTCATCTGCAAACTTGATCAGGATGCCTGATCAATCAATCAATCAGGTTGCATGTTCAATTCCCGTATGGGACAGCTGCATATTGCTGCATTGCAGGGGGTTGGACTAGGTGACACTCAGGGTCCCTTTCCTTCCAACAAGTGCTGCAGCTGACCAGTTGCTGGTCTCTGCCTTTTAGCAGAAACCCAATCAAGTATCTTGTTTCCATGCTGAAGCCTTCCTCTATCAGCCTGCATGGAGAACGTCAGACTTTGCTTATCGTGAACCTTGTTAGGCTTCTGCGCAGCTCGGGTCTGTCTCCAAACATCTGTCTCCTGCTCCTCCCAGCCCATCTGCTGATCCACACAAACAACATTTCCTCTGGTGCCTTGGAAGTAAACAGAACTCTGCTTCCTTTGGACGTTGGTGAGACCAGGAAGCAGCCCAAAAAAAAGGCAGAAGGTTGGCAAATCAGCAAGGGTTGCCATTTGTCAAGCAAATGTAAAATCAGGTTTAGTTGGGGATGGGTGGGTCTTGTCTGCTTTCTTTCAGTTTCTCATTTTTCCAGTCTTCACAGAACACAGCTTTGGAGAGTTGGAAGTTATCACAGGGGTCATCTAGTCCAACCCCCTGCAATGCAGGAATCTTCCAATGTAGGACTCGAACCCACAACCCTGAGATTAAGAGTCCCATGCTCTACTGACTAAGCTATCTGTCAGGATTCCGTCTGTGCGTTTTTGTAAAAAGTCTGCATGAACTTTTGTACATATTTCTTCCCATACACGTTTTTTTATATTGGATTTTACTTAATATATACACTTTTGCAGTCAGTTTTCCCTAATGTGATTCCTTTTTTCTATGTTGTTTTAACTAATAGCAGACATTATTATTCACACTTTCCCCATATTTTTATATGCAATTTTTGGTTGGAAGACTATGTCAGAAAATAGGAAGGGTCTTCTGCTACAGGGCAGCCTGGCCTATAGAAAGCTGTCTCATTTTCCTCACTTTACTGGGTGTTATTACCTGGCCTGTGAACACAGCTTGCACTAAGAAACCCCCCCCCCCTTTCCGCTTTTGTGCATTTGTTTATTTATCTCATTTACGCATGGCTTCCTATAAACATCCCAAAGCATTTTAACAACGAAAACCGTGTTTTATGCAGATACCAGACAGGGATTATGATTATTTAATTCAACTTAAAAGGCTTGTTAAAAAAGAAAGGTCTTAAATAGGCAATAGAGTTTGTGCCTGCCTGATATCTGGTGGCAGGGAGTTCCAGAGGGCAGGTGCTACCTCACTAAAGGCTCAATTCCTGCACCATACGGAGCAGACCTTCTGATAAGATTATTTCTGCAGGGGTGCAGAGTGCAGTGATTGACAGGATATATAAGGAAGGATCCGACCTCTTAAGCATCCTCTTCCCAGGCTGTACAGGGCTTTGTACACCAGCAGCATCACTTTGACCTTACTGGATTTATTTATCTGAGCATAGCTTGTTGCTGAACACAGCACTGAAACAACCTTTCAGGTAGGGCCATAGTTCATTAGAGAATGCCTAGGTTAGAGAATAGGTTCAATTCCTGGCATCTCCAGGGATGAGTGGAGGGGATGTTCAAGTCAGGATATGTCCTACACATGAGTAGAACCTTGACAGAGACACATGCCCGACTGGCATGTTCCCTTCCTCCTGGGCGATCGTTCGGGAGCTTCAAAAGCATTCCTCAGCCCGAACATCACAGCGACTGATGCCAGAAGACATCAGCACACTTAGGGATCCGCAGAAGTTTGCGCAGTTGTGTAACAGAACTCAGCAACTCAGCATTTAGGCTAATCTACTTTATTTACATATAAATACACACGGAGCACTTCTTCGTGGCTCCCTCTCTCTCTATCATCACACAGCAAAGAGAAAGGACAAAGGACAATAGTCCCACTTCAGGGAACACAGTAAGACAAACATCCTGACTACGTCACATCCCATTCCTGTGGAATCAAAACACATACCCAGTCATGTGATAGAGAACAATCCCATGACTGCACACGGGGAATGAATCTCCAACAGTTCATTCCTGAAACCATGGAGAGATTCTCCTAACAGTCAGTCTAGATCAGGGGTGTCCAACCTGTCGACCGCCATCGACAGGTCGATCCGCGGTCGATCGTGGGATCCTTATCAATCACGTTGTTTAGAATCATGGCTCCGCGCCCCTCCCTCCTTGGTCTTTCCCTGCATCGCGTTTACCGTGTGTTCCTTTGTTGTCTGCTGTAGCTCTGTGTTCGTCTGTTAGCGGCCATGTTGTTGGTGAGCGATTCAAATTAATTCTGCACACTTACTGTTTTTAAAAGGTCTACAACTCTGGGAAGCCCCCCTCTAAAAAAAGCTCAACGACCTTGCCCCCCCAAAAGCCCAACAACTTTGACCTGCCCCCTAAAAAAAAACTCAACAACTTATGACTTGCTCCCCTAAAAAAAGCTCTACAACTTTGGTCCCCCCCAAAAAAGTGGGTAGATCACTGCCAGTCCCCCCCCCCCCGGGAGTAGATCACAGTCTCTTGTGAGTTGGACGTCCCTGGTTTAGATAATACAGAGCTGGGTGGAACAGTAGCGTAACTGGATGGGCCAGTGGCAGCTTCCTTCCTTCCTATCCATGGAACATCAAATGCTGGTTGCCTCTTGGAGCCATGAAATTCAGTCTCACACAGTATCCTTGAATTATGGGGCAGAACTCTATACCCAAACTGTATAGAAATTTATTCATTAAGCAACTACAGCGGCCAGAATGTTATCTGCCCAAAAACGGAAGGAAGAAGGATAAGTCCCGATGAAAGAAGAATGGATACAAAAACTTATGGAATATGCAGAAATAGCGAAACTTACCGGAAAAATAAGAAATCAAGATAACAAACTTTTTATAAAAAGAATGGAAATGGTTTATTGAATATTTACAAACAAACTGTAAACAGACAAGAACATTGGCAGGATTATTGTAATAACCTGCAGTTTTATAAGAGTATATATTTAGATGAATAAATGAATAACTTAATTTGGAATATGCAGGAAATATAAAAAAAATAAATTTAAGGAACTGCAGAAAGAGGGGGAAGGAAGTCGAGTTTCGAAATGTCAAAATGATTTTAAAACTATTGAAATGTATATAACTGAAAATCATTTTTTTAAAAAAATGAAATTCAGTATCACACTGGGACACCATTTCCATTGACGATGAATGATGAATTTCATTTATTTCCCACGCGTCTTCCCAAAAGAGCCCGGCAGGCTTCTGAATTGAGTGTTTCCCACTTATTTGAACTATATAGTTGGAAGGTTCAGCGCGGATAAAAGAAAGCACTTATTCACGCAGCACTTGGGGGAACTGTGGAACTCTCTGCTGCAGGAAGCAGTGATGGTCACCAACTTCAAAAGAGGGCTGCATAAATTCACGGAGGAGGAGAGGGCTATCAATGGTCACTAGCCAGGATGTCTATGCTCTATGTCTGCAGTTGGAGAGGCAGCAGTGCTCCTCAAGGCCAGTTTCTGGAAACTGCAGGAGGGGAGAGGGCTCTTGGGTTCGAATCCTGAATGCATGTTTCCTACTAGCATCTACTTGGTCTCTGTGGGAACAGGATTATGGACTAGATGGGCCATTGGCCTGATCCAGCAGGCTCTTCCTATTATATTAAAACACGAGGTAAGGAATGCTGAGCACAGATCCTCCAATCTGATGCATAATGGCTTTCTAGTCTGTTTTACCCCTGTGTAGGAAGGAAGCCTTTCCTCTGCGCACTTGCATATGTTGCTGTTATGTGGGGGTTGCCAAGGTCACCCAGGAACAGCCATGCTAGCACTGCCATCTGCGCATTCGGTTTGAGCATCAAGGGCACATACCTTGCTTATGCTAATCAGCTTGCGTCCCTCGTGCTGAGCCAATTCAGCGGGAGAGGAGCACAGCTCTTGCAAAGCGCCTCCGCCTTGAGGGAGACGTCCGACGGTGGCAAGGTTTACCTGGCTTGGCCTGCCGATGGCGCTAGGGGGTAGACACCCTGCGATGATCGTGGGGAGAGACGTGCCTCTAGGTTGTTGCAGGTTTTAAATAGATAAACGGGACCTACTGAAACAAGGCTCTGGAAACGAAGCCTGATGAGGAGCAGTGGAGGGAGCTGGGGATGCTTAGCCTGGAGAAGAGGAGGCTGAGAGGAGATAGGACAGGGGTAGGCAACCTAAGGCCAGATGTGGCCCAATCGCCTTCTCAATCTGGCCCACGGATGGTCTGGGAATCAGCGTGTTTTTACATGAGTAGAATGTGTCCTTTTATTTAAATTGCATCTCTGGGTTATTTGTGGGGCCTGCCTGGTGTTTTTACATGAGTAGAATGTGTGCTTTTATTTAAAATGCATCTCTGGCCTATTTGTGGGGCATAGGAATTCGTTCATTCCCCCCCCCAAAAAATATACCGTATTTTTCGCTCCACGCTCCATAAGACGCACTTTTTTCCTCCTAAAAAGTAAGGGGAAATGTCTGTGCGTCTTATGGAGCGAATGTGTGGTCCCTGGAGCTGAACTGCCCAGGGGCAAAAGCAGATCGTGCTTATTTTTTTAAAAAAGAGAGAAGGTGTTGAAAGGAAGCCCGCTGAGCAGCTGAGCAGCAAACGATCAGGGAGAAAGATAAGGGAGAGAAATTCCAGCCCCGCCCCCTTGCAGAGGGAAGCTGTTTCCCCAGTGACATGTGACTGGCTCATTAGATTATCTAATCTAATGAGCCGGCGTTTGTCCACAGACAGCTTTCCGGGTCATGTGGCCAGCAGGACTAAACCGCTTCTGGTGCAACAGGACACCATGATGGAAGCCAGAGCGCACGGAAACGCCGTTTACCTTCCCGCAGCAGTGTTACCTATTTATCTACTTGCACTAGCATGCTTTTGAACTGCTAGGTTGGCAGGAGCTGGGATGGAGCAACGGGAGCTCACTTTGTCACAGGGATTTGAATCGCCGACCTTCTGATCAGCAAGCCCAAGAGGCTCAATGGTATCAGAGGGTCGGAACTGAACCAATGAATTCAAATAACAAGAAAGGAGATTCTGGTTAAACATTAAGAAGAACTTTCTGATGGTAAAAGCTGTTCAATGGTGGAACGGACTCCCTCGGGAGGTGGTGGACTCTCCTTCCTTGGAGGTTCTTAAGCAGAGGTTGGATGGCCATCTGTCACGGATGCTTTAGCTGAGATTCCTGCATTGCAGGGGGTTGGACTAGATGACCCTTAGGATCCCTTCCAACTGTACAATTCTATGCTTCCTTCCTTCCTTCCTTCCTTCCTTCCTTCCTTCCTTCCTTCCATCCATCCATCCATCCTTCCTTCCTTCCTTCCTCTTCTGAATGTGTGTGTGATGGTGTTGGGGAGACAGCCGTCCTTAGAACAACCTCGACCCCAGGGAGCTGCAGCAGAACAGCTGGGCAACAGCAGCCAGAGCCTGCGGGCCTCTCGCTGTGAGCTCTTGGCCTGTCTCATCCCATGAGCAAGAGCGAAAGTGATGGGGGAGGGGAGCATTCATGGATGGATCAGCATGCAATTTCCACGCGGGGGATGAATGGGGCGGGTAAGGGTGGCGGGGCTCGTGAATCCCACTTACGCCACACCCCCAGAAGCAGACGAAACTCTGGAAAATGAGAGATGACGAGATCTAGGACGTGCTTGGATCACATCTCGGTCCCTGGACCTAGGAGGCAGACCTCTTTCCAACCCCCTGTTTAGGAATGAACCCTTTGAGAAATCTTTCCAGTAGCACCTTAAAGGTAAAGGTGCTGACCATTCGGTCCAGTTGCGGATGACTCTGGGGTTGCGGCGCTCATCTCGCTTTACTGGCTGAGGGATCCGGCGTACAGCTTCCAGGTCATGTGGCCAGCATGACTAAGCCGCTTCTGGCGAACCAGAGCAGCGCACGGAAACGCCGTTTACCTTCCCGCTGCAGCGGTACCTATTTATCTACTTGCACTTTGACGTGCTTTCGAACTGCTAGGTTGGCAGGAGCTGGGACTGAACAACGGGAGCTCACCCCGTTGCGGGGATTCGAACCGCCGACTAGAGACCAACTAAGTTTGTTATTGGTATGAGCTTTCGTGTGCATGCACACTTCTTCAGATAGAAATCTGTTTCTGTAAAATGGGGACACAGGTAGTCTGCTGCATGAGGTGGTGGCTGTGAAGGTGGGCAATATAAGAACTTGACAGGGTTTAGAGCACTATGAAAAAATCATGTCAACATTGGGAGGGATGGACTTCATGTTGGAACAGTTTCTCCATGTGTCTAGTGAACTGTGTGTGCAAGCACACTCTGAAAGGGGGAAAATCAGGACCCTCCCAGTCCCCTCAGACTTAATGGGGTTAATAATTTGTGTAGAGCTCTCTTCTCTTCATTTGCTGAAGCTTCTGTGTAGTTTTTGGTGTATTTATTTTCCTCCTTCCAGATTTGCCTGTTTAATTTAATTTTATCTGATTTAGGGATCCTCAATGAGTGGTCTGATATGACAATGCCGTCGTGATTATGTCTGTCACTAAGGCAAGTGAGAACCATGGAGAGTAAAGACAAAAGACGGCTCTCTCCATGAATAAATTGTCGTTTTTGCTGGTGGGGGGGGATGCTGTAAAAGGGAAGTGCTTTTCAGTACCCCTGAAAATGTTTCTGAGGAATGAGCAGTAGTTTGGACTCAACTCGGGGGGGGGGAAAGGGGGGGGGATCCAAGGTTGCAATAGTGATGTGAGGAAGTCTTGTTGAATTTAGTCAATATAATTTGCAAGTTAATGTGAATGAGACTGGGCTACATATCTAGCATTTTTCCATTCTAAATTCTGTTACATTTGAAAAGTTAAAAACCTACAAGTCCCCCACCCACCGTACTGAGGTCATTTCAGACTTTCCAGGAAGAAAAGTTGCAGAATTTGTGATTTTTTTTAAAGGCGGGTAAGATGCAACATGACAGAAGTTTATACAGTTATGCCTGGCATGGAGAAAATGGAAAGAGAAAAGGTTTTCCTTCCTCTCTCAAAACACTGGAACTTGTTAGCATCCAATGAAACTGAATGTTGTGAGATTCACAAGATTCAGAGTTAAACTACGGAACTCCCTTCCACAGGAGACACTGATGGCTACCAACCTACATGGCTTTAAAAGAGGATTAATGGATTTAAATGGCTCCTAGCCACAATGGCTCGGCTCTGCCTCCATGGTTGGAGGCAGCAATGCTTCTGATCCCCAGTTTCTGGAAACCGCAGGAGGGGAGAGGGCTCCTTGTGGTCGAATCCTGCTTACGGGTTTCCCAGAAGAGGCATCTGGTTGGCCACAGGAGGCTGGACTAAGAAGGGCCCCTGGCCTGATCCAACAGAGCTCTTCTGATGTTCTTGTGTTCCTGTGATGGCCTGGGATTCAGACTCGGACGCTGAACCTGAGGGATCCCAGCCTGCACAGGATTCCCCGTCTCCAGAACCAGCAGAGCCGGGGCTGGGGCTGGAGTCTGAAGGGTCCTCACCTGTGCTGGATCCTCAGGTGCAGGCATCTGCTGAGTCTGCTCTGGCTCCTGATGGGATGGAGGACCCATTGCCTGCAGGTGCTCCACTCCCAGCCCTGTCAGGGGAAGCTGAGGTTGCCTCTGGGTCCGGTAACCCTCCAGCCTCTCCTGAGCTGCAGAGGCTCAGGGCAGAGAGGCGAAGGGAACTGAGTTCCCGCAGGAGGAGTGCTCGCCTCCAGGCCAGGAGAGGCAAGTCACCAGAGGATCGGGGCCGCCCTATGCCTCGGGGCCGATAAAAGCCAGCCAGCCCCAGCCCCAAGTTGCAGGAGCAACATCGTTGCTGACCAGTTTCTGCCGGTGTTCCTGCTTGATACCTATCCTGCTTTCCAGCCCGAGCTTCTGACCCGCCCTACCTGTTCCTGACCCGCCTGCCTCCCTGCCCTGCACCCAGCTTCAGCTACTACAGACTGCCTTTACGTTGTACCTCTGACCACGGACCGGACTTAGACCTCGCCTTTTGGATACCCCACGGGACCAGCACAGTTCCCCTGAACCATAGGAGCCAGACGTCTCCCATGGCGTCTCCCCAGACCACAGGGATAGAGCACCAGGCATGAGCCCACGGCATGGAGGGATTCTCCACAAGGTGGTGGGGCCTGGGAGAGCTGGGCAGAGGGTTTGCTTTCCACCTTGGTCAGAGCAAGCAGTTCACTCTGATCGGAACTGGCACCAGAGCAGAACAGGGCACATGCTTATTTAGTTACTGCATTTGGGGTGGGGTGGAAATGCTGATTTTTTTAAAAAAATAAGTGCACTGGAGTTTCGCCAGTTGCTCACCTCTGGTTGAAACAATTGCAATAGCATTTTTTATTTTGCAAGGGAAATGGGGTGTTCCAATGCAGAAGCATCCCTGAAGCCTTTCCCTGCCTGGTGGTCTGGGATGGTATCTCCCATCTGCCCCCCCCCCCCCCCGTGCAATAGCCATGCAGGCAGGGGTTGATGGAAGTGGTGATGCAAAGGAGCCAGAGGGCACCAGGTTGGGGAAGCTTTACATGCCACCGGAAACAGTCCACCTTAGGCATGTCTTTCCCTCTCCACCCAACTTGAGTCTTGCAGAAAACTGCTTCTTTGAAAGCTGTGTTGGGCTGTGGGCTGGTTGAGGTCACAGTCCATAGAAGCAGATGGTTCTGTGTCCTCGATAAAAGAAATTTCCTTTCTGAATCTGAGCAAAGGGTTGTTTGCCTCCTGTTCCCTGCCCAGCTGCTCCTGGCCAGTTCCTTCCTAAACATAACACAGTCTTGATGGCTTTGGTCAGAATTTGTTGGCTCGGGCATCTGAAGGGCAGAGAGCAGAAGGCTCTGCTCTTGTCTGTGGCTTGATGGTGACTAAATTACCTTGCGCGCAAGGTGACAATTGCACACAGTTTCCCTGGTATCCATTCTGAAATGGAAAGCTGTAGCGAAAATTCATTGCATGCTTATTTCAGACCAACATGTTTGCGGTTTGCAGCAAAAGAAACCCCTGCACGATTTATTGAAACTCCGGTATCCATGTCCAAACAAAACAGAATGGATTAGGCAGGCCTCTCCTTCCAGCTGGGCTCCAGCGCTCTCTGCAGAAACTACATCTCCTATCACGCTCTGCTTTGATGAGACCTCAGGCTTGCACTGCCTGTCATGTTGCAGCGTTTGGGACTTTGTAGTTTAGGGGAAATGTGAGGAAGACACAACATAGTGGAAGCTTATAAAACAACTAGTTGAATTTAGCCCGTTAATAACGGGCGCTAGAACGGAGAGGAGGGCCGGGAAGCCGCGCATCCCACCCTCCCTCGTTCCCGGCAGGCCCGAGGAGGGAAGCGGCGGCGGCGGCGGCCTCTGCGCTCCGCCACGGAGCTCCCCGTCCCCGGGCGGTGCCAGGGCCGGCGGCGGCGGCCCATCACCAAGGCGCTGCCGGAGCCGCAGCCAGAGCCTGCCGAGCGGGGGCAGCCTCGGAGGCGGCGGCAGCGGGTGAGCGCAGGCGGACAGGGGCACCCCGACAGCGCGCTCTTCTGGGGACCCGGCAGGCGGCGGGCCCAGCTCCGTGCGAGGCAGCGGCACTGAGCCAACTGACGACGCGCGTGCGCCGTCGCTGCCTCTCGGACACGCCCCCAGTCATCGCCTACCAATCCCTGCGTCCCTGTGGGACATGCGCAGTGGCAAAAAACCACTGACACATGGACTGGACGCAGGGACACTTGGAGATTATTATATAGGATGCACCGCGTGGAGAAAGTGGATGGAGAAGGTGGTTGACTTCCTTGCAGGTTTCTTAGCAGAGTTTGGACAGCCATCTGTCAGGAATTCTGTAGCTGTGATTCCTGCATTGCAAGGGGTTGGACTAGATGACGTCAAGGGGTCCCTTCCAACTCTACAATGCCATGGTTCTATGAATGTGTTGATTCAGAGTCACCCGTCATGCCACCCAAAGTAGACTGACCTCGTGCCCCATTTCCCCAGTTGCCAATCCTCCCATCCTTTGCCTTTCTTGCCCCTGGGCTATACAAGACTGGGCAAGATGTGATGCTTCTCAGTCGCCTGGCTTTGCTCTTTGCTCCTCCAGTTGAGTCTAGGATCTGGGCTTCCCCCGTGTGGGTGCAGAGGTAGGAGGGCTTTGGAGAAAAAGGATGTGTCTTTGATGCCACCCTGGGAGCTACAAGACCTCCATTTCTTTCTTTCTTTCTCTCTTTCTCTCTTTCTCTCTTTCTTTCTCTCTCTCTCTCTCTCTCTCTCTCTCTCTCTCTCTCTCTCTTTCTCTCTCTCTCTTTCTCTCTCTTCCTCTTTCTTTCTTTCTTTCTTTCTTTCTTTGAACGTATCCAGTACTTTAGTGCAACCTCCCGCCCCCCCCAAAAACCCTAAAATCAGTTTATGAAAAAGATAAAACAATAACATTATCAACAAGAAAAATCAATAATTTTAAACTTTCAAGAAGGTGAAATAACTATAGACTAAAAACAGATTAAAACTCACAACAGCTTTCTAAACACCTGGGTTGCCTTATCCAAACAGGAACGTTTTTAGCAGGTGCCGGAAAGAGTACAGTGAATTTGCCTGCCTGGTGCCAATCAATAGGCAGGGAGTTCCTGAGGTGTAGGCACTGCCACACACAAAGGATGAGTTATTATAAATGTGGAATGGGTATTTTGTGACAGCTGTAAAAGTCTCAGTAAGTTTCCTAGTGAGTTTTTCCTCCTCTTGCCCTTAGTGGGTTAGGAGTGTTAGGAGATTCATTCCCCGTGTGCAGTCATGGGTTTGTTGTCTATTGCATGACTGGGTATGTGTTTTCATTCCACAGAGTGGGAAGTGACAGAAGACAGGATGTTTGTCTTACTGTGTTCCCAGAAGTGGGACTGTTGTCCTTTGTTCTTTCTCTTTGCTGTCTGATGCTAGAGAGAGAGGGAGCCATGATGGAGGGGTCCTCGTGTGTATTATATGTAATAAAGTAGTTTAGCCTACATGCTGAGTTGCTGTGGTCTGTTACGCAACTGCGCAAGACTCTGCAGATCCCTAAGTGTGCTGGTGTCTTCTGGCACCTGTCGCTGTGATGTTCAGGGAGAGGAATGCCTTAGAAGCTCCCGAACGATCGCCCAGGAAGGAGGGAACATGCCAGTCGGGCATGTGTCTCTGCCGAGGTTCTACGTGTGAGTAGGCCCGTTTCCTGACAAGGAGAACCAGCCAAGGCCTCCAGCATTTCTGAGCAGCCACTGATGGCATCACAAATGCAATCCTTCATCCGAGGAGGACTCTGGGGTTTGGGATCTTGCCGGCTGTCTAGGCAGGAGCTCTCCCTACCTCTTGTGGCTCGGAAGGGGAACTGCTTTCCTCCGTGTGTGTGCGCGCACAAACACCTGGTTGCAACACACACACACACACACACACACACACACAATTGTGTCTCCCAAGGTTCAAAGGCTTTCTGGGGAGCCTGCAATGCATCTTGCTGGTGGGTCTTCAGGGAGCCACAGGAAGCACATTTATGATGATAGAGCCAAGGTGTGCCGCTGCGGCTGGGGGCAGAGGTCAGGCGAGGGCAAGAGCGCAAGGCAGGCTCTGGCTGAATTATGTCTCTCTCCCAGCTTTAATGCATGGAGCCTTATGAGCTGAGTGGTGATGCTGTCCAGATGGTGGGGGCAAAAGACACATATGGGGGATGTTGGCGGCTGAGCCTGCGAGGCACTACCGTGAGAGGAGAAAGAGAAAGCCTGGGCCAGAGAGCATCTGTAGTTGACGAAAGGGAGAATACTCTTCCCCAACCCCTCACAAAACATCTCCCTGGCCATCCTGTTCCAGTTGTGCTCACCTCTGGAAAAGTAGGTGGACAGGTGAACCTCCACCAACATCTGGAAGCAGGGCCGGTTTTAGGTTTGATGAGGCCCTAGGCTACTGAAGGTAATGGGGCCCTTTATATGTCCAGCTCTCCTTTGTCAACAACAAATTGTCACTGTTTTTTGTGTTGAATATTTGTTATATGGTAATTTATGGACCTAATAAGTCTCTAAAGCCATTTGCACATGCAGTATGTAGGCACCCTATATATAGAAAGGAGCAAAGCAGTGATATTTTAGGGAGCAGGCTAGCAGGCGGGGCCCATGACTTACACCATAGGAGCCTTGTTGTTGTTCAGTCGTTCAGTCGTGTCCGACTCTTCGTGACCCCATGGACCAGAGCACGCCAGGCACGCCTATCCTTCACTGCTTCTCGCAGTTTGGCCAAACTCATGTTAGTAGCTTCGAGAACACTGTCCAACCATCTCATCCTCTGCCGTCCCCTTCTCCTTGTGCCCTCCATCTTCCCCAACATCAGGGTCTTTTCTAGGGAGTCTTCTCTTCTCATGAGGTGGCCAAAGTACTGGAGCCTCAACAACACAAAACACTGTTGCTGTATGTAGGTTTTATTTCATTTGTTTTTTTTTATCTTATATTTTGGAAATGTACATCCAGGTTTTTTTTCCCTTTAAATGTTTTGGGGGCCCCCAAGAAAGTGGAGCCCTAAGCTATAGCTTGTTTAGCTTATGCGTAAATACAGCACTGTCTGGAAGAGTTCAGAACTAAAAAGAACTCTGTACATGCATGGAGGGGATTCTTGAGCAAATGGTCTTGGGACTTCCAAGTAAACATTGGCATCAGCTAATTTGGAAACCACAGAAGGGCAGAGGGCTCAAATCCTGCTTGTGGGTTTGCCAGAAGGGGCATCTGGTTGGCCATGGGGAGAACAGGATGCTGGAATAGCTGGGCCTGATCCAGCAGGCTCTACTTACGTTCTTACATTTTGTTTTAAATTGCCTGTTTTAACAGTTTAAATCCAAGGGTTAATACTTTAAGCTGCTTTCTTTTTCCTTTTAAAAACCCGTTCCTCAAGAGTGACTCTCGAAAGCTGTGCATACAAAAACAAAAACAAAAAAAAACCTGGATTCAGTTTCCAAATTTCACCAAAATGTCACTTTGCATGGGATATTATTATTGATTTATCCATTTTGGTTCGCATCCCATCCTTTCTCCCAAGGGAGCCCAAGGTAGCAATATTCCCTCACCAGCTACAGTTTTATTGCTCGGTATGTGTAGAAAATGAATTGTATTTTTACATCACCTCTGGTGCCTTCAAGTAGCATGTGATTTTTTAAAAAAGTATTTTCCAAGTCTGAGATACAACACAATCCTTTTTGTTACTCCTCAACAAGCATTGAGTAGAGGTTTTTGAAAGGGCCAACAGTTCTTCATATACCTGAAGGCCTGTCACGTGGAAGATGGAGCAAGCTGGTTTTGTTGTTCCGGTGGATTCAAATGACAAGAAAGGAGATTCTGATTAAACATTAAGAAGTACATTCTGACAGCAAGAGCTGTTCAATAGTGGAACGGACTCCCTTGGGAGATGGTGGACTCTCCTTCCTTGGAGGTTTTTAAGCAGAGGTTGGGTGGCCCTCTGTCTTGGATGTTTAGCTGAGAATCCTGCATTGCAGGGGGGTGGACTAGAGGACCCTCGGGGGTCCCTTCCACCTCCAAAATTCTATGCTTCTGTGATTGATCCTGTTACAGGTAGATAGCCGTGTTGGTCTGTCATAGTCAAAACAAAATAAAAAAATTCCTTCCAGTTCCTTGCCTGCTTCCTTTTTATCTCATTTGACACTCGCAACTATCCCAGGCAGGGAGTTCCCAAGCCCGCTTGTTTCTTTGGGGAAAGAGGTCCCCAAGGAGCCAGTGTGGTGTAGTGATTAAGAGCAGTAGACTTTTAATCTGCTGAACCGGGTTCGCGTCTCCTCTCCTCCACATGCAGCTGCTGCGTGACCTTGGGCTAGTCACACTTCTCTGAAGTCTCTCAGCCTCACTCACCTCACAGAGTGTTTGTTGTGGGGGAGGACGGGAAAGGAGAATGTGAGCCGCTTTGAGACTGCTTCGGGTAGTGATAAAGTGGGATATCAAATCCAAACTCCTCCTCCTCCTCCTCCTCCTCCTCCTCCTCCTCCTCCTCCTCCTCCTCTTCTTCTTCTCCTCCTCGCCTCTTCCATCGGTTGTCCTTCCTGCTTCCTGCGAGCTCTTGTTCCATGAAATAAATTAAATTGCAAAAACCGCTCATTGGTTTTATGGACCACCATCGCGCTCCCTTCTCTGCTGCCACCCTTCATTTAGGCTTCGTCTTTTCAGTTGTCACTCGGTGGGTTTTAAACAATCAGTTATTTACTCGTTTTGTTTAGCCGGGAAACGGCACATCGGTGGGACGCTCCCTGCCAGCTGGGCGGCCTGTGGCCCTGCGGCTGCCAAGACTCTCTCTCTGCATGGTTGGCAGAGCAAAGGTCAGCTGTGTGGCCCAGGGATCCCTGCCAACTGCCGCCCCCCCAACCCAAAGCACCCCCCTGAGGTTCTTCTGCACAGCCAGACTTCCTGGAAAAAGCGAGCCAGGCTCCCGAGGCGTGAAAGAGCAGCTCCCTTCCTGAATCGGAGCAATTCACGTCCTCTGTTGCTCCGAGAAGAGGAACGACTTGCTATTTTTGGACGGATAGTAATCATCTCCATTTTTAAATAACCATATTAATCTCCACTTATTAAACTACTTACAGTTGCAATGTATCTTGAGAGTGTATTCCGGCTGCGTACTGAACTGAGCTGGGGGGGGGAGTGGGGGCTGTAATCATAAGCAGTTTTCTATGAACATAGAAGAGGCTGCAGGATCAGGCCTATCTAGTCCAGTTTGTCTAAGCCTCTTTTAAAGCCATCTACGTTGTTCTCCTGTCGGGGCACATGAAAAAGGGGCTTCTTTTTATCTCTCCTGAACATTCAGCTTCATTTATTACCTTCATTTGGAAGGTAATAAAACCAGCATCTCAAATTAGGTCTGTAAACAGACTGGAAGCCGGTGGAGAAGGTAAAATTATAATGGAGCCGTGTGCTCCAGGAAACCAGCTCCCGTCAACACTTCACCTGTTCCTCTTTGCACCAGTTTATAAACCCAGGTTCCCAGTTCAACCCTGGGCATCTCCAGGTGTAGGGCTGCGAAAGACACTCACCTGAGAGACTTCGGAGAGTCCACTGGCAGTCTGCATGGGCAGTACTGATCGAAGGCAGCTTCCTGGGTTTGTCTGCAAAGCCTTTCCCAAGGCAGCCCCACGGAGCCAACACTCATCCAGAACATGTTTGGTCTTGTTGAAGATGACATGGGGGACCCTGGTGCATCTCTGGCTTGTGGCAAAAATGAGAAGCAAAATACAGAGCAGACTGTGTGTTCATTATGTGTTTTTTAAAGGATCCTGTTGTTTTCTGGATTTGCATCGTGGCCAACCAGCCTCTGGCTTGTGCAAAGAGTAGCATGTAGATCATCAAAATCAGGGGTTCCCAAAGTGGGTGTTCCTACCTGTGGGAGGGGAATTAGCCAGGGGAAAACTAAGGGTGTAGCAGGGGGGTGCTGAAGGTGCAAATTACTGTGATTCTATGATTTTTTTAAAAAAAACAGTATTTTGTCTCAATGCAAAAATATAACTACATGCATACATCTTATTTAACCCAGAGCAGTGAATCACAAAGTTCAAAGACACACAAAATCTGAAGGATCATTATGTTGCAATCTTGCAACCTTGGTTTTCAAACAGCTTTGTTCTCGGACATTTTGGCTCCTGAACGCCGCAAACCTGGAAGTGACTGTTTCAGTTCGCGGACTATTTTTGGAAGCTGAACGTCCAGCGGGGCTTCCGCGGCTTCCAATTGGCTGCAGGAGCTTCCTACAGCCAATCAGAAGCTGTGCTTTGGTTTCCGAACATTTTGGAAGTCGAACGGACTTCCGGAATGGATTCCGTTCAACTTCCAAGGTACGACTGTATTCATTTGGGAGGGTATCAATGAGCCTGATTCAGTTAGGCTGAATTAGGCTAATTCAGGATTAAATTGCCCTCCATCCTTAAACTGAGCCTCCCGAAAAGCTCCTGAAAGGACAACCCCTCCCATTCCTGGCTGGCATTCTGATGTGACCCGTGCCCAACTAGACGTTGGCCCCAATCCCATGGTAACTGACTAGAGCATCCTTCACCACCCTGGGGCCTTCCAGATGTTTTTGGACAACACCTTTCAACACCAGCCAGGATATCAGTGGAATGTAGCCTGCATCCGTCCTACTCAGAGTAGACCCTTTGAAATCCAAGAACAGGGTTAACATTGGCCCATTAATTTCAGCAAGTCTGCTCTGCACGCCACTTAGTTCGACGCCTCCCAACATGATCAGTTTGTCATGGTTCCAAAAGTCCCACTGATTTCAATGGGAGCTGTGCAACTAATTGACAGTGCGATCCGATATGTGTCTACTTGGGAGCAAGACTGTATTTAATGGCGCATGCTCCATAGAATTTCAGGCTGGTGTTTGGATCCAACCTTGTATCTTCCTTTTAGTTTTGCATACATAAGCTTAGTTACGTTTGTAATTCTTGCTCTGTAGGGCGTTCGACTCGATAACCCTTGTGCTCCCTCCCAACTCTGTGAGTCTAAGTGCAACCTGTTGCTCAGACCATTGTCCGGATTTCCCCTTCCTTTGTGGTCTCCGTATTTGTGTGCTGCAACCGTGACCGCCGCCGTTCTCTTTCCACTTTAGCCCTGCTGTGTGTACAATTTCTCTCTCCCTTCACTGTGCCAGCGTGTCATGACTGCACTGAAATATCATCAGATTCTGACTTCAGAGAGATGTCAGCGGGGTGGAAATATTTCCTAGATGGACGCTCTGTATGGATACTCGTCTTTCTCAGTCTTGATTGCTGCCAGTTTCTTCTTGGGCAACTTCTGCTCTCCTTCCTCCTCTTAAAGCTAATGCTTCCCTCTCCATCCTGGCTCAGCCACAGGGTGAACCCAGCCAGCCAGGGATCACATAGCATATATTGGGACAGCGACAACGAGGAGCCAGTCAGATCTGTGGTTGTATGAAAAAGCCATGTGCAGATGAAGGCTGTGCAAATGGGAGGCTTTGCATTTCTCAAGGAATGTTTTTTTAAAAAAACATCTGGGAATGCGAGGTATCTTTGAAAACCTGGGAATTGGCTATCAGCAGCTAGGATTTCTGTTGCTCGAAAGTGGAAAACATTGAGTGGTTTAAATCTTATTTTGTTGTTGTTTAGTTGTGTCCGACTCTTCGTGACCCCACGGACCAGAGCACGCCAGGCACTCCTGTCTTCCACTCCTGTCTTCCAATCTTACATTGTGGTGCAAAAATACATGGGCTCTGGCAATTGCTGAAGAAGATAACCCACAATCTGTGCATGCTTAGAGGTAAAGACTCCACGGAACATTTTTTCTCTTTCTTTCTCTTTGGCGATCCCTCGTAGCCGAGTAAGATTGTCTTCCATAAACACTGTTTTAACAGTGAGTCTGTAAGTGGCTGTGGAGCCCAATTCTGGACCCACATGTCCTTCCACAGTGGGGACATTGGTTACCAGGCGGGAGTTGATCACAGTGTGGATTTGCCAAGCGTGCCTTCCTCTTAGCACATTTCTCCCTTGCGTCCTGAGTTCGAGTGTCTTCAGAGCCCATGACACCTTTGGTCAAGGCTGTTCTCCAACTGGAGCACTCGCAGGCAAGTGTTTCCCAATTGTTGGTGTTTATACTACATTTTTTTAGATTTGCATTGAGGCAGACTTTAAACCTCTTTTGTTGATCACCAGCATTACGCTTTCCATTTTTAAGTTCGGAATAGAGTAGTTGCTTTGGAAGACTATCATCAGGCATCCGTACAACATGACCAGTCCAACGAAGTTGAGGTTGAAGAATCATTGCTTTGACATGGGTGATCTTTGCTTCTTCCAGTACACTGGTATTAGTTCGCCTGTCTTCCCAAGTGATGTGTAAAAATATTCAGAGACACCGTTGATGGAATCTTTCGAGGAGTTGGAGATGGCGTTTATAAGTGGTCCATGTTTCACAAGCATACAGTAAGGTTGGTAGTATGATAGGAACACTTTTACGCAATATTGAACCATAGAATTGTAGAGTTGGAAGGGATCTAGTGCAGGAATCACAATCCCTGACAGAGGGCCTTCCAACCTGGAGCCGCTTAAAACCCTCCAACAAAGGAGAATCCACCACCTTCCGAGGGAGACCGTTTCACTGCTCTTTCTGCCCAAAAGTTCTTCCTGATGTTGAGTCGGAATCTCCTTTCTTGTAACATTAAGCCATTGGTCCTAGAGCAGGAGAAAACAACCTCAAGATGCCCTTGAGATATATGAAGGTAGCTATCTCCCCTCAGTCTCCTCTTCTCCAGGCCAAACACTCCCAACTCCCTCAACCATTCCTCACAATGCTTGGTTTCCATTTCCTTCATCCTCTTGGCTGCCTTCCTCTGCACCCCTCCCAGATTGCTGGGTCTCTCTGCTTCTCCAGAGCTCCCTCCCCTTGTTGCACCAAACCAAAACAGTCCACCCATCTGAAATTGGCCTTACTTGTTCCGCACTGTCTGCTCATGACTGCCTCCTGCCAGCCTGGTGCTGCCAGCCTTTCCATCTGCCCCCCTTCCCACCCACCCCACTGCCAGGGCTGCCATTGTTCCTTCCAGCTGGTGGATGTGGCACCCGCTTGCCAAGCCAGGCGTATTTTCCAGCTGGTTCACCGTCTGCCGACGGTGCTCCATCGTCGCAACCCAACGGCCGTTAACCGTAGACCTTCGGCCAACGTGGGGGCTGGCTCTTCCAAATGGATGAGTGGGATATGGGTGCCCGGGACTTCCCCAGCAGTGCCAACCCTCCTCCTTGACTACTGTGTCCTCGCACCCTATCCTTTGTGGATTTTTATAAATGAGAAAGAGAGAGAACAGGGATCTGGCAGGCTTCTCCTTCTTCTTGTAATTGTCTGGATGCTCCGGGCCTTTCCCAGATCCTTCCGTTGACAGGTGGCGCTTAAATCAGATTAAAGGTGCCCTTTCAAGTGAGAGCGGGACTGACCCCGCAGGTAAGACTTTTTCTGAAGAGCTTGGCGGCACGGCCTGCTTTTTCTCTGGGGTTCGACGCTGACAAGCTCTCCGCAAGCGCCCTGCGGCTTGAGTCCTATTAAAGGGAGACTTGTTGGGACTCTGGCATGAGGAGCGAACACCAATGGGCTTTTTCATCCTGCCAAAGCCTTTCATCCCTGGATCTGAGGAAAAGGAAATGAGATGATGCAGAGATTTGGGGGGGGTGTTTCATGTTCCCCCAATGCCCCTGGCACCGACTCTTCCCCTCCATCAAACACACACACACACACAAACCTGCCCCACCTTTCCCTTGCTGAAGGTGTGCTTGCAGGTGAGCCGTGGTGCTTCGCTGTGGATTTGGGGCTCGAGGATTTGCGCGGGGCGCCTTACACAGGCCAGTTCTCCCTTGGGATTGAGGTAGGCATGGCTCAACCCTTCCTCTTCGCTCTCCCCCCTTTTTTTCCTTTTATTTTTGATTTACAAAGGTATGTGTAATGTCTCTCTCGTATTTTTTCCATGTAACATTTTTACAAATCAGTTTCGTTTGTTGAGACATTAGGAAGAAAAGGGGGAAAGAGGTGGGCGGGGCGCGGAGATGAGTGGGGTGGGGTGACGGTGTTTCTATTTTACTTAATATATGTAGGGTTTGATGTCAGCATTGCTTGTGCAGGTTCTCTGCTGTTCACTTGTGTTCCTTTGGTGGTGAGAGAGGTTGGGGTTGGCGTAGGGTGTGCTTTGTTTTCGTGTGTGAGTGGGGTGGGTCTAGGTGTGTTTGGATCAGGTTAGCCATATTGATTTGTATGCTGTTGGTGGATTTTTGTCGTTGTCTTGTTGGGCTGTGTGTGTGATGAAGGGGAGCCATACCAGGGTGAAGGCATCTTCTATTTGTCCCCGTGTCAGTTTCAGTTTATTGCTTAGTTTTTCTAGTAAGGCTGTTTCCCTAACTATTTGCTACCATTGGTCCATGCTTGCTCCTGACAGGTCTTTCCAGTGTCTGGTTAGGATGTTTCTGGCTGCTGAGAGTAGGTGGGTTATGAGTTCTTTGTGATGTAAGTGGGCATTATTGTCTTGGAAGATGTTTTTCGCTCTCCCCTTGACCCTGACCCCTCTCCCCATGAAAACACCCCACCATTGTTCAACCTGCTAAGATTATAGCAGCTGAAAAAATCGGGGGGGGGGGGGCAGGAAGCATATCTCTTGAATGGATTGTGGAAAAATTGGTCCGCAGCAACTGTGATCAAGCGAACTGATTGCAAAAGAATACCTATAAACCAGCCTAAAAGTTTTGTGAAAGAATTGCTATTTTTTTGAAATGTTTTCCAATAGCAAGATGAAGGATGCTGTCCAGCCCTTGCAGCTTTTAACCTGCTGTGACAGTATAAATTTATGCTCTTTCTCTTTGGTTTATTTTGCTTATTTATAAAATAATATTTATTCCTTTAAACAAACAAATAAACAAAACCCCAACCATCAGAGTAGAGAAAGGGGCACTTTCATTTGTCCTGTGGCGTCTGAGAGGGTTTCCCCCCCCGGTCCCACCGCAGGAGAGCCCACTGATTCCCAGTGAATCAGAACAATCCCCAATCAGGTTTTCTGTGGGTTGACACTGGTTCCGTCTCAGTGGTAAACCAGGGTTTTTCCTGGAGAAAGCGGCTGGACAGAAGAAAAACCTCTCGTTCATGTGCCTAGAAGTCAGAGGAGAAATGGATTTGCGCATGAGCTCATAGCGGGAGGTAGGCAGCGAAGGGCGCTCTCAGTCCGTGGCAAAGGGTTTCTTCCCCTCTGCCATCTCCCCGAGAAAAGCTTTCTTGCCTTGGTGCGTCTAACAGCCCACCCTCCCTGCTGTGTCCCGCTCCCACCGAGCCTTGGGAGAGCAATGGAGAAACAGGCTGGGGGTACCTCTGGTTTCCAGGGGGTCCCTGGGCAGTGGGATCTGGCTCTGCCAAACTTTGGCACCAACCCGGAGGAGCCCAGAGGCAATGGTAGCGATAGGTTTTGCCTCTCCCGCAGAGGCCCTTCTTGGAGCTGAACTGGCGCTTGTGCGCACCCTTGCCTTCCACGGGACTCGCTCTCATCCGCGCTCCGGATTGTGACAGCAGTCGCTTTATCCTGAACACCGCTGCAAAGGTTCTCTTTTAAAACAAGAAGCAATTTGAAGTGCCGCCAATTGACAAGAAGCAATTTGAAGTGCCGCCAATTGACAAGAAGTGAAACATTCATTTCGGCTCCTTTGGTGACATTTTCAGTCAAAGCAAAAGAAGAGCCATTTCTTCCAAAAACATTGATGGGGGTGGAGCAGCAGGAGGCAGGGGGGGTCAACCTAGGAGTTTGTGGAGAAATTTCTTCTTCCCTGTTCCTCTGCTAGTTTTGAACCGCTCTGTTTTCTCTCTCATTTCTATTTTTAATATTATTACCTGATTATGCATGTTAGCCTCTGAGAGCTTATCCACACTTCTGCAGGCCCCAGGCCCCCCAAAGCATGGGTTCAAGCAGCTTTCTCCTTTCCCAGGGAAAAACTGTTCTTTAGTGCTAAATTGGAGGCAAACGTTCACCCGGAGAAAACCCAAATTGCTGTTTGTTCCAATTTCGCACTAAAGAGCGGTTTCCTCTGGAGATGAGCCCTTTATCTGACTTTAGAGCAGCTTTCCCCAACCAATCAGTAGCTGAACTGGGTTCCACATATTCGCAAAAAGAAATTAACCTAAAAAGCCTCCAAAAAGCAAAAGCAAAATAAATAGCAAAAACAAAAGCACCAAACTTAATCCATTCCAGAAGTCCGTTAGACTTCCGAAATGTTCGAAAACCAAGGCGCAGCTTCTGATTGGAAACAATAGCCGACAGCCGCATCGGACGTTCAGATTCCAAAAAACGTTTGGAAACCAGAACACTTACTTCCAGGTTTTCGGCATTTGGGACCCAAGGCATTTGAGTACCAAGGTGCCGCTGTATTTTAAAATAACAAAGGCGAGTTACATAGTTTTGCTTTGTGCTGCGTGAATAAGTCATTTCCTTTCTTCCTTTCTTCCTCTCCTCCTCCCACCCCAATTTTTAAACACTGTATTGTAGTTATTGGCGTCTTTTGGGGTCTGGGAAGAACATCACGGTTTTGTATTGATCACACAATGTAAAAGGTAAAGGGACCCCTGACCATTAGGTCCAGCCGCGTACGACTCTGGGGTTGCAGCACTCATCTCGCTTTATTGGCTGAGGGAGCCGGCGTACAGCTTCCGGGTCATGTGGACAACATGACTAAGCCGCTTCTGGCGAACCAGAGCAGTGCATGGAAACACCGTTTTACCTTCCCGACAAAGCGGTACCTATTTATCTACTTGCACTTTGACGTGCTTTCAAACTGCTAGGTTGGCAGGAGCTGGGACTGAGCAATGGGAGCTCACCCCGTCACGGGGATTCGAACCGCCGACCTTCTGATCGGCAAGCCCTAGGCTCTGTGGTTTAACCCACAGCGCCACCTGGGTCCACAATGCCCAGCCCTCTAATCTTGTGAAGACCAAGCGTGTATTTTCAGGTGATGCAACATGTTGGGACATGTGGGTTGCCGAGAGGGACAAGTCAAAGGGAATGCAGTCTGATGTGAGCTGCAGCTGAAGCACCTCTGTATCAAATTAAAACCTGGGAGGCATGGGTTCCATGGCACTGGGCGGTGCCAAGCAGATCTCTCTCCGCTGGCCTTCGCCAGCCATGTGAGAAAGAGAAAGGGAACAAGGGTTTTGCCCAGTTCTTGTGATGCTGCAACCATTTGCTGGACTGCCCCCTTCTTATGTGAGCCCATTTCTTATTGATTATTGCTTCCTTCTTCCCTTCCTCTCAAGTTTTGGCCCCACTGACCCCTTGCTGTTGTGTGTTTGCTCCTGCAGATGGCTTCCCCTGTGCCGGCAGCGTGTTACGTGGTGCTAGCTGCGGTGGTGGTCGTTTATGCTCAGAGGCACAGCCAGCAAGGTAAGTAGCTGCCTCCTTCCATCCCAACCTCAGTGGGAGATTTATGGTTATTTTACTACTCACTTATAACCCAGCTTTTTCCCAGGTCTCAAGGCGGCTTATGCACAAATTAAAGCAGCATAGATCAAAACAAAAAAAATCAAAACACCTGTAAAAAAGGCAAGTCAACTCTAATAGGATTGAAACAATATAAGAACAAATCTATTAAAATACGGACCATAAAAACAGCACGGCACGATTTGAAAGCCCCTGTCTCAAAAGAAACATAAAATTCCCAAAGGTCCCGTCAGAATAAAACAGTCTTTGCTTGCTGGTGGAAAGACAAGGAGGGAGCCAGTCTGGCTTCTTTAGTCCCAAAGTTGTCTGGGAGCCACCACCAAGAAGGCCCTGTCCCCTGTCCTCACCCAGCATGCCTGTGAGGGTGGCGGCACCTAGGAAAAGGCATCTCCCAAAGATCACAGAGCCCAGGCAGATCTGTCTGGAAGAATTTGGCCCTTCAGATATTCTGGGCCTAAGCCAGAGCAAGAGATTTCTGCAGGACGAACGGTCAAGGCAGTTTCTTGTTTGTCCAGCAAAGACACTCAAAGACCGTGTTGGGGGCGAGTTGACTGAATCTGAGCTTCTCTGTGACACATGGTGAAGCATCCATGTGGCCACTTGGCCAGGTGTCCAGCTCTTTACCCACATGGCTTGTGTAAAAAGAATAGAAGTCAATTGCACGGTGTATTACTAGGTGTTTTTTGCACCAGAGAGCTGTCAGCTAAAGAACAGGGTTGTGCCTGTGTAGGGATATGCCACAATTTCCCCTGCCAAGCTCTTCACAGCTACTGTGTGGGGTCTCCTGGGTTGAAGAGGGGAACTTGCTGCAACTCTGGAGTAGCTGAAATCCCTGCGGATGGGGCCCTCCGAGGTCCATCTAGTGGAGAAGCCAAGGACATGCTCTCTCCCTGTTTCGATCAGACAAACACCAATTATGGGAAATTCTGGCCACCAAATGAAGACATCCCTTAATATGGTTCATACTGGTCACTGAACTGATTTTACTGGGTTTTATTTGTGTATTTCTTTTTTAAAATAAAAATAAAAATGGGTTGTTATCAGGGTGGATTTGATTTAAATCAAATTGATTTAAATCACGATTTAAATCACGATTTAAATCACTAGTCAGTAAGGCTTGATTTAAATCACTAGTCAGTAAGACTTGATTTAAATATTTTTTTTACAGAAAGACTCATTCTGGCTGGTATAATCTTAATATTTACAACCATATGAAGGTTTCATTTTTGGAATAATAAATTCTCAGAGTGGTTTTTACAGTTATATCAAAAATTACTGATTTGGTTATACTACTAGAAATACATAGACAGATAATTATGAAATTATGGTGAGGTTTAATAAGTTAACTGTTTATATTTGGACAACTTTTCTGCTGTACTTTATTGGAAGGAGAAAAATAATCATTTCCTTAACCATTTAAACAATTTATTTAACTAAAACAATGACATGATAGCATATGTATCCATGTTTGTTAACTGATGTGGTTAAATATTTTTTTAAAAAAACTTAGTTTTAGCACACTTGATAAACTTAAAACAAATCCTTATTTCCTGATGAATAGCCTTTGGACTACAATGTAACTTAAATAGAAGACTATATTTAGAAAGATTTTTCCTCCAAAAGCATTTTATTTTAAAAATCCAATTTAAATCAAAAAAATCCGATTTAAATCAAAAAAATCCGATTTTTTGATTTTTTTAAAAAAATCATTGATTTTTATCCACCCTGGTTGTTATGTTTTGTTTGATGTTGAAAAAATAAGAGACGCAGGCTAGCACACTTGGTTTTGATTTTATTTTTGAAAGATGTCGTTTCAAACAGCTTGCATATTACAATATTCCAGGGATACATATGTGGAACTCATAGTCGCTGGATGTCCTGAGGGCTCTCCAATTCTGTGATTCTATGTCTTTTTTTTGTCTTTTTTTTTAAGGAAGGAGCTTTAGATAACTACATGGAGGATGCAGACTTTTAGCTATGATAGCCTAAAATGCAATCACTGCATTTAGAAACAGCTTAGCCTATTGGATGGGGTTGTCGATGGGATGGGTGTGGGCAGATTTTCCCTTGGTGTGTCCGGTTTGTGAATCTCTCCAGGGCTTCTCATTTAGGGTAGGCAGAACAGAGCGTCATTCGCATCCAGGACATCTCCTCTTACGTACTAATTGTGTGGTATATGGTGGTACCAAAACCCCTGTAAACACATTTTCTGGTCTGAAAAAGAGGAAAATCTAAGAACTATTAGGAGTTTGAATATCTTGGGATTTTTGCAGATGTTTTACTACGGTTTTACAATTTGTTGGAAGCTGCCCAGAGTGGCTGGAACAAGTCAATCAGATGGGTGGCATATAAATATGATGATGATGATGAAGAAGCAGACGTTCTGCCCCTTTTAGAGACAGAGGCTGGGCTCCGACAGAACTTGCCTCAAACCTGACCTTCGTAGGCTGTGGGGTTGTTGTTTTTTGGCTTTTTCTTTTGAGTCCCTTCTCCATAATTGAGTCCTCCCTGGGTCTTGCATGCGCCTCTCCTCGCCTCGTGATTTCTCTATTTTTAAACGAGTAATTCTCCATTATTGATCAACACCTTGGCTGAATTAACTCACATTTAAATAATAATTATGTTTTCTCCCCAGAGAACGGAGGCAAGCAGGGAGATAAACACCCCTGGAAATGAATGGGCTTGTTCGGGCTGCATGCCGGGGTTAATATATTGATGGGTGTCCGAGCGGCTGCCATCCCGTAGCTTAGTAACCAGCAATAAGCAATTAGGCTCCGTCATTATTCAACCAGAGGGAGGGTGATTTGACTTTCTGAGCTCCCTCCCGCCCTCCCTGCTTCCAACTCTGGCGCTAATCTTTGCCAATCAGCTCTGCTGCAGTGCCCCACGGAGAGGTAGAAGCCGGGGGGCTGCAGGTGCCGTGATTGTGCTGCGGGCAGGGGGGCATCTCCGAGAGCAAGCATAATCCTTCAGGGTGCAAGGCAAGGGGTTCACCTGACGCCCCCTGCCCGCCTGCCATCAGCCAGGTGCGCCTCTTGCCTTCCTCTTGGCAGGAGCGCTTTCTCCTCTAAAGAAATAAGCGCCCCCCCCCGGTTGTCATTTTTGAGGCAGCTGAGCCAACCCAAATATTCAGGCGGCATCTGCCTCAACTCCCTGGCTCCTTGCAACAATCCCACCTGGAATACTGTGTCCAGTTCTGGGCGCCACAATTTAAGAAGGATGTTGACAAGCTGGAAGGTGTGCCAAGCAGGGCGACCAAGATGGTCAAGGGTCTGGAAACCAGGCCTTATGAGGAATGGTTTAAGGCGCTTGGTATGTTTAGCCTGGAGAAGAGAAGGCGGATAGGTGATATGATGGCCACCTTCAGATATCTCAAGGGCTGTCACATGGAAGATGGAGCAAGCCTGCTTTCTGCTGCTCCAGAGGGTGAGACCTGAACTGTATAATAATAATAATAATAATAATAATAATAATAATAATAATAATAATAATAATAATAATTTATTATTTATACCCCGCCCCAGCCACTCTGGGCGGCTTTCAACAGAACATTAAAATACAGTAATATATAAAACATTAAAAGCCTCCCTAAACAGGGCTGCCTTCAGATGTCTTCTAAAGGTCTGGTAGTTGTTGTTCTCTTTGACATCTGAAGGGAGGGCGTTCCACAGGGCGGGTGCCACTACCGAGAAGGCCCTCTGCCTGGTTCCCTGTAGCCTCACTTCTCGCAATGAGGGAACCGCCAGAAGACCCTCGGCACTGGACCTCAGTGTCCGGGCAGAACGATGGGGGTGGAGACGCTCCTTCAGGTATACTGGACAGAAGCCATTTAGGGCTTTAAAGGTCAGCACCAACACTTTGAGTTGTCCTCGGAAACGTACTGGGAGCCAGTGTAGGTCTTTCAAGACCGGTGTTATGTGGTCTCTGCGGCTGCTCCCAGTCACCAGTCTAGCTGCCGCATTCTGGATTAGTTGTAGTTTCCGGGTCACCTTCAAAGGTGTGGCTTCAAGTGACAAGAAAGGAGATTCTGATTAAACGTCAGAATTAACTTTTTAAGAGCTGTTTGACAGTGAAGTGGACTCCCTCGGAAGGTGGCGAGCTCTCCTTCCTTGGAGGTTTTGAAGCAGAGGTTGGATGGCCATCTGAAGGAGCGTCTCTACCCCCATCGTTCAGCCCGGACACTGAGATCCAGCTCCAAGGGTCTTCTGGTGGTTCCCTCCCTGCGAGAAGCGAGGTTGCAGGGAACCAGGCAGAGGGCCTTCTCAGTAGTGGCTCCTGCCCTGTGGAACGCCCTCCCAGCAGATGTCAAGGAAATAAACAACTATCTGTCTTTTAGAAGACATCTGAAGGCAACCTTGTTAGCCCTGTTTGAAGTTGTATTCTGTTTTTAGTGTTCTGCTGGGAGCCACCCAGATGGGCGGGGTATAAATAATAAAATTATTATTATTATTATTATTATTATTATTATTATTATTAGTCATGGATGTTTTAGCTGAGATTCCTGCATTGCAAGGGGCTGCACTAGATAATCCTCAGAGTCCCTCCCGACTCTGCAATTCTCTGAAAATGAGGCAAGAATAAAACAGCCTCAAAAGATATCAGCCCAGCACAACCCACTCTCCAAACGTTGGACCTTGGCAGTCCTTTACGCTCCCGTCTCTTTCTGTTTCCCTGACATGTCTGCTGCAGAGAGCCAGCCGGCACTCAGGCCCTGCCAGGACCAGAGCTCCCTGCCTTCCCAAGCTGTCTCACGCACTCTGCTTGCGAGCCTCGGCCGGTACACCTGCCAGCGCACAAACACACACCCATGTATATTTTAAAGGCAGGAAACAGCCTCCGGGCCGTTTTGTGTCTTGCGTCTCTCTAATACTGAATAATGGAATTCCCTCGTGCGTGTCTTGGCTGGCAGGCCAGAGGCAGAGGGCTGTGGGCTGCCGGCCGGAATCGTCTTGCCGCTCTCCGAAAAGTCGCTGAGCAGACTGGAAGAGGCACAACTGGGGCACGGGAGGCCACCTGGTGGGCTTCGTTGAACGCCGGGTTATCTGAGCCACTAAGTCACTGCTTGGGCTTCTTTTAAGAGGAGGACAAGGACAGGGTGGTTGTCTCTTGTGGAGAGAAGGCGTTTAATTTATCCCAGTCTCCCCCAAAGTGGTACCCTCCAGATGTTCATAGAGTCACAAAATTGTAGAATTAGAAGAGACACATTCCTGCCCCCTACCATGTTATGGGACCACAGCCCCCATCAGCCAGCAATCCCAGGGGTCAAGAGTGGTGGGATCTGCCATCCAAGAACATCTGGAGGTCACCGCATTGAAAGAGGGCCAGTGTCATTATTGTCCTCAAGAAGGGTTTTTCACATTTACTCACAACGTGTCATAGGACCATAGAATTGTAGAGTTGGAAAGGAACCCCCAAGAGTCATCTAGTCCAGCCCCCTGCAATACAGGAATCTCAACTAAAGCATACATGACAGATGGCCATCCCACCTCTCTTTGAAAACCTCCAGTGAAGGAGAGTCCACCACCTTCCCAGGCAGCCATCTGTCAAGAATGCTTTGATGGTGTTCCTGCTTGGCAGGGGGTTGGACTGGATGGCCCTTGTGGTCTCTTCCAACTCTATGATTCTATGAGACAGCTGTTACCACCAGAAAATTCTTCCTAATACAGTGGTATCTTGGTTCTCGAACTTAATCCATTCCGGGAGTCCGTTCGACTCCTGATACGGTTTGAAAACCAAGGCACAGCTTCCGATTGGATGCATGACCTTCCTGCACTGAAGCGGAAGCCGCGTCGGATGTTCGGCTTCTGAAAAACATTTGCAAACCAGGACACTTACTTCCGGGTTTGCGATGCTCAGGAGCCAAACTGTTCGAGTACCAAGGTAAAGGTAAAGGGACCCCTGACCATTAGGTCTAATCTCGGACGACTCTGGGGTTGCGGCGCTCATCTTGCTTTACTGGCCGAGGGAGCCGGCGTATAGCTTCCGGGTCATGTGGCCAGCATGACTAAGCCTCTTCTGGTGAAAGCAGAGCAGCGCATGGAAATGCCATTTACCTTCCCAGTGGAGCGGTACCCATTTATCTACTTGTGCTTTGACCTGACTTGTGCTTTTGAACTGCTAAGTTGGCAGGATCAGGGACTGAGCAATGGGAGCTCATCCTGTCGCGGGGATTCGAACCGCTGCCTTTCAGATCAGCAAGCCTTAGGCTCTGTGGTTTAACCCACAGCGCCACCTGGGTCCCTACTGTGCAAGGGACAAATCAGCAATTAATTTAACCGGAAACTTTCAAGGCCCCATCAATACGGGGAACCCATAAGTGATCTTCTGCCATTGCAAGGTCTGTAGTCTTCGTCAAGGTCCCAGGGAGAGTCAGCACCTTCTGCAAATAACAAGTCACTTCCAGGCTGTGTTGCATCCGAAGACCTTCGTGTCTCTTTGCTCTGCTTTCTGGCTTCCTAGGCAAAACGCAGCTCCTGGGATGCCTCTGCGCCTGGGAACAAGAGAGGTGCCCCCCCACCTCTTGCTCTGAACCTTTGCCCTCTTCCTGTCAAGACATGCAGGGTGAATTACAGTTAAACCCCGGAGGCTGACCTCTCGGTGCAGCAGGGCAAGAGGCCTGCGAAGAAATGGGGTCACGTTTCTCTGGCTGCTATTTTGGGAGTCCGCTGTTCCTTGCTGGCGCTCCCTGCGCACTCCTCTGCAACACTGACCAAGCGGCAGGGGGCCAGGGGGGGTCGTGGCCTCTGGGTGTCTGCAGAGAGTCCCTTTTCCTCCCTCTTGCAGGATGCAAGGGAGTCTGAGTCAGGTGCTCAGTCTGCAGGCGGCAGGGAGATGTGAGGCAGGTGCCGGTTCTGGCCAGAAGCAGGAAATGAGTTTGCACATCTTTTTACTGGCACCTCTCCAGCAACATTCATTCATTCAAAATAAAAAATAAAAAAATTCCTTCCAGTAGCACCTTTCATGTGCATGCACACGTCTTCAGATACCTGAAGATACCTGGTATATGAAGAAGTGTGCATGCACACAAAAGCTCATGCCAAGAACAAACTTAGTTGATCTCTAAGGTGCAAATGGAAGGAATTTTATTTATTTATTTATTTTGTTTCGACTACGGCAGACCAACACGGCTACCTACCTGTAACTGAATTCATTCATTCATTCATTGCATTTATTTACTGCATTTCCATCCCACCTTTTTCTCCAAGGAGCTCAAGGTGGTCTACATGGTTCACCCCCACCTCATTTAATCCCCACAACAACCCTATGAGATAGGATAGGCTGAGACTGGCCCCCAAGGTCAACTGGTCAGCTTCCTGCCAATGGAGGATTCGAAGCAGAATTTGAAGTGAGCTTCATGGCCAAGTGTGAATTCGAACCCTGGTCTCCAAGGTCAGGGGTAGGCAACCTAAGGCCCGTGGGCTGGATGCGGCCCAATCACCTTCTCAATCCAGCCCGCGGACGGTCCGGGAATCAGCGTGTTTTTACATGAGTAGAATGTGTCCCTTTATTTAAAATGCATCTCTGGGTTATTTGGGGGGCATAGGAATTCGTTCATTCCCCCCCCAAAAAAAATAGTCCGGCCCCCCACAAGGTCTGAGGGACAGTTGACCAGCCCATGGCTGAAAAAGGTTGCTGACCCCTGTCCAAGGTCCTAGTCCAGCACCCTAACCACTACACCACACTGTCAGTATCAACTCACCTAAGCTCTTGGCATAAAATTGTGCTTACCGAAATTGCTTACCAATTCAGAGTTTTAGTGGGTGAGCAAAGCGAGAATTCGAACCCTGGTCTCCAAGGCCCTAGTCCAACACCCTAACCACTCCGCCATACTGCTGTTGTGTGTTGTGCAGAACTAAGTGGTTCTGGACCAGTATAGCAGGCTGGCCTCATGGGTGGTGGTTGAGAGAGAGAGAAAATCAAGCTGTTCCTCATTTACAGGACCAAAACCCAGAGGTTTTCTGTCTCTGGGCTGCTCTCCTTCGTCTAGAGGGTGGGCAGAACCCACCTCCCCTGATCCCTGGCAACGTGGGACAGATGTCCCTGCATTGCCTGTGTCTCCAAACAACCTACAGAGGGGCTATTATTATGAACAATTATAAGGGATTATATGTACTTGGCATGCAGTTTGCTCCAAGAAGGATAGGAGAGAGGAGGGAGCCTGTTTTGTTCTGCTCTGGTGATGTTGCTCTTGTTGTTTTGAGCTAGAGGAGCTGACATTGCAACCCGAAACAAGTTCCCTTAGACGTAAGTTCAATGTGACTTAACTCTCTGGTTAATAGGTCTTTTATAGAGGATACATTATGGATAACAAATTTAAATTTATTTATAATTAAATGTTTATTTGTTAAAAATTTAAATATTAATAAAAATCTCGTGTGTGTGTGTGTATGTGTGTGTGATTTTTATTAATATCTAAAAATGGTTATAGAGGAGTCTGCAAAATACAATATTATCAAACAGGGACTGATTATGATATACATAGTCCATACAAAATTATTGATCGCTGTCGATCTATAATAAAATTAATAAACCACAGGTATGTGAATGTGTGGACTAGAACCATTTATATCGTAGACTTAATGGCTAAGACAAGGTTACAAAACATGAACCCTGTTATACCAAGAGAAATAAATTTAAGCATTCAAAAGCCCTGACCCCCTGCGTCTGCCATGTTGCATTATAGGCAAGGGGATTTTGGGCCATCTCCCTCCTTGCATACAAATGAAATAAATTCAGACCAAACAGGTGCATAACCATCCTTTTCTCTTTAGCCTGTAAGACTCTCCGCTTATTAGTTAATAGATCTTTAATGCATCATATATAGAAAGAGAGAGAGAGAGAGAGAGAGTTTTAATTTTATTGGTGCTTAATTGCTTTTTAAATATTACTGTATTTGTTTTTGGCAGTTTCTATTTGATCCGTAACCCGCCTTGAGTCCTATGGGGAAAAGGTGGAATAGTAATGTAATACAATACAATACAATACAATACAATACAATACAATACAATACAATACAATACAATACAATACAATACAAATTCAGCCTGGACCAGCTGTGCTGTCTGGGGCTGATGGGAGTTGTAGTCCAAAATCTGTGGAAGGTTGTGGGAAGGCTGCATCTACCGTAGTAATAAACTGATCTGGAAATCGGGATGCACCCATTTCATGCTCTCCTTGGTCTCCCAGAGGAAACCAGATTCTGGCCTTGGTGGGCCTTGAGTCTGGTCCTTGATGGCTGTCTTATGTCCTGGCACAGCGAGGAGCAGAGACTCATTCCATCCTCCAAAGAGGTTTGGTACTAAGCACATGAGAAGATCCACTCAGGAGGAAATTACTTTGACTGGCCTGCATCAGGCCAATGGGAGCCCATCTGGTCCAGTGTCCTGCTCTCACAGGAGCCAACCAGATGGGAAACCAGCAAGCAGGATTCGAACTCAATAGCACTCTCTCCTCCTCTGGTATTCAGAAGCATTGCTGCCTCCGACCGTGGAGGCAGAGCAGAGCCATCCCATCTAGGTTGGTGGCCATCGCTGCCTCTTGGGGGAGGGAGTTCCACAGTCTAACTTCAGGGTGTTTTTCGGGGGGGGGCTGGCCCAGCTTGGTCTCTGCCACCAGCTGAGCCAGGCTTTGTGGTCATAACCAAAGCACAACCCCCCCCCCAACTCTTAGGGTCTGTTTCTTTGCTCCATCCCATCCCTTTCTCATCAGGCCAGGCTCTTGCTGTGCCACCGAGAGCAGAGTCTGGGAAATGAGATGTGTTATGTACTGAGCTGAATCCTAGAACAATAGGATCCTGAATGCAGCAGTCTGATTGGTCCGCAGGAGCCACCCAATCCAGCTCCAGGTGGAAGTGAATCAGCGACCTGATTGGCCTGCAAGAGCAGCCAATCAGGCTCCTGGATGAAGTGAATCCACAACCTCATTGGCCTACAGGAATAGCCCAGAATTAGCCAATCACGTGGGGCCCATTGTGTCAATAATGTATATATAGCAGATGTTTTGGGGAAAGATTCATTCCTTGCTACTATGAGCTGAATAAAGAGCATGAAATTCACACTTGACTCGGAGTATATTTCAAGATGCAGTTGCAACGATGCCATAGAAAGGTCTGGGCATGGGATGGCACCGCCACCCTCTTGCAACCAGCACCCCAGGGAGGCTAATCAGAGCATGAGCCGAGCCGAGAGTGCCAGGCGCAAGGCGGGAGGTGGCCTCGTACTCGCAGCCATCCCGGTGTCTGGGGCCATTGATCCTGCGATGCTGAGCACGTCGCCGGCGGTTGCGCTTGCGTTTTTAGCTCAGGTGCAGAAAGTTAATTGCTCTTTTCACTTTGTTTAATGGGGATGCTGCTGTCAGAACTACTCAGGAGGAAATTACTTTGGCAGCATGGTGACATTGCAGAGGGAGGGGGCCAAGGCAGGGTGGGCGATGAACCGAACACCCTTCTAGCTGAAAGCCTTCATCGCCCGGGCGGGAGTGTGTGTGTGAGAGAGAGAAGCACAAGGGCACCACACTGGGAAGGTCAAATCCTGCCCGGGCAATGGAGCAGGGAGACGGGACTTCCATCCCCTGGAAGTTCAGTGGCCTGATTTGATTTTTGCAAGCTTTCTATTCTCTTCCTCCTCATCCTTCTTCCTTAGATTCCTACCCTATCTTTTCCTCCAAGGAGCTCAAGGTGGCGTGTACATAGAATCACAGAATCCTAGAATTGCAAAGCCGGAAGGGACCCAAGGGTCATCTAGTCCAACCCCCTGCAATGCAGGAATCTCAGCTAAAGCATCCATGACAGAGGGCCATCCAACCTCTGCTTAAAAACCTCCCAGGAAAGAGGGAGCAAAACTCCCAAGCCTAACAGCTCTTGCTGTCAGAAAGTTCTTCCTGATGTTTAGTCGGAATCTCCTTTCCTGGAAATTAGAGCCATGGGTTCGAGTCCTACCCTCCATCTTCCATGTGACAGCCCTTGAGATATTTGAAGATAGCTTTCATATCTGGTCTCTTCTCTCCTCTTCCCCTGGTCTAAACACACCCAGCTCCTTCAAGCGCTCCTCATATAAAGCCATCTTGGATGCCCTCCTCAGCACACCTTCCAGCTTGTCAACATCCTTCTTAAATTGGGGTCCCCAGAATTGGGTACGGTATTCCAGGTGTGGTCTGACCAAGGCAGAATAGATTCAGTGGTTCTCGCTTAATCCCCACAAAAACCCTGCAAGGTAGAGAGGTTGAGAGGCAGGGACTGGCTCCCAAGGTCACCCAGTGAGCTTCCTGTCCAAGTGGGGATTCGAACCCTGGCCTGGCAGGTCCTGGTTTGGCACGCTACCCACTACCGTGTACTGTGCAATTTTAGCTATTTGGCATATGGTCGTCTGACCTTGCTACTCGTGAGGAGGGACCAGAAGGACAGGGGCTGGACAGTGTATTTCATCTGTCCCTCTGGCTTGTAAGGTGACCACAGCAACCGGCACCCAATATACCCTCCAGCTTATCTTTGGACCCTTTTGGTCTACGGAGTTGCTTGGAAAAAAAATACCCAGAAATACCGCTGGAAGCTTTGATTCTCAGGAAGCTGAAACTAGGTGCTCTGTGTCAGGTTTTCTCTGCAATCTTCCTGCAACTGCCCTATGACATCTACCCATGAACAAATGGATTGGGGGTCAGAACACAAGTGAGAGAGATCGGTAGGTGGGAGAGGAAAAAGACAGAGATGATTGAGGCAGGAAAACAAGGAGACTTTTTTGTTTTTGCATTTTTTGTTTTTGCTTGTTTGTGAAATTTATACACCATGGTCATTTAATAAAGGACACAAGATACAGTAAATAAATAACGTAATACCTACAGAAATTGCCTTACTCCATATATGCCCCCTTGAATACTTCAGTCTGTGGAATTGGCACGGGTGCCACACAGTGCCCATTATGCATCAGTAAGAAATTTTGAATTCTGGTGCTGGAGGAGACTCTTGAGAGTCCCATGGACTGCGAGAAGATCAAACCTCTCCATTCTGAAGGAAATCAGCCCTGAGTGCTCACTGGAAGGACAGATCCTGAAGCTGAGGCTCCAAGACTTTGGCCACCTCATGAGAAGAGAAGACTCTCTGGAAAAGACCCTGGTGTTGGGAAAGATTGAGGGCACAAGGAGAAGGGGACGACAGAAGATGAGATGGCTGGACAGTGTTCTCGAAGCTACCAACATGAGTCTGACCAAACTGCGGGAGGCAGTGGAAGACAGGAGTGCCTGGTGTGCTCTGGTCCAGGGGGTCATGAAGAGTCGGACACGACTAAATGACTAAACAACAACAACAACAAGAAATCAACCTTTTAGTGTGGTGGTGTGTTTTTAGTTTATTACTGGTTTCAAATGTTTGCATGTCTTAATTGTTTTTACTAATGATTTTATTGTTCTATTCTTTTTGTAAACCACTTTGAGGGTTTTCTTTTTACAAACTAGATAAATTTAATGAAATATATACAATAAAAATTAGCCTGTGTCCCCCTGCCCTCTCTGTGTTGGAAAAAAAGAGGTTTTGCAGCCAGTCTCCTAATTTGCCTGTGTCTGGGACTTAGTGGGATTACTGTACCACAAGCCTCTTGGGCTTGCCGATCAGAAGGTCGGCGGTTCGAATCCCTGCGACGGGGTGAGCGCCCGTTGCTCGGTCCCAGCTCCTGCCCACCTAGCAATCCGAAAGCACACCAGCAAGAGTAGATAAATAGGTACCACTGCGACGGGAAAGGTAAACGGCATTTCCATGCGCTCTGGCTTCCGTCACGGTGTCCCGTTGCGGTCAGAAGTGGTTTGGTCATACAGGCCACATGACCCGGAAAGCTGTCTGTGGAAAAACGCCGGCTCCCTTGGCCTGAAAAGGAATATGAGCCCCACATCCCATAGTCACCTTTTACCCTTTCCTTTAAATATGCCCAGTCTGTGTGTGCCATTTTCCCACCATACAAATGGTTTCAAAGCAGCTGACATTCCCCGTCCTTTTCTAAGGAAGAGAGAGAGAGAGAAATCACACCTCATCCCTCAATAAAATTGTCCAACATCTGTAATGAAACAGCAGGTAAGGAGATAGCAGTGGTTATTCTCGATTAAATGAGCCAAAGTAAAAGGGCCTTGTGGCACTTTTAAAGACTAACAAATGTATTACGGCCTGAACTTTTATAGATGGCAGTTCATGATGCAGCCCGCAAAAGCTCAACGCCATCATCAATTCATTTGTTTTTAAGGTGCCTCGCAAGGCTCTTCGCCGTTTTTGCTGCCCCTCTGGAATCAGTAAACGGCTGCCGGTTTTGAATAAGTGCCCCCAGAGGTTTTCGGCTTTTGGATGCAGCAGCAAGGAACCATTTCTGAACCTTCTCCCAATTCCATGGACGGGTTTTCCCCCCCGATGCAGAGCTGCAGTGTGTAACTGAGTCTGGCAGATTCCAGCCCATAATTAATTAGCATCGACCGCCCTGTGCTTAGAGCAATAAGGAGGGATCTATAGCAAAATTAGGCAGGGAGGTGTGATGGAGTGCTAGTAGATTATATGTGATGGGAACGGCTCAATTCTTCGCTGGAGTTGTCTGGCGGTAGGATAGCAGGGGGGCCCACGGAAGCCATTTATATCCACCCCAAAGGCAGAAGGAATTATCTGGGTCCTCTAAGGAGGCAGAGGCCATGGTGCTGTGTAGGGAGAGGGGTGGGGAAGAAGGAGTGATTTGTTCCATTGGGTGGTTTCTGCTGGTCTTCCGGCACCTTAGATGGCTTATTCTTCAGTCCCGTATTTGTGAGGTCCTTGACTTTTGACCTTCCCTGCTGTTTGTGGCTTGGCATACAGACATAAAGAACACGAGAAGAGCCTTCTGAATGAGGCCAAATGGGGTCCATCTAATCCAGCATCCTGTTCCCACAATGGCCAAGCAGATGCTTCACTGGGGAACCCGCAAGCAGGATCCGAGCGGCTCTCCCCAGCTGTGTTTTCTAGCAACTGGTATTCCGAGGCATCACTATCTCCAACTGTGGGAGCAGAGCAGAGCCCTCCTAGCTAGTAGCCACCCATAGCCTTCCCCTCCTCCGTGAGTTTGCCAAATCCCCTTTTAAATCCTACTAGTTTGGTGGCCATCCCTGCCTCCCAGGGGTGTCAGCTCCTGGGGCCCGACCACTTTGGGGACTGGAGCCCACCAATGTCCCCAAAGTGCCGAGTTGAAGTGGAGAGCTGAGCTCAGTATGGCTCCCGTGGCCAACTCCTTCTCCTCCTGCCATGGGGGGGAAGGGGAAGGATCCAAGCAGCCGGGTCCCACTGGATGCAGAATGAAAAGGATGTCTGGAGGGTCCCTTGGTCATGGAGAGATTTGTGGGCAGGAGGAGAGACACGGTCCCTTCCTGGGCCGCAGGTCCCTTGCCGTCTCCACTTGGGTGTGCGGTTCCTAATGAAAGTTCACCCGCCTTTTAATTGCCAGATGTTCTGCTGCAAGTCTCCTGGATTAAAGAGGCCTTCAATTTGCCGGATTTTCTCTCCAGGTGTGGAGTTGCTCTCCGCCGTAAAGATGCAACACTTTGGCAAAGGACGAGAATCTTGGGATGCCTCCTGCTCTCTGCCCACATTTCCGTTCCTTTCTCCAGCTTTTTGCAATTATGTTTTTGGCAGCTCTGACGGAGAGGTCCATTTTGTTGGCGATCCACCCATGAGATTTCAGCTTGCGTCCTCGGGAGACCCAAGCCAGGATTAAGATGGCAGGCCTAATCCCACTGCCCTGTTCACCCTGCCCTAAATCAGAGTGTGGGAACGGATGGAGGGGAGAGTTGCACTTACTGTTTGGGGTTTCATTGGCTGGACTGTCTCAGCCACCCCCCAAACTGGTGCCCACCAGATGTTTTGGACTACAGGCTCCTCGCCCCCTCCAAGATGTTAACAGCGCATCGATATTGTTCTTAGAGCTGAATTGACATGAGCATTTTGACCCTGTGGTTCCTTCTGTCGAATTGTTTTGGAACATTTTTTGGTACCTCTACTAAAATGGGGGCATTCTAGCGGCTTCATTCTACTAAAGGCGAGCAAGAGGTGCCATGATAAAAGTTGGCATGGTGGTGGCACAGAGAAAGTGGGTGGAGAAGGGTTTTTACCCCTCCGTCATAACACTCAAAAGTTGTGGACATCCCGTGAAGCTGAATGTTGGAAGATACACAACAGGCAAAAGAAAGGACTTACTCACTCAGCACAGAGTTGAACTGTGGAACTCCCTGCCACAGGAGGCATTGATGGCCACCAACTTAAAGGTAAAGGTAAAGGGACCCCTGATGGTTAGGTCCAGTCATGTCCGACTCTGGGGTTGCGGCGCTCATCTTGTTTTAGTGGCTGAGGGAGCCGGCGTACAGCTTCCGGGTCATGTGGCCAGCATGACTAAGCCGCTTCTGGCGAACCAGAGCAGCGCACGGAAACGCCGTTTACCTTCCCACCGCAGCGGTACCTATTTATCTACTTGCACTTTGATGTGCTTTCGAACTGCTAGGTTGGCAGGAGCAGGGACCGAGCAACAGGAGCTCACCCCATCGCGGGGATTCGAACCGCCGACCTTCTGATCAGCAAGCCCAAGGCTCTGTGGTTTAACCCACAGTGCCACCCGTGTCCCCTCTCATAGCCCATAATCCCCATCAAAAGGCGTTGTGTAAACTAGCAACTCTTATGGCGATACCTTGTGGCAGTGAGTTCCATGAGTGAACTGTGCCTCAGGTTGCCATTCTCTGTGCTTGCTGCCCTGCTCCCTCGCGATCCCTCTGTTTGTGTGAATGTCGTCACTGTATTTATATAGAAATCACCCCAGCTCCACAGAGTCTAGAGCCTTGCAAGCAAATCTGCCTTTCCCAAACCATTTCCAATCTAACTCCCATTAAAGCTTGCCTTTTAAAATGATGAGCGCAGAGATATTTTATGACAGAATGGCAAATTATTTTAAAATTTTGTCCAAATACCTGCTGGCTGGTTGCCAGGTGAGCCCTGTATTATTAACTGAAGCATGTGCTTAAAGTTGAGCCTGGGCGTAGGATGCCACGGGACTTTGCAGAGTGGCAGAAACCTTTTTTTCCTCTCCTTTTTTTTGCTGAACTGGAGGTTTTGTACGCCAGCAAAAAAGAGGGAGCTGGAGAAAGAGGGGAATTTGGGTCGGGAGCCTCTCGCTGCTTCGGGTTTCGCCAGCCGGCTCTGGAACTTTCATTTGGAACAGGAGAGAGAGAAAGATGAAAAGTAAAGACTGCACATTTTAAAATTAAACAGCAGGGAAGAAAAGGAGTCCAGAGGGAAGAGGGAGAGAAATTCACTGAACAAATGGAACATTTCACTGTGGAATGGCAACTCAAGCTACCCTCACGTGCCTGGTTGAGCTGCCTTGTCCCCTTAAAAGAAAGTAATTTTAGACACACAGACACAGAGAGACACACACATTTTTTTCTAATCTGAGTGTGATTTCAGCCGGGAGTTTGAAGGGAGAAATTCTTGGCTTTGGTAATGGGTGGAGGGGGGTGGGTGGGTTGGAATAATAATAAAAAAATCTTGAAATGAGACTGCTGTGAAAAGGTCGTTAGAAGCCGGAGAATGAAGATGAAGTAATGAATAATAATAGCGAGGCAAGAAAGACGCTTCCAGAGACGGAGGGAACAAAACCCAGCACAAAAGCAGAAACCATCAAGAGACGAGCCGGTCTGGACACAAAAGTGGGGGAAGCAAAAGGCCTGGCAAAGAGAGAGGGGGGGAGACACACACACACCCTGCCACCGCCTCTGCTTTCGCATCAATGCAAATCTATGCGCCGCTGCATGGAAATGCAGCATCAGGGTACAAAACAATCCTTTCAAATCTAGTCGCCAAAGACAAAAGCTGCTCTCGCAGGAGTCGGAGATTTTTATGTTTGCTTTTGGTCCTGCAGGAAAAGGAAATGTGTGGGTCTTTCCAGGGCGCTTGTGGGGGGAAGTCAAGCCTGATCTAGGGGCCCCCTCTTAAATTATTTGGGCTCACGGTGGCAGAAATGGACCCGTGAAACTCAGCCACGGCTGTTTGCCAAGTTGAGGTCTGAGAAGGCTGGGGAGGGGGCATTTCGTGTGACTCCTACAGGGAAATAAAAAAGGAGAGGCTCTGAACCAAACTATGCTTGAGTCCTGTGTACATTTTCTGTTGTTGTTTAGTCGTTTAGTCATGTCCGACTCTTCATGACCCCATGGACCAGAGCACGCAAGGCACTCCTGTCTTCCACTGCCTCATGGTCAGACTCATGTTGGTAGCTTCGAGAACACTGTCCCACCATCTCGTCCTCTGTCATCGCCTTCTCCTTTTTAAAAAAAAAAATTAAAATAAATCTTTATTGTTTCAAATCCAAAAATACTCACATACACACACCAAACATAAACATAAACAAACGACGACAAAAAAAAAGACCAAACTAAATACAAATTTACATTTTACATTTTATCAGAGAATCAGACTACCACAGTTAGCCAACCAGATAAAGCTGGTGGAAGGCACTCCTGGCTGCAGAGAAGACATGGGCCTTTGGTGGAACCCGGGAGAGGTCCTCTGCCAGCCCGTGTAGAGAATACTCAGCTACATGGGACAGCAGTCTGACTCAGCATAAGGACAGCCAGTGTGGTGTAGTGGTTAAGAGCAGTAGACTCGTAATCTGGGGAACCGGGTTCGCTTCTCCGCTCCTCCACATGCATCTGCTGGGTGACCTTGGACTAGTCACCCTTCTTTGAAGTCTCTCAGGCCCACTCACCTCACAGGGTGTTTGTTGTGGGGGAGGAAGGGAAAGGAGAATGTGAGCCGCTTTGAGACTCCTTCGGGTAGGGATAAAGCGGGATATCAAATCCAAACTCCTCCTCCTCCTCCTCTTCTTCTTCTTCTTCTTGTTGTTTCTCAAAGGAAGGTCAAGGTCAAGGACCCCTGGACGGTTAAATCCACTCAAGCTTGACTATGGGGTGCGGTGCCCATCTCCCTTCAGGCCGAGGGAGCCGGCGTTTGTCCGCAGACAGCTTTCTGGGTCATGTGGCCCGTAGTTCAGGGTTACAGCATCTGTCTTGCATTCAGAGGGTCTCAGGTTCAAGAGGCAATTCTGAGCTGGATGAATCCGTGTTGCCTGGCGCAGGGCTTATCCACACTGCTCCTGGCCCAGGTCACAGAATCACAAAATCATAGAACTGGAGAGTTGGAAGGGACCCCAAGGGTCATCCAGTCCAACCCCCTGCAATGCCATGTCCTTATGTTCATTTGCTGATGTGGTTCAGGCAGCTCAATGTTCCTCACTTCCGGCCCTCCTCTGATGACCTGGTTCTGGGGGAGAACTAGGTACAGCTTCCCCCCTTTTGCCTCGCACCACAGGAGGGGAGAGTGTTGTTCTTGTGCTCAGATCCTGCTTGCTGGTTTCCCATTTGGGCATCTGGTTGGCCACAGGAGGCTTGACTAGATGGGCCATCGGCCTGATCCAGCCATCTCTTCTCATGTTCTTATGAGGGAAGCTGGTTGAGGATGAGCGAACCAGACATGGGTTTTCCAGCTCTATGCTGGGCAGAGTCTGTGACTGAGGGAAGACTTGAACCCAGCACTTGCAGGGCCACCCAGGTAGACCACACACACGTCTTTGTCCCCTCTCCTGTTAGCGATCCAAGATTTCTCTTGCTTGTCTAGCAAGGACAGGATGTATGTTCCAGTCCTTTTTTCAACAGGCCACCTCCCCCTGTTTATGTGGGCTGGGATTAATTTCTCCTTTTAAGCAGCTCTTCAAAATAAATATTTTCTTTTCCCAGCCTACTTTCCTTACTCCGAGCTTAATTGAGATGTGTGTTTGTTTTCTTAAAAAAATAAATAAAATAAAATTTAAAAAGCTGATCTTTAGTAAGTGACAAAACACCAGATGCAAAGCCAGCAAACAACGAGGCAGCAAATCTACTCAGGGGAGGAATTTTAAAAGCAATTAAATGAACAAGGAGAAAGCAGTGCGGGGAGGGGGGGGGACGTTAATTCTACGTCACGGTTATGATTTCACGCGCCCCAGAGCCGCTGAGCAGAGCGCTCCGCGTCCGCCAGGCAGCCATAATGTGACCCCGCGCAGGCGGGAGGGTGTGTAAAACGAGAGCGGAGAATGTCGAGGCAAAATGCACCGCGGGGGCCAATCCTGGCTTGGCCGGGAAGAGTGTGTTTTGGATGGGACCCAGTAGATCTTTTACACTTTCTCTAATGCTGCGGTTCTTTATTTGAGTTCCATTTTAATGTCCTCGTAAAAAAATGATTGCATACACAGTCCATATCATCCCTGGTGCAATGGGGGGAGTGTGTGTGTGTGTGTGTGTGTGTGTGTTAGCCAAGTGTAAGGCTGACCTCCAGGCAGGTAAAGCGATGTCCATGCAGAGCAAACCATCGTTCTCATCAAGTCTTGGATGGTGTGATGGCCTGGGATTTGGGCTCGGACCCGGAACCAGAGGAGTCTCAGTTTGCACCGGATCCTCTGCCCCAGGCTTCGTCTGAACCAAGTCTGGGGCCTGATCCTGAGGAGCCCCAGTCTGCACAGGTTCCCCTGCAACAAGCACCAGCTGAGCCGAGTCAGGGGCCTGAGCCTGGCCTGGCTCCAGGTGCGGAGAATACCTCATTGCCGTCAGCTGGGCCATCACTGTCAGCTGCTCCACTACTGGCTGGGTCAGGAGAGGCTGAGGCGGCCCCTGGGTCTAGGAACCCGCCGGCGTCTCCCGAGCTGCAGAGACTCAGGTCTGAAAGAAGGAGAGACCTGAGTACTTGCAGGAGGAGTGCTTGCCTTCGGGCGAGACAGGGAGGTGAGTCGCCGGGGGACCAGGACTGGCCATTACCTCGTCAGAGATAAAAGGCTGCCGGACCCTGCCCCAGGTTGCGGGAGCAACATTGCTGTTTGCCTGATCCTGCCTGTGTTCCTGTACCTGACCTTGCCTGGTTCCCTGCTCCGTTCCCTGCCTTGACTCTTCTGGACTGACTACTCGCCGACTCTTTGAACCCCGGACCGGACCTGGACCTTGCTTCCCGGATACCCTTGGACCAGCACAGATGGCTTTAGAAGCGGAGTAGCCATATTGATGGAGGGGAGGACTCTCGGTGGCCACCAGCCGCAAGGACCATGGATATGCTTCTGAATACCAGTTGCTGTAAACCGCAGGAAGGTGAGAGGGCGCTTGTGTTCAGATCCTGGTTTGTAACTTCCCTTTGGAGCATCTTGCTGGCCGCTGTGAGATCAGGATGCTGGCCTAGAGGGGCCCTTGGCCAGATCCAGCTGCAGGCTCTCCTTATGGTCTCAGGTTCTTCAGTAGAAACAGCTGAACGCCCAGGGTGAACCCTCAAAGGCCTGCCCTCCTCCTCTCCATCTGACCTTGTTCTCTTCTCCAGGGCCTGGCGAAGACGCAGGATTCTCTCCTCTCGCCCCCAACATCTGCTCAAAACCACAGGGCAAGTTAACTTGGAGATTCCAGGCAACTGGAGGCTGTCAAGAATCCCTCTGAGGGACCTGCAATCCAGGGTTTTGGAAGGATCCCTGTCAAATCGTAAAATCCCAGAGCTGGAGAGGGGACCTTGGGGGACCCTCTGAGTCCAGACCCCCCCTTCCTCCTCTCAGTGGAGGAAATTATTAGCTCATAGTGTCCCCATCCCAAGCAGATGGCCTTGCTTGAAGACCTCCAGGAAGGGACGGCCCACTTATCCCCTCTCCGAGATAACTGGCTCTGGTCTTGTCGTCAAGACATGTCTCCTCCTGTCTAATTGAAATTTGCCTTCCTTTCTCTCAATTTGGTCCTGCCGTCTCTCTCTCTCTCTCTGACGTCCAAACTCTCAACACATTCAGCCCAATTGTCCAGCATCCTGATCTCAGAGTGGCCAACCCGAGGCCCTGCCCAAATCAGGATTTGAGCACCAGAGCCCTCTCCCTTCTGTGATCCCCAGCAATTCAAGCATTGCTGCCTCTAGCTTTGGAGGCAGAACATAGCCCTCAAGGCTACTAGCCATCAGTAGCCCTCTCGTCCATGAATTGGCCGTTGCCCTGGCTGAAAAGTAAACTTGTCAAGCAAAAGCAGCCAGGGGTAAATCAAACCCTTTTATCTTTTTTACATGGCGTGGGAACCATTTGTTCCCACGAAGACCAAATGAGAAAGCCACCTCAAACTCGAGGAATCTTATGGAGTGATCTACTAGATTAAGGATTCAGTTTGCCACCCTCCTCTCTTTCGCAATCCTATGCAGATACCAGGTTGTCTGTTATAATCCTCTTAGCTCTGTTTTTGTTGTTGAATGTGCTGGTTTTGATATGTGATGTATTTATTCTTTTAATTGTCTTTTAAGCCATCTAGATTGGTGGCCCTCACTGTCTCCTGTGGGAGGGAGTTCCATAGTTTAATTATGCTCTGAATCTTCTAACATTCAGGGCACACACATCCAGATCTGCAAATGTTATGACGTGTGGTTTGCTGAAAGCCGTCTTTGGTGAACCTCGGAGAAGTCTGGTCCAACTCCCAGCGTGCCTGTAGGTCCGCTTGGGGGCTGTGAGCCGGTTCTGTTTCTCTTCCTCATCTGCGAAAGCGGAATGAGCTTGACTGTTTCACGGGGCGGATGGGAGAGCACACAAAGCGACGTTTTAGTGCACCATTGTTCCTATGTTTGCAAGCACACATGTCTCATCAGCTTTGTTTTATTTCTTTGGCAAGATGCAGCTTGGGTTACAGCAATTTGTTCTCCAAATGGGTCGCATTTAAGAGAAAAATAAAATGCCCATAAAATCATACAAATCCCAAGAAAAACCTCCTAAGTATTGAAATAGAGAGTCAACAATAAAATCATATCTGACCATCAAAGTTCCAGCGATACAATAGCCATCCTCAAATATCTCAAGGGCTGTCACATGGAAGAGAGAGTCAGCTTGTTTTCTCCTGCTCTGGAGGGTAGGACTCAAACGCGTGGCTTCAAGGCAGGAGATTCCGATTAAACATCAGGAAAAACTTTATGAGGGCAAGAGCCCTTTGACAGTGGAAAAGACTCTCGCAAAAGGTGGACTCTCCTTCCTTGGAGGTTTTTAAGCAGAGGTTGAGTGGCCCTCTGCCATGGATGCGTTAGCTGTGATTGCTTCATTGCAGGGAGTTGGACTAGAGGACCTCTGGGGGTCCCTTCCATCTCTTAAGATTCTATGATTCCACATAGTGGCAGAGGGAGGGGCAAAAAGTGCCTTTATTTTGTACTGCTAGCATGTCAGGCATTGTGTGGAAGAGCGACGGCTCGGGTAGCTGTTTTGAAAAATGTATAAAGCACCAGCAAGGCCAACATACTCCTGCAGCAAAAACATTATTATTATTCTTTTTTGCAACACTTTCCCGTTTTAATTTCCCAGCTGAAGAGCTGCATTCGCCACCAACCCGCATCTCCCACAATGGGTTTTCAGAAAGGGTTTTCTGTTGCCCCTGGAGCAAAGCTACCCCAGGCAGCCACCCACCCGCACAGCAGCATTGAGCTGAGCTGAAAAGGCTTGGCAATGAAACGAGGCTTCTGGAGAGGCTTGGGGTTTCGGAGGGGGGAAATGATCTGCTGGAGCTGGTTTTCAACAGAGGATATGTCCTTCCTCCGGCTCAGCGCAGCTAAGCCCTCTAGATCCCTCCCCAGCACAGTAACTAGCAAGCGGGATCACCCCAATGGCCCAACCAGCCCAGGATCTCCTTTGCTACCGGGCCAAGCAGATAGGGAGCCCATACACAAGGCGTGGGGGGAGCATCCTCACCTCCAAAAAGGATATTGCAGATTTAAAAAAAAAAATCAGATATCTAGGTATATGCCTAACGACGAAGTGTATTAAATAACAATAATAATAATATTAATTTATTTGTACCCCACCCATCTGCCTGAGTTTCCCCAGCCGCTCTGGGCGGCTTCCAACAGAACATTAAAACACAATAATCTATTAAACATTAAAAGCTTCCCTAAACAGGGCTGCCTTCAGATGTCTTCTAAAAGTCACATAGCTGTTTATTTCCTTGACATCTGGTGGGAGGGCGTTCCACAGGGCGGGCGCCACTACCGAGAAGGCCCTCTGCCTGGTTCCCTGTAACCTCACTTCTTGCAGGGAGGGAACGGCCAGAAGGCCCTCGGCGCTGGACCTCAGTGTCCGGGCAGAATGATGGGGGTGGAGACGCTCCTTCAGTTATACTGGGCCGAGACTGTTTAGGGCTTTAAAGGTCAGCACCAACACTTGAATTGTGCTCAGAAACGTCCTGGGAGCCAATGCAGATCTCTCAGGACCGGTGTTATAAGGTCCCGGCGGCCGCTCCCAGTCACCAGTCTAGCTGCCGCATTCTGGATTAATTGCGGTTTCTGGGTCACCTTCAAAGGTAGCCCCACGTAGAGCGCATGGCAGTAGTCCAAGCGGGAGATAACCAGAGCATGCACCACTCTGGCAAGACAGTCTGGAAATGACTAACAATAGGACTCACAAAGGGGAGGAAGTCCAGGAGATTCTTTGGAATCTTGTTTTTATTATGTATGTTGGACAGGTGATTGTAAAACTTTAATTTGAAAAACCAAATAAATTTATTTTAAAAGGATTTGTCAAATCCAAGTTAATGCTCATCACTTCCTCTTGCGGGAATGCGTTCCATAGTTTAACTCTGCGCTGCAGGTGCAAGTCCTTCCTTTTACCTGTCCTGAATGTTCAGCTTCGCAGGATGTCCACAAGGTCTAATGTTATGAGGAAGAGAAAGGAAGACTTTCTTTCCTGTCCTGAATCTTCCAATAGTCAGCTTCACAGTTCTAACGCTATAGAATCATAGAGTTGGAAGGGACCCCAGTGGCCATCTAGTCCAACCCCCTGCAATGCAGGAATATTTTGCCCAATATGGGGCTCGAACTCACAGCCTTGAGATTAAGAGCCTACCAGCTCTACCAGCTGAGCTATCCTAGGTCTGCTTAAAACTTCATCGGTTTTTTCTGTGCCATGCATAATTTTTATAAACTTCTGTCGTGTCTCCTCTTCCTCGCCTTTCCTCTAAACTGAAAAGTCCCAAACGTGGCAAGTTTTCTTCATTAGGGAGTTGTTGCATCCCAGTGATCCGTTTTCTGAACCGTTTTCAAATCTACCATATCCTTTTTGAGGCCAGGCAACCACAGCTTCGTGGCAGAGGCAGGATTCGAACGCGGAGTCTCTCGGGCCCTAGCTTGGGATAGTTAACCAGTGCAGCACCCGGCTCCTCCTGCCTCGCCCGGCCTTGCATTTAAGGAGTCCGGCCTGAGCTGCAAAGACGGAGCTGTTCCTGGAGGGGGTCCCCTCGCACACGGCCGCTCTCCGAAATGGACGGATTAGGTAATCCTGGGGTCGGTTTCACGGCCATTTCCTACTGGAAACCAGGCCCCTCCGAGCGCCGTCCTTCACTCGCAGCCGAGGAATAATTGGACGCCGGGGTCCCGTCAACACGTCCAAAAGCCCAGCCTCTCCGGGGACAGCGTCCCGAGGAACTGGGAGGTGTTTGTGAAGAAAGGCAAAGGGGAGAGGCGGCTCTGGTCGGCTTGACGTTCCTGTGGTTTACGGCTTCCCTTGGCTGGGATGGGGAAAGGGGCTCCCGGCCTCCCCCAAACGGGGCTCTGGAGGACGGGGGCGCGAGGCAGCTGCCTCCGTCCCAAACCAGGATGTCCTGCACAGCGTCAAAGGCAGGCAGGCTCTGCCCCAACCTTCCTTCAATGGGATGGAGCAGAGGGAAGGCAAGAAGGAGACGATGTAGAGAAAGGGGGCGATTGCTGGGTTGGAAGGAGAGTGATCCATCATGCACCCCTTCAGCCACAGGGACGTCAGAAGAGGCCTCCTGAGCCAGGCCAGAGGCCAAGCAGATGTCCACAAGCTGGTCTTCAAACCGGCACAGAGTGACAGTGCCGTGTAGTGGTTAGAGTGCCAGACTAGGACCCGGGAGAGCAGGGTTCGAATTCCCAACTTGGCCATCGAGCTCACTGGGTCAGTTGCTCTGCCTCTCAGCCTTGCCTGCCTCGCAGGGTTGTTGTGATAATAAAATACGAGGAGGGGAACAGTGTACGCCAGGGGTCAGCAACCTTTTTCAGCAGGGGGCCGGTCCACTGTCCCTCAGACCTTGTGGGGGGGCCGGACTATATTTTTTGGGGGGAAATGAACGAATTCCTATGCCCCACAAATAACCCAGAGATGCATTTTAAATAAAAGCACACATTCTACTCATGTAAAAACACGCTGATTCCCAGACCGTCCACGGGACGGATTGAGAAGGCGATTGGGCCGCACCCGGCCCCCGGGCCTTAGTTTGGGGACCCCTGGTGTACGCCGTCTCCTTGGAGGAAAGTTTGGGTGTCATGAAACAAAAAATAACCACAGGTAGATGCTATTCTTTTGGTGGCGGCAGCCCTGATCCTTCCTCAGTTGGCCTGATCCCCCTTTAATGCCATCCAAGTTGGTGGCTTTCCCTGCCTCCTGAAATGCCCCTGAGCTGGATGCAGATCCTGGAGAGGAGGCAGGATCTCTCCCCCACCCTGCTCCCCAAGTCCTTCCAAGGAAGCCTGGAGTTTGTGAGCAACACCCCCCCCCTTCAAAGCCTCGGAGGGAGAGACAGCAGCATCTCCTCCTCCCCTTTAGCAATTCATCTGGAAGAGGCATGGGCATGTTCCGTGAAAGTTAATGCAACATTTGCGGGGGATCTCCTTGACAGGAAGGGACAATTGGGCGGCCAGATAAATATGCTGTTGTCACAAGAGATAAGATGCTCAAGAGCCGCCCCCACACGCCTGGCTGGCAGCAGAACGGCGGCGCCAATTAGGAGGGGAGTTTCATAAGAGTTCTCCGCGCCGAGAAACAACTGTGTGTGCGCAAAGGGAGCCAGGGGTGGGCAGACCAACCAGGGGAGTCTCGGAGAGTGCGAAAGATGCCATTGAGTTAAGGAGGTGCAGGGCCAAGAGCCCCTCCTTGCAGATCAGACCGTTGCCAAGGTGCCGCTTCCCTGCCAACCGCTGCTGAATTGTTTCCCAAGGATATCTGGGGTGTTTGCGCACCCATCTCAACCTGAGCCAGGAAGCCTTTCTTCCTAATCTCAGCTGTAGGAGTGAGCTGTGGAACTGTGGTAAGGAAGGCAAGGCACTCTGCACATGCTTAGCAGTGCTCTCTCCTCCTCAGTGTTTCAGGCATTCCGAGACTGGCACTGGAAACATGAGTGGTTGCTGAAACAGACTGCTACTCACACTGTAAAGGTAAAGGGACCCCTGACCATTAGGTCCAGTCGTGTCTGACTCTGGGGTTGCTGCGCTCATCTCACTTTACTGGGCGAGAGCCGGTGTGCAGCTTCCGGGTCATGTGGCCAGCATGACAAAGCCGCTTCTGGCGAACCAGAGCAGCACACGGAAATGCCGTTTACCTTCCCGCCAGAGCGGTTCCTATTTATCTACTTGCACTTTGACGTGCTTTTGAACTGCTAGGTTGGCAGGAGCTGGGACCGAGCAACGGGAGCTCACCCCGTTGTGGGGATTCGAACCGCCGACCTTCTGATCAGCAAGCCCTAGGCTCTGTGGTTTAACCCACAGCGCCACCTGGGTCCCTACTCACACTGTAGTGGTCTTAATATTAGTAGAAACATACACTCATAGAATGCTGGAGTTGGAAGGGACCCCGAGGGTCATCTAGTCCAACCCCCTGCAGTGCAGGAATTTTTTGCCCAACGTGGGGCTCAAACCCATGACCCTGAGATTAAGATTCTCACACTCTGCCACCTAAGCTATCCAAAGCCTTTAACAACTGACCCCTGAGATTGCCTTACCCCTCATGTGCCCACCAGTCTGTTTTGATCGCCACAACCAGACCTGTTACAGGTGGCATATAATATTCCTTCCGCAGAACGTGATATTTTTGCACCTCTGGAACTCCCTGCCGATTGAGATCAGGCAGGCGCCGTCACTGAACTCTTTCCAGCCCCTCTGAAAACACTTTTGTTTAGACAAACCGACCTAGACGTTTAGAATGCTAATGCAAGTTTTAATATATTTTAGTCTACTGCTATTTTAACTTTTCCAAAGGCTTAAAATACGGTTGCTAATTTTGTTGTTTAATCCTTTTTGTAAACCACGTCGAGGTTCTATTCATTAACTCTCAAGTGGTACGGCAGGAATCGCACCCCTGACAGGTGGCCATCCAACCTCTGCTTAGAAACCTCCAGTGAAGGAGAGTCCCCCGCCTTCCGAGGAAGTCCATAAGAACATAAGAGGAGCCTGCCGGATCAGGCCAGTGGCCCATCTAGTCCACCCTCCTGTTCTCAGATTGCCCAACCAGATGCCATGGGAAGCCTGCAAGCAGGATTCGAACCCAAGAGCCCTCTCCTCTCCTGCGGTTTCCAGCAACTGCGATTCAGGAGCATCGCTGCCTCTGACTGGAGGCAGAGCACAGCCATCCTGGCTAGGGGCCCTTGATAGCCCTCTCCTCCTCCGTGAATTTGTCTAATCCTCTCTCTCTTTTTTTAGCCATCCAAGTGTGTGGCCATCCCAGCCTCTTCTGCGAACGAGTTCCATTGTTTAACTGTGTCCAGTGTGAAGAAGGACTTTCTTTTATCTGTCCTGAATCTTCCAACATCCAACTCTGCACAATTTCTCGTTCTTGTTTTATCTGCATGCCCCTTTGAGTCCCAGGCAGGGGGGAAAGTGGGGTATAAATTAATAATAATAATAATAATAATAATAATAATAATAATAATAATAATAATAATACCATGCCTTCTTTTTCTTCTTTGGTGATCACTCGTAGCCAAGTAAGATTGTCTTCCATAAACACAGTTTTAACAATGAGTCCGTAAGTGACAGTGGAGGCCAATTCTGGATCCACACGTCCTTCCACAGTGGGGACATTGGCGGGAGTTGATCACGGTGTGGATTTGCCAAGTGTGCCTTCCTCTTAGCACGTTCCTCCCTTGCGTCCTGAGTTCGAGTGTCTTCAAAGCCCATGACACCTGTTCTCCAATTGGAGCTCTCGCAGGGAAGTCTTTCCCAGTTGTCAGTGTTTATACTACATTTTTTTTAGATTTGCCTTGAGAGAGTCTTTAAACCTCCTTTGTTGACCACCAGCATTACGCTTTCCATTTTTAAATTCGGAATAGAGTAGTTGCTTTGGAAGATGATTATCAGGCATCCGTACAACATGACCAGTCCAACAAAGTTGAGGTTGAAGAATCTTTGCTTCAACACTGGTGATCTTTAATGCCATGACACAGAGAGAGAAAGGGAACTTTCCTCTATGCACTTTCCCCATTTTATAAATGCCTGCCGTGTCTCCTCTGACTCGCCTTTTCTCTAAGACTAAAAAGTCCCAAAGGCTGCAACCTTTCCTCCTAGGGAAGTCATTGCATCACCTTCACCAAGCTACACCCCCCCAAGACCCCAAGGTTTCCTTCCTGGTCTGCCGCTGCCAGCTCAGACCCCCTGAGCTTCTGTGTAAAGTTAAGAGGCTTTTTTTTTGCCCAAACCTTCATAGCTTAAGCTGGTTTGCAATGAACTGTTTTTGCCATTTTACTTCTCATTCGCGCCGTTTGGAGAGGTCCTTTTGGAGCTCTTCACAGTCTCTCTTTGTTTTAAAAACTGGATGTGTCTGGGATGTCTTAGCAACTCAGAACTGGGCTTGTTTCCCTTATGGCCTCTGGCCATCCTAGAAGCAATCTGTGCCTCCACCAAAGAAATAAACATCCAAAAGTGGCTCTGCAAAGGCACATTTTATCTCACCTGAGGCTTGCTTTTTCTCCCCGCTACTTTCACATCCCCTTACAGCTGCCCCTCTTACTGATGTAAAATGCATCATGTTGGAATTGTCTGCAATATTTCCTCCGTAACGGATTTCTTCCCGTAGATTGTGCCACTGAGGGCTTGTCCACATTAAAATTTTAGCACGGTTCAGTGATGGGCTGGAGTTGATTTAATGCACATCTGGCCCCCAGTGTCTACACTGGAAACATCTGGTAATAGATGTGGGCTTGGATTTCTATCAGAGACCCCCCCCCCTGCCCTGCCCTCCTCTGTCCTAGGGACGCAGGGGGAGGAAGCGCCTGTTTTGTCTCAGCCCCACAACTTGCATTATTTTGATTTTTCCACTTGCTTTCTCTTCCTTCCCCGCCTTTGCTGGTGGTTGTTGGTTTTTGCTTTCACTTCATTTGCATCTGTAATATATGGGTGTGCTTGCCTTGGCCTACCTCGGAGGCCTGTTAAGAAGGTTTATAAGGTATGTAAAGCACTCTAGGGCAGGATTAAGCTGCGTGGGGAAGGGGGAAACCTTGCTGCAGGCTCTCTTCAGTTTCGCTTTCTTACCAGAGCAGGCAAATGAAATGAATAAGACCTTTGCTCAGCAATCCAAGTCTATTTGCCATCTATCTACCTATCCAGTTCAAGAAATAAGGTTATGTGAAATCATAGAATTGTAGGGTTGGAAGGGACCCAAGGGTCATCTAGACCAACCCCCCTCAAACCCACAACCCCGAGATTCAGAGTCTCGTGTTCTGCCGACTGAGTTGTCATTACTGGAGGGAGAAGAAAAATAGCTTTCCTAACATGGTCTACCTAGTTTCAAGGGTCAGATTGATTGATTAATTAATTGATTGATTGAACTCAAGGTGATGTGCTTGTTTCTTCTCCTTATTTAATCCCCACAATAACCCTGTGAGGTGGGCTTGGCTGAGAGGCAGCGACTGGCCCAAGGTCGCCTAGTGAGCTTCATGGCCAAGTGGCAGCATTTGAACCCTGGTCTCCCAGATCCTAGTCTGACACTCTTAACAACAAACCAAACTGACTTGCTCAGCCTGCAATGTTGAGGGGGGGGGGACACTTATGTAAATACTGTTTTACAATACATTGCATTTGCCCAAGGGGAGGGGGCAGGATTTACAGATGTAAATGAGCTCTCCAGTTCGTCACCCTTATGCACCATAGCGCACAAACCAGTTGAAACTCTGGTCCATCCGTCTGTCCCCGCCATTTTGCAACAGTCTGGGTGCTGGGGAAATGAGGCGACTGCAGGGCATGTGGAAAAGACTGGTTGACCCCCTGCAACAACTCAGTGTCTACCTTGAGGAATACCTTCCCTGTAACGCAGGGGTCGGCAAGGTTTTCCGGCCATGGGCCAGAACACTCCCAGAAACCGTGTGCGCACGTCCGCGGCGCCGGAAATCGCTTCTGCGCATGCCCAGATGCCTAAAACCACGCCTGCACAGAAGCGATTTTCGGCATCTGGGCATGTGCAGACACGGTTTCTGGTATCTGTGCATGCGCAGATGCCATTTCCGGCACCACTTGGCGAGTCCCCGTGACTTTAGCCCACCACTTTAGCACAGCGCACAGGGGACTTGACGAGCGGGCGGCTCGGTTTGTGGGCAGCTTGTGGGCCGGTAAAATGGGCTGCATCTGGCCCATGTGCCGGAGGTTGACGACCTCTGCTGTAACTGCTGAGAAATGGTCCTGCCCATAGACCTCAGAAGAGGTGTGAATCTCAATCAGGCCATGTAGGTAGCTTGCGCGAAGTCCATTGTACTGTTACTCCAGGCTAGAAACCGGATCGGTAGGAGCACTTGAGATGAGGTCTGAAGGGAAAGACAAATAAAAAATACCAGCCGCCAGGAAAACCAGTTATGCTATGAGCAAGGGTACGAGGGTAACTAACCCATTAACCAGAGGCCTTGGAAAAGGTGAGAAAGTGGTGATGGAGAGTAGAATGGTCCTGACCTAACAACCAGAGGCCTTGGAAAAAGTGAGAAAGTGGTGCAACCTCAAGTTATGGACGTGATACTAGGGAGGGGGGCCTTACTGACAAGGGTTGATGATTCTCACGTGAGAAGCCAGATTAATAGATAAACAAGTATAAAATACACTGTCGTATTGAAGAGAAATATTTCAGGTGATGTCTGAATGTAAGATTATGAAGGGTAGTGATTAGTGGATATTCATGAGGTTGTACAATAATGCACGATATATATATTACGTTCTTAAATCAGATAAATAGGATATAATACTTAAATAATACTCGTATGGTATATAATGGTATGTACTAAAAGCAGATATGTATTATGTAATATATATAGTTAATAGTATATATATGGATATTCATGGGGTAAATAAATAATGCATAATTATACATATATATATTATGTCTTATTTATAGGATAATGTACATATTATTTTTCATGGGGTAATTCAGTACGTTTCCGAGCATAATTCAAACTGTTGGTGCTGACCTTTAAAGCCCTAAACGGCCTCGGTCCAGTATACCTGAAGGAGCGTCTCCACCCCCATTATTCAGCCCAGACACTGAGATCCACCGCCGAGGGCCTTCTGGCGGTTCCCTCATTGCGAGAAGCAAAGCTACAGGGATCCAGGCAGAGGGCCTTCTCGGTAGTGGCGCCTGCCCTGTGGAACGCCCTCCCAGCAGAGTTCAAAGAGATAAACAACTCTCCGGCATTCAGAAAATACCAAGGCAGCCCTGTTCAGGGAAGCTTTTAATCTGTAACATGTGTATGTATTTTAATGTATGCTGGAAGCCGCCTAGAGTGGCCAGGGAGACCCGGCCAGATGGGCGGGGTACAAATAATAAATTATTATTATTATTATTATTATTATTATGTAAACCAGCACCCTTTTTTCACTGCGGCCAGGCAGCAACAGCATTTCCCCCACCTTCCATTCCCAGCTACTGGTATCCAGAGGCCTTCTGGCTCCAACTGAGTGGTAGAACAGAGCCAAAGTAGCTAGTAGTCATTCATGACCTTCATCTCCCAGAATTTCTCTGGTCCTCTTTTCAAGCTATCCACTCTGGTCGCCATCACTGCCTCCTGGGGGAGCCAGTTCCACCACGCTCTGTTTGAAGCTGTTCATTCCGGTGCCGGTCCTGAATTTTCCAACATTCAGCAATTTTGGATGGCCCCTGGGCTACAGTTCTAGAATCATAGAATTGTAATGTTGGGAAAAAAATCTGTACCCGCTGCCATGCAAGACATCTTTGGAATAATTTTAGGCTAAGGAGATAGCCTGACACAAATCCTAAGATGGTTGGATGGTGCCTTGTTTTGGGGGGGACACAGGGGGCGGGTGGGTGTGGAGGACTCCCTGGTCCTGAATGGGGTAACTGTGCCCTTGAAGGACCAGGTGCGCAGCCTGGGGGTCATTTTGGAATCACAGATGTCCATGGAAGCGCAGGTTAATTCTGTATCCAGGGCAGCTGTCTACCAGCTCCATTTGGTACGCAGGCTGAGACCCTCCCTGCCCGCAGACTGTCTCGCCAGAGTGGTGCATGCTCTAGTTATCTCCCGCTTGGACTACTGCAATGCGCTCTATGTGGGGCTACCTTTGAAGGTGACCTGGAAACTGCAATTAATCCAGAATGCGGCAGCTAGACTGGCGACTGGGAGCGGCTGCTAGGACCATATAACACCAGTCCTAAAGGATCTTCACTGGCTCCCAGTACGTTTCTGAGCACAATTCAAAGGGTTGGTGCTGACCTTGAAAGCCCTAAATGGCCCCATATCCCTGAAGGAGCGTCTCCACCCCCATCGTTCAGCCTGGACACAGAGGTCCAGCACCGAGGGCCTTCTGGCGGTTCCATCAGTGCGAGAAGTGAGGTTACAGGGAACCAGGCAGAGGGCCTTCTCGGTAGTGGTGCCCGCCCTGTGGAACGCCCACCCACCAGATGTCAAAGAAATATACAACTATCTGACTTTTAGAAGACATCTGAAGGCAGCCCTGTTTAGGGAAGTGTTTAATATTTGATGAATTATTGTATTTCAATATTTTGCTGGAAGCCGCCCAGAGTGGCTAAGGTAACTCAGCCAGATGGGCGGGGTATAAATTGTTGTTGTTGTTGTTGTTGTTGTTGTTATACGCCTCTTTCCAGCAACTCCTGCAGCCAAGCTGGTGCCAATCATCTTGCTCTGCTTTGCTTGGGACCACATCAGAGGGGTCTCGTCATCTGGGCAGCCCAGGACCTCCAGACACCCTGCCCAGCCTTGCGCTCCAAAGAAATGTAAAGTACTGCACTTGGGCAAAAAAAATGAAAGGCACAAATACAGGATGGGTGACACCTGACTTGAGAGCAGTACATGTGAAAAGGATCTAGGAGTCTTGGTAGACCACAAACTTGACATGAGTCAACAGTGTGATGCAGCAGCTCAAAAAGCCAATGCAATTCTGGGCTGCATCAATAGGAGTATAGCATCTAGATCAAGGGAAGTAATAGTATCACTGTATTCCGCTCTGGTCAGACCTCACCTGGAATACTGTGTCCAGTTCTGGGCACCACAATTCAAGAAGGATACTGACAAGCTGGAACGTGTCCAGAGGAGGGCAACCAAAATGGTCAAAGGCCTGGAAACGATGCCTTATGAGGAACGGCTTAGGGAGCTGGGTATGTTTAGCCTGGAGAAGAGAAGGTTAAGGGGTGATATGATAGCCATGTTCAAATATATAAAAGGATGTCATATAGAGGAGGGAGAAAGGTTGTTTTCTGCTGCTCCAGAGAAGCGGACACGGAGCAATGGATTCAAACTACAAGAAAGAAGATTCCACCTAAACATTAGGAAGAACTTCTTGACAGTAAGAGCTGTTCGACAGTGGAATTTGCTGCCAAGGAGTGTGGTGGAGTCTCCTTCTTTGGAGGTCTTTAAGCAGAGGCTTGGCAGCCACCTGTCAGGAATGCTTTGATGGTGTTTCCTGCTTGGCAGGGGGTTGGACTGGATGGCCCTTGGGGTCTCTTCCAACTCTACGATTCTATGAGGTCCCTTGGGTGCTGCTGGTGCTGCAAAAACAGCACAGGAGGCAGCAGTCGCAAACCTTTGCAGCCACAACGGGCTCTGGGATTCTCCAGCCATGTGACTTCCTGCACAGAGACACACTCCATTGTCTCTTGAGACAGACAGGTGCCAGCAGCATTATTTTATATGGACAGTCCTTAGCCTGTCGCATGTGCAGTGCTTCTCTTCCATCCTCATTGGAGTCTGTAGGAGAGATGCCACTTCTTTAGGGGGTCTTCTCTCCCTCCCTGGAGGCTGAGAAACATGCAAGGTCATTAGAGGACCTGCCTTGTGTCCCCCTCCCCTTGAAACTCATGCCCAGCATTCTACCAAAGAAAGACCACCGACATGGAGGTAAATAGAAATCGAGCTGCTGGCTGTCTCGCAGTGATTAAGTGGAAGTCCGTTAGCACTCATCTGTTATCTCTTAATTAAAGTTCCTTGCTAATTATTTTCCCCTGTCAGGAGAGCAGGGCTGCTGACTCCGGAGATTTCGGCAAACAAACGGAGGCTTTGCTCACCACCATTCTTCATTAATGAACAAATTAAACCTGGAAAGACTCGTATCTCTGGCTTCATTGACACCATTTCATCACACCTGTTTCCCCCTCAAAGAAGAAACATGTCCTTTTAAATCAAGGCCACAGCAACAGTTGCTGTCTCCACGAGGCCCAGCCTTCGTCCTCAAAGGGTGGTTTGTGATGCTAAATAATGGACACGGAAGTCGGGGAAAATGAACTGACAAGCTGAAATTCCTGATTTTTGAACTTTGAATTTTATTGTTATTCATGCTGTCAGGTTCCCTTATCAGTTGTTCAATAGTAATGCCAAGCCATCTTGTCTTTAAGTCTTTTTATTAAGTGTCAAGCTATTTACAGTGCAGAGTTCAGTTTATCATGTCTGCTCAATCACTAGCAGAATCCGGAAGTGCCTCCCTCCTGTTTTGGCGCCAACACCAAAGCCTCGGCATCCTGAATTGCCGTCTTCTCCTCCTACGTGAGATATGCGCCGGAACTGACGCCTCCCCCTCTGAGCGAGTCTGCTGGGTGGTGCCAGGTCTCCCAGTAACTCCCTGGACACCTGGCACTCCCTGGCTCCCAGCCACTAACTGCTCCTCCCCCGAAAAGGGGCTGCCAGATTCACTCGAAGAGGAATCTGTTGTCAACACAGGTTGCGGCTCTCTGTAAGCACTCAGAGCTGGACTGGCAGGGGCAGGCAGATCCCTGACACATGCTTTTATACTGTCTTTTATTCTGCTTTTATGTTGTATTGCAATTAAGTGTTTTAAATTTGTTGTTAGCCACCCTGAGCCCGGGTTTCTGAACCGAGAAGGGTGGGGTATAAATAAAAAAATATTATTATTTATTGCAGAAGGTTGGGCTAGATGACCCTTGGGGTCCCTTCCCTCTACAATTCTATGATTTTTTGACAAACAAATGCAAGACATTCCTTTAGGGTTGCCACATTTCATCAGGTTGAATGTCCACAAATTCAGAATATTGCTTTGACAATTCTAATTGGAGCCTAAGGACGTAAGCAGAGCCTGTGCTGGATCAGGCCAGTGGCCCATCTATTCCAGCCTCCTGTTCTCACAGTGGCCGACCAGATGCCCCAATGGGAAACCCGCAAGCAGGATTCGAACAAAAGAGCGCTATCTATCCTCCTGCGGTTTCCAGCAACTGGGATTCAGAAGCATGACTGTCTCTGACTAGTGTTATCAATTCTGGTAGTGTTATCAAAACCGGAGGTGCGCTCATCGCATCGGTCACACATTCAACCCCGCTTTTTGTTCAAGCCGTGGAAAAAATTCAGCGTGAGTGCTCTGTGTTTTTATGCTTTCAGTGTTAAAACCAAATCGCTTCCTGTGATTGCACCCCCATCACGAACACTTCAAATCTCACGATGCGGCACAAACAAGCCTGGTTAAACACCCCGGCATAATAATGATTCAGCATTTTTTCCTTTTGCATTCTTAAGTTTTTCGGATCCAATACGCATGGGCGACGAAGTATATGGATGCAGTTATGGATTTGTCAAATTGACCGACATTCCAAAGAACCTGTGATCCCTGCTTCTTAATAGGTTACTCTGGAACAAATTCCTCTGGAAGAAGCGACTATCAAGAGAGAATTATCATGAAGATGGTTGGAAGGGAAATCATCTATGTGAAACCATCGTTGGTCCTAAGATAAGCAGAGGCTTGACAGCCATCTGTCAAGAATGCTTTGATGGTGTTCCTGCTTGGCAGGGGGTTGGACTGGATGGCCCTTGTGGTCTCTTCCAACTCTATGATTCTATAAAAGTAAGGTAAAGGTAAAGGGACCCCTGACCATTCGCTCCAGTCGTGTCCAACTCTGGGGTTGCGGCGCTCATCTCGCTTTATTGGCCGAGAGCCGGCGTACAGCTTCCGGGTAATGTGGCTAGCATGACTAAGCCGCTTCTGGCGAACCAGAGCAGCGCACGGAAATGCCGTTTACCTTCCCGCCGGAGCGGTTCCTATTTATCTACTTGCACTTTGACGTGCTTTCGAACTGCTAGGTGGGCAGGAGCTGGGACCGAGCAACGGGAGCTCACCCCGTTGCGGGGATTCGAACTGCCGACCTTCTGATCAGCAAGCCCTAGGCTCTGTGGTTTAACCCACAGCGCCACCTGGGTCCCTAAGATAAAAGTAAAAAGTGGCAAATTAAGTTTTTTTTTAAATACGGGACCTCCAAAATCCAGAGCTTTAAAATCTTAGTGAAATGGTTTGGAACTCAAACATGAAACACCAAATGTTCTTTTTCTTACTGAAATCCTGCTTTTTCCTCTTTGTTCTGGAGGGATTTCAAATGCAAATACATTTTTTGAAAAGATCTGCACAAGACAAAGTAGCCGGAAAATTGCTCACCTGCTTTATTACCTGTCGCACAGCTCAGCTTTTTTTATTTCACAAAGGTGTGTTTTTCTCTCTCCTAGTGCCTGTTTCGAAAGACTGCGTTAGCAACATTGATGATAGTATTGTTCCTGTAGCCTGTTCTGCGTAGGGGGCAAAGGAAGAAAAGATGGGGGTCTGCCCCAGAGGGTTTGCAAATCTAAAATACGGAGAGAGAAAGAGAGAAAGCAGAAGGTCCCAGGTTCATTCCCCACTTGGCAGCATCTCCAGGTCGTGCTGAGAGAGCCCCCCACCCAAAACCCAGGCGAGCTGCTGCCAGCCAGTGTGGGCAAAACTGGGCCGATGGTCTGACTCAGTGACAGGTGTTTCTGTCTTCCTAGAGGAGAAAGGATGGGCAAGAGAGCAAAGGCTGCAAGGAACAAAACCAAATGCAAATTGTCAGGCTCTGAGATGAGCTTTGAAGACACCTGCAAGAATCACATTTCCAAGCACAGCAACAAATTTAAAAGCCACGGTTCAAAGGCCATTGAGTCTCCGAGGATTTGCTTTGTGTGTCCCTTTTGGCAATCGATTAAAAAAAAGTAAAAATTGTCCAGTGGCTTTCGTGTGCATGCTTTTGGGCAGGGGTCAGCAACCTTTTTCAGCCGTGGTGGGTCAGACTATATTTTTGAGGGGGAAATGAACGAATCCCTATGCCCTACAAATAACCCAGAGATGCATCTATATATATAAAATTGTTCAAGTTGGATGTTTGTTAACAATCGCCTTTCTCCGTAACCCCTTGATTGATTCCGTTCAAATTTGGACACAGCGTTCCATGCCCATATGGGAGTGATCATATGTACTTACATTGCACAAATACCACACCTTTCCCAGGTAAAAATGTGATTTTGTGCAAAAAAAATATAGCGCCCTCCAGTGGACGTTAAACAGTACAGCACAACACGCCTCTTTCTGACCCCTCCTCCTCCTTTCCCGACGTCACTACCACCATCCAATTGACAGACTGCCCACAAACACTACTGCTGGCTCCGCTGGCGGGTATAGAGCCACGCCGGGAGGAATAGTAGTAATAAACAGTTGTAGAAATGAAGACAAAAACGGGAGGGGCAAATGGAGAACACATAGACTGAACTTCAACGAGATAAGCTGTAAGTAAACATACGCTTTCTCTTTCATACTGTATCTTACTTTTGCATTTCACCAAATCAGCCACAGCAAGGCGTGGCCGGGTCAGCTAGTTTTAAATAAAAGCACACATTCTACTCATGTAAAAACATGCTGATTCCCGAACCGTCTGCGAGCCGGATTGAGAAGGCAATTGGGCCGCATCCAGCCCCCGGGCCTACCCCTGCTTTTGGGTATCTGAAGAAGTGTGCATGCACACAAAAGCTTATACCCAGAACAAACTTAGTTGGTCTCTAAGGTGCTACTGGACAATTTTTTATTTTACTTTTTATTTTTATTTCGACTGCGTCAGACCAACACAGCTACCTACCTGAACCTTTTGGCAATCTTAATCCGGAAGAGTGCCAGTGTTTCCTTACGAGACCAGCTGTCTTAATTCTAATTCGGAGCAGGGACGTTCTGGATCACAGAGGCGTGGGGGACTCCCGGGGTGCAGGTGGGTGTGCCTCACTCTCCCCCCACCTTCTTGCTCTGTTCCCAATAGCTGCTGGGCCCGTGTCGAATCCAGGCAACATCCGCCGCCGACAACACCTGCCAGTTAAAAGTCTGTGGTTGTGGAATCTGCAAATTCCGCCTGATCAGCCTTTAGAAGCAAGTCGAGTCAAAAGCCTTTCATCTCCTGCAGGAACAGCACAAGAGAAGTGACAAAGGATATCACAGCAGACGGGAGCAGAGGAATCCCTGATCAAAGAAAACCTTGCCTTGGGAGATGTCTGCCACGGTCTCTTGTCATGTTAGGTTGCGTGCATGTGTGCGTGTTTTACCCACCATTATCTCTTTAGTTTTGGGTGTTTTTTATCACTGCAAGAAAAACGATCAGCTCCATACAAGACTGCAAGCCTTTTCCACAATGGGCTCCGGAAGAGAGCCGGGGGTATTTTCTTTTATTTTTTTATTGCAGCTGAGATAAGCAGCAACCCGTAACGTGCTTGATCCTGGAGTTTCCAAAGGAAGGGTGCAGCCGAGGAGCACACCCGATTATTTTGTGCATCTTCAGTCTCGACTTGGACCTTCTCAGTCTGCAGGGCCTACTGAGATATTCGGGGCGATTCTTGGAATCAGCCCGTGCCATGTTTGTTCTTTCCTGGTTATGCCGTGGCTGCTTTGCTGTCTCTGACATCCAGCTGCCAGCCCTCTCCAGGGCAGGGAGGGCTGCCAAGGGAGAAGAAGAAGAGGAGGAGGAAGAGGAAGAGGAAGAGTTTGGATTTGATATCCCGCTTTATCACTACCCGAAGGAGTCTCAAAGCAGCTAACATTCCCACAACAAACACTCTGTGAGGTGAGTGGGGCTGAGAGACTTCAAAGAAGGGTCATCCAGCAGCTGCATGTGGAGGAGACGCGAACCCGGTTCACCAGATTACAAGTCTACCGCTCTTAACCACTACACCACACTGGCTCTCAGGTTGTTGGGGATTGAAATTTGCAGGTTGCACATGGTCCCCATGCTAGCAACACCCTGGGATGTTGTTGCCAGGAGTGACTGGATCTGCCACCTGGACCCTGGAATCGAAGTTGGATAGACCATCATATTCCCCACTCTCCTCATTAGGCAATTGTAGATTTCACAAGAGGGCTGCCTGACTAGGACTTGAGCCCCTGCACTGATTTTTAACTACCTTATAACCCCATGGGAGGAGAGAATGAGGGGCAGGCACTCCTGGTCTCACCTTGAGCCAATCATGAGCTGGTTGGAAATGGTAAAAGAGCATGTGAAGAGTGTCTTTCAGCACTGCATAACCGGAGCTGGCCCCACACATCTGGAAACAGTGAATCCAAAAATCGTAGAGTTGCTAGGGAACCCCAAGGGTCATCTAGTCCAACCCCTGCAATGCAGGAATCTCAACTAAGCATCCATGACCATTGCTTTTCTGTAGGGTGGCTGTTGGCAGCTTGAAAAGAGAGCAAGGCAGGTCAACAGAGGAGGAAAACCATGGTGACTAATGGAGCCTCCATGAAGTGAGGCAGTCTACCTCTGAATACCAGATTCCAGCTTGGGGGTGGACACAGCCTTGTTGCCTTTGTTCCCCTCTTGGGGGCTTCACAGATGTATCTGGCTGAAGAAGCAGAGCTCTTCTTGAGCTGCCAAGGGATTGGGGGTTTGGGGGAAAGCTGCCTTGAGGAGCGGTTGACGGTTCTTGACACCAGACGCTGCTTTGTCTCATAAAAGCGCATGGCTCAGTGGCAGAGCAGTGGTAACTGTGCGGCCAGAAGATCTCGGGGGCAGCATCACCAGGCAGGGTTGGGACACATCTCTGCCTGAAATCCTGGAGAGCAGCTGCCAGTCAGCATGGGCAATACTGGGCTAGATGGTCTTCCATGGTCTGTCTCAGGATAATATAATATAATAATAATAATTTATTATTTGTACCCTGCCCATCTGCCTGAGTTTCCCCAGCCACTCTGGGCGGCTCCCAATCAAGTGTTAAAAACAATACAGCATTAAGTATTAAAAACTTCCCTAAACAGGGCTGCCTTCAGATGTCTTTTAAAAATAGGATAGCTGCTTATTTCCTTGACCTCTGATGGAAGGGCGTTTCACAGGGCAGGCGCCACCACTGAGAAGGCCCCTCTGTCTGGTTCCCTGTAACCTCACTTCTCGCAATGAGGGAACCGCCAGAAGGCCCTTGGCGCTGGATCTCAGTGTCCGGGCTGAATGATGGGGGTGGAGACGCTCCTTCAGGTAAACAGGATAAGGTTTTCTTCCTATTCTGCTAGGTCTTCAGGGGGGGTAGTGTCAGTCTGAGTCCCTTCCGATTCTTGGCGTCTTGGAAGAGTTAAAATCTAATGGAGGATTCTGTTGCCAAACTAGTCAGATAAGTTTCTTTCTGACCTTACCGTGTTTCTCCTAAAATAAGACACCATCTTATATTTTTTTTCCTTCAAAAAAAGCACAGTATGGCTTATTTTCGGGGGATGTGTTATTTTAACCGCTCCACGTCAGTACGCTGCATAGCCACGCCTATCCAGGCCGTCTTAAGGGAGAGGCACCGCATCACTATGTCTTATTTTCGGGGTATGGCTTATATTTCACAAATGCATAGAAGGCATATTTTATGGCTACGTCTTATTTTAGGAGAAACAGGGTAGCTGGCCGCTTAAATGCCCTCATCAGCATCCCCAGAAAGATGAGTCAGGTTGCAAGAGCTTCAGCTAAGAGATGGGACCCTTCCGACTGAATAAAACCCCATATCCTGAAGACTGCCTTCATTCCAAGGAAACTGAACTCACGCAAGCGCCAGGAGTCCCTGTGGTCTCTCACCACTTGGAGATTAAGGAGACGTGCAACACTCTGTTCCTGTGCTTTCCTTGGCCTCCCTAGGGGGGATTTCCACCCCATGCCCAGAGGGGAGGGGGCTTATTTCCCTTGGCATCCTCACATCTTGTTCGTTTTGTAAGCCGCAGGGTTTGGAGCCTGCGCTTTTCATCTGCCTGTCAATCTCTTTGCACACCTGTGACTCTGTAAATACAGCATCCATTATGCATGCAGCAGCAGAAACATGCCAGCGAGATCTAATTAGGCAGCGTGCAGATTATCTGGTGAGTCTTTGCACTCGTGCCTTTAGCACCCTCCTGCCCATCCACAATGTGGGCACTTAGGAACGGCAGGTTTTGGTCATAAATTAAGGCAAGAAATTTGTGTGTGAACGGCATTAAGTGGACAGAGAAAAGTTTTGCTGCCGCTCTCCTAACACCAGAATTGATAGACATCCCGTGAAGCTGAATGTTGGAAGATTTGGGATGGGTAAAAGAAGGCCCTTCTTAATGCATTGCACAGTTAAACCAGGGAACTCCCTGCCACAGGAGGCAGGGATGGTCACCAACCTAGACAGCGTTAAAAGAGGATCAGACAAATTCATCTGGTCAGCCACTTTAAGAACAGAATGCTGGCCTAGATGGGCCATTGGCCTGATCCTGCAGGCTCTTCTTATTTTCCTATCATGGAACTCTCTGTCCCTCAAGCCCAGCATGCTTTCCACTGGCTGGCAGCTTCTCTCAAGGGTCTTGGGGCCAAGAGGGGTCTTTCCCAGTAACTATTCCATATTTAACTGGAAATGTGAGTGATTTCAACTCAGGACCTTCTGCGTCCAAAGAAGGTCCTTGATCAGCAGAGTTGTGGTCCCTCCCCTGTTAGCTGCCTAAATTCTAAGAAATGGGTGCAAACCATCATTTCTCCCTTCTGCAGTCTGGTGATCTGGCAAACTTTCAAAATACATGCGAAATTTGAGTGTTGATGCTGGTGAAATAGGTGGATGCTTTGGTTGAGATTCCTACGTTTCAGGGGGTTGGACTGGATGACCCTTAGGGTCCCTCCCAACACTACAATTTTATGATTCTATGGAGCACATTGCAATAATTCTGCATTTCCCCCCTTTATCTCTGTGACGGTGCAGTTGAGGCCCTGCAGTTGCCAAGGTCCTCTAGCAGGGAGGGCTGAGTTCAGGTTGAGCTGCACGTCAAGTCAAAAGCCTGTGCCTGTTTGCGCCAGTTCTCCCCTTCTGTTGCAGCCCGGCCCTTTCCTCCTGTCTCCCGTCTCTTCAGAGCTCCTCTGGAGTGGAAAGGCATTGAGGTTCCCCAGCTGGAGCAAAGAACCACAAATTGGCAGCAGCTCCAGCAAAGGATACAGATTTATTAGTTGTGCAGATAAACACGCAGAAATCAGGGCAGAGTCAACACAGCTTTCGTCGAGAGAGAGGTCACGCCTCGCCAGTGTGGAGGAATTTGGTTGCGAGTCCCCAAAAGCACACAGAGAAGGGGTTATTCAGAGGTGATAATCTACATACCCGGACATCTGTGCAGTTTCATAGGACTGGCGGTTTTTGGGTTGCAAGGGAGACAGTGGCTCATCTGGTCTATCCCGAAGCAGACCATCCAGAACCCCAAGTCAAATGACCAGGCTTTGCTTATCCAAGCAGCCTTTTAAAGGGGGGGTCTTAAATGTATGTGCTCCCAGGAATCCTGGCTTAGTGAGTGTCACTTTTAGCCACAAAATCAGGAATGTGCAGAGCTGCCCTGGGAGGAAGAATTCGCACCATGCGGCGCACCGGTGCAACAGTTCCCAGACACAGGTGGGCAGAGCATCTCCTTTGCATGCAGGAGGTCCCAGGTTAATAGGGCTGAGGATGCGATCATGGTATCTCCCCTGCCAGGTAAGTATGCTGACCATACTGAGTTAACTGGACCAATGGTCAGACTCTGTATGAGGCGTCTTCCCATTTTTCTGTGGCTTAAATGAAAAGCTGTAGAGCAGTGTCGGAACATCTGCTTTGCATGCAGAAGGTCGCTCTCCCAGTACGGGTGGGAATGAGACCCCCTGTCTGAAAGCTGGAGGGCCACTTCCAGTCAGCACAGGTGACACTGAGCTAAACTAACCGGTAGTCTGACTTGGTATAAGGCAGCTCGTTCCAGTGGCTTCTGCGACTTACTTGGGAATCACTATTTATAGTCAGGTAGTGAATGAGACAACGCGGGTGGCGCTGTGGGTTAAACCACAGAGCCTAGGGCTTGCCGATCAGAAGGTCGGCTGTTCAAATCCCCGCGACGGGGTGAGCTCCCGTTGCTCAGTCCCTGCTCCTGCCAACCTAGCAGTTCGAAAGCATGTCAAAGTGCAAGTAGATAAATAGGAACCGCTCCGGCGGGAAGGTAAATGGTGTTTCTGTGCGCTGCTCTGGTTCGCCAGAAGTGGCTTAGTCATGCTGGCCACATGACCTGGAAGCTGTACGACGGCTCCCTCGGCCAGTAAAGTGAGATGAGCGCCGCAACCCCAGAGTCAGTCACGACTGGACCTAACGGTCAGGGGTCCCTTTACCTTTACCTTTAGTGAATGAGAATGTTTGGCTGCCCCTTGCTCTGGGAGGAAAAAACTCAGTTCAGATATGTCGCCCCAAGGGTGATGGATGGGCGCTAGCCATAATGGCTGCCATTATTATTATTATTATTATTATTATTATTCCACTCTTCATCATAAGATCTTGTGGCGGTTCACATAATAAAATACAGGATAAAAGCAAGTAAATAGGTAAAACAAAACAGCAAAATAATAACTCCCCCTTCCTACAGACACATTTAAAAGGCTGTAGAATATTAATCAGCCCAAGGCCTGGCCAAAGAGGAACGTTTTTGCCTGGCACCTAAAAATATATAATGAAGGCGCCAGGCGAGCCTCCTTGGGGAGAGCATTCCAGAAACAGGGAGCCACTACAGAGAAGGCCCCGTTCTCATGTTGCTGCCCTCCAGCCCTCTCGAGGAGGAGGCACACGAAGAAGGGTTATGCTTCTGCCTCCACGGTCGGAGGCAGTGATGCTTCTGAATCCCAGTTGCAGGAAACTGCCGGCGAGGAGAGAGTTCTTCTGCTCAAATCCTGCTTGTGGGTTTCCCTTGGGGGCACCTGGCTGGCCACTGTGAAGGCAGGATGCTGGACTAGATGGGCCGTTGGCCTGATCCAGCGGGCTCTGCTTATGTTCTTAAGACAAAAAAAATGATCCATTGCATCTTTGAACTTCCCTTGCCCCTCTTGTCAGAGCGAGAAAGTTGATCTTTCCTGGCTGGCCGGCAGCTTGAGCAAAGGAAGCCGCTCAGCTGCCCAGGGTGCTCATTTAGCTAATGTTCTCCATCAGCACCAGTGGAGGTTTAATGGGGATTAATCGGAGTGCATGGTAGTTTGTGCATCTATTCGCCCCGCCGTTCCTGCAGCGCCACAGAGGGCGTTTCATCATCTCGTACGAAAGAACTCATGACAGCAGAACTAGTGTGCGCAGAGTGAGGCGATGGGGTCAGCAGAGTCTCCGCTGGGGCACCCTGGCTTATAGGCAGGCTCGGGTGTTGTGTTTCCTAGCGGGTAAATATTCCCCTTACTGTTTTTTCCACTCGACCGATGATCCCTCCGAATGGACGCTTTCCCTCCCTCTCACTGCACGCACAACAAGTCTTGTGGCACCTTCAAGACCCGCATGCATGTTGCCGACCTGTGCTGCAGTGTGTGGCCTTCTGTACCCAGGAGCGAAAGCTGTCATGTGCGCCGCTGGGGGAGGGGGTCAGCGTCGGTCAGGAGCAATTTAGCAAGAGTCGGGGCTGTCAGAAAAGGTTTCTCTTAGGGATGCCCACACAGTCAATCCGGCAGGTCTGATTTCTGATGCTGTCACTCTGCTGGTGGCAAAACACACCTTTGGTCCAAGTATCTTGTTATTTGAGCCACCGTTCCAGGATAATTTTCCGTGGTGAGATGCACAAACCCTTCTGCAGTCCAACAACAGACCCTCCAAGTGTCCGTGTTTTCCAGGGACAGACGCAGATTTACAGAAGCCGTCCCAGTTTCTGATTTGATCCAAGAATATCCCATTTTCCCTTAGGACAGAGGTCCCCTAACTAAGGCCGGGGGGGTCGGATGTGGCCCGAGGGGCTCGTTTATCCGGCCCCCGGCAACCCCTGCAGCCTGCTCTTACCAGCGCGGCACAGCTGCCCATCTCCAGGTTGACGCGGCATCGGAAATAGTGTTTGCGCATGCGCAAAACGTCATTTCCGGGTCTGCAGAGGGCCGTGCGCACGTGCACAAGCTATTTCCGGTGCCACGCCATGAACACGGTCTTAACAGTGAATCCGTCGGTGACTGTGGGGGCCAATTCTGTATCCACACGTCCTTCCACAGTGGGAACATAGGTTTCCGGGCAGGAGTTGATCATGGTGAGGGTTTGCCAATTGTGCCTTTCTCTTAGCTCGTTTCTCCCTTGCGTCCTGAGTTCGAAAGTCTTCAAAGCCTTTGCAAAGCCTTTGGTAAAGGCTGTTCTCCAATTGGAGCACTCACAGGCAAGTGTTTCCCAATTGTTGGTGTTTATACTGCATTTTTTTTAAAAAATTGCCTTGAGAGAGTCTTTAAACCTCCTTTGTTGACCACCAGCATTACGCTTTCCATTTTTAAGTTCGGAATAGAGTAGTTGCTTTGGAAGACGATCTTCAGGCATCCGCACAATATGACCAGTCCAGCAAAGTTGATGTTGAAGAATCTTTGCTTTGACATGGGTGATCTTCGCTTCTTCCAGTACACTGGCATTAGTTCGCCTGTCTTCCCAAGTGATGTGTAAAAAAATTTGGAGACACCGTTGATGGAATCTTTTGAGGAGTTGGAGATGGCGTTTATAAGCGGTCCATGTTTCACAAGCATACAGTAGGGTTGGTAGTACAATAGCTTTGTAAACAAGCATTTTGGTTTCCCTGTGAATTTGCTGGTCCTCTAACACTCTGATTTCTTACACATGTTGAGCAGGTATTAGGTGGCACCTGTACTAGTGCCAGTTCTGCCAATGGAAGTGACTGAGTGGGAAAGGCAATGTGGCAGGTTATGAATGAACGTCTTCTCTTCTTTGAATCCCAGAGTCCCACATTCACTACGCACAGTTGGGGACTGACGTGGCGCTACAGTGTGGGTCTGTGGACAGGGATGCCGCGGTCACTTGGACGGCCAACAGTACCGACCTGGATGCATCCCATCTCAACGGCTCCCGTCTCATCCTCCGGAACGTGGACCTCTCCCACGGTGGACAGTACTCCTGCTACGAGGGCTCCTCGTGGCATCTCAAGTACCGGGTCAACCTCAAAGTAGGAAGTGAGTACATGGCGCCGGGAATTTTGTCCTCTTGCTCCTCTCCACACCCCTGCCCTTTGCGTTTTGTGCTTATGAAAATGCGCCCTTGGGTTTTATTTATCCTTTTTTTCATTCTTTTTGTCGTTTCCATCCTCCCTTTCTCTGAAAGAATATGCTCAGGGCGGCAAATAAAATGAAAGCAGTGTTTTAAAAAAGCAAGTGACAAACCAATAGCAGCACAAACCCAGCCAGATGGGTGAGCTATTATTATTATTATTATTATTATTATTATTATTATTATTGCAGTGGATCCTCGGCTTACGTTACCCCTGGGTAACGGAAACTTCGGGTTGCGAAAGCAGCAAACCTGGAAATATACTTCCAGGTTTCGCCTCATGCGCAGAAGCGCTCTGCGCACCACGTGCATGCGTAGAAGCAGCACCTCCGGTTGTGGAAACCTCGGGATCCGGCCGGAGCTCCGGAATGGATCCAGTCCGCAACCGGAGGTACCACTATATTATTATTATTATTAAATCAACAATCATGGCAAGTGTTCACATAAATGCAGCAGCAGTCAGCATTGCAGAAGCTAATTTTTGAAAGTTCACTGGAAGAGGGAATTGCAAATCTGTTGTTGTTGTTGTTGTTCTAGCATATACTGAGTAACGTGCAAACAAAACCAGGTCTGTGGCCTGCAATCCAGGTTCTAGTTGGGGAGGAGGCAATGAGGGGAAAGAAGGAGCGAGAAGTCTCTCTTGTTTCCTGTACAATTACTACTGGGGGGTTTTGCATTAAGGGATGGGCAATGGAGTGTGTGCAAATCCTGGAGGAAATGAAATTGCTCCTCATTCTTTTCTACTGTGCCCACGGATGGGCTCTTGAATCATTGTGTTCTTGGCCAGCTGCAGAATCTGCAGAATACTTTGCGTTAGTTGCGGGTGGCGCTGTGGATTAAACCACAGAGCCTAGGGCTTGCCAATCAGAAGGTCGGCAGTTCGAATCCCCACGACGGGGTGAGCTCCCATTGCTCAGTCCCTGCTCTTGCCAACCTAGCAGTTTGAAAGCAAATTAAAGTGCAAGTAGATAAATAGGTCCCGCTCCGGCGGGAAGGTAAACGGTGTTTCCGTGCGCTGCTCTGGTTCGCCAGAAGCAGCTTTGTCATGCTGGCCACATGACCCGGAAGCTGTACGCCGGCTCCCTCGGCCAATAAAGCGAGATGAGAGTCGGACACGACTGGACCTAATGGTCAGGGGTCCCTTTACCTTTTATACATTTTTGCTAACTTGCTAGGAGCCAAATACCACCGGTACATCATTTTCATATAATTTTCTTTCAGTGTACAGCATGCCATGAACTTCAGGTTTGTTTTCCACAACCTTTCCCAATCTGCCATCTGAATATTGTGTCCCAAATCCTTTGCTCAGTGTATCATCTCCAATTTGACCTGGCACTCTCCGCACTATTGCTTTTGAGCTTGAGGCGGAGGGTGGTGAGGGGTGGCAAGGGGTGTGGAGAACGAGGACACTGGGCTGCGAGTGGGAATCCTGCTGGTTCCCATTAGGGTAGGATTCATCCGCAGCTCTTCCGAAGGGGGACAGGAGACGGGTGAGCTCCATCCGAAGACTCTCAGCACCAGCTCAGAGAAGGGTCTTCAGAACAGCAGCAGAACTCCTGGCAGTTGCCTTGCAATTAAAGATGCATGGCGCTAATCAGGTGAGGCGCTCTCAGGGCAATTAATTTAATTGGCAGGATTTTAATCTAACACTCTCCCGCCCCCAGAGCATGATTAACGGCACGGCACTGTGATGGTCCCTGCCCCTACGCAAAGTAGAGAAAAAGTGGCTGGGGGTTGCTAGGAAGTCAGGAGGTGTCTGGCCCAATGGTCACCTCTGTCCTAGATGCATTTTGGTTGCTTGGTCATGTCGCCCTCTGACTCAGTTCCCCATAAGTTGAATGGGAGTCTGCGTAATCTGACTGGGAGAACAAGGCAGCTCGGTGGTTGGAAGAAGATTCGATGAAATTTTAAATTTATTTGAAAAAATATAGTTAAATTTAATATGTATATTCCCTAGGGAAGTTAATTATTGGCTTTCGGTAGAGATGTAGGGTTTAGGTTTATTTAGTTTAAAAATATTTTAGAATTTGGTTAAATTGTTAAAAAATTATAAAATTGAATAGTTATGTATAATTACTAGAATTATGTAACTGCCAAAGAAGAGTGAAAATGAAGCTCACTCTATAATGTGAGGTTGCTCTATAATGTGATAACGATAGATTGGTGTAAGAAATATTTATGTTTTGTATGTGTTTTTGCTTGCTTGTTTGTTCTTTTCTTATAAAATGAATAAATATTATTTAAAAAAAACAACAACACCAAAGTCAGCTCGGTGCAGGACACCTGTTTGGCATACAGAATGTCCCAGGTCCTGTCCCCACCATAAGAACCTAAGAAGATTGTGTTGGATCAGCTTGAATAAAAGATGGAATAAATAGTTGAATAATTTGAATAAAATATTGGGGGGGGGGGACAGGTAAGCACCACCCTGTAAAGTCAATCACAAGACAGAGCACACGCACCATTTGAATGGCAATGCCCATCAACTTTTTGGGGGGGCGGCCCCCTCAAACATTCTTTGGGGGGCTGAAGGGACCTCAGCCCCTAGGAGTTGGCTCCCATGCTAGTAGCCATTGATAGCCCTCTCCTCCTCCTCCTCCTCCATGAATTTGTCTCATCCTCTTTCAGAGCCATCCGAGTTGGTGGCCCTCGCTGCCTCCTGTGGCAGGGAGTTCCACAGTTGAACTATGCGCTGCGTGAAGAAGGACTTTCTTTTCTCTGCCCTGAATCTTCCAAGGTTCAGCTTCATTGGATATCCATAAGTTAAAGTGTTTGGTAGCTGATTCCTGGCTCTGCAACTCCTCCATTTCTTGTACACAAATAATACAGAAGTTTCTCAGTTGGGATGTGTGGTTCTCAGTTGAGAAACAGAAGCAGGAGGGACCAGGAAGTTTCAGGCAATCCCTGAGGAACCCTGGACCTAAGTTGCTCAGGCTAATATAAATTAATACAAGAACCTTGAATCTGGCTCGGTAGCAGGTGGGCAAACAATGCAGCTCTTTATAACAATGGTGTGTCATGTTCTCGGCCAGTCTGTTCTCTTCCGGGATGTGGGTGGCGCTGTGGTCTAGACCACTGAGCCTCTTGGGCTTGCTGATTGGAAGGTCGGTGGTTCGAATCCCCGTGACGGAGTGAGCTCCCGTTGCTCTGTCGCAGCTCCTGCCAACCTAGCAATTCGAAAGCACGCCAGTGCAAGTAGATAAATTGGTAGCGCTGTTGCAAATATGCCCCCTTGAATATGTCAGTCTGTGGTGCCACACAGTGCCCACTATGCATCAATAAGAAATCAACTTTTTAGTGTGGTGATGTGTTTTTAGTTTATAACTGGTTTCAAATGTTTGCAGGTCTTAATTGTTTTTACTAATGATTTTATTGTTCTATTCTTTTTGTAAACCACTTTGAGGGTTTTCTTTTTACAAACCAAGCAGTAGATAAATTTTATGAAATATATACCCAAAAAAATAGCCTGTGTCCCCTGCCCTCTCTGTGTTGGAAAAAAAGAGGTTTTGCAGCCAGTCTCCTAATTTGCCTGTGTCCCAGTCCCGTTGCTCTGGGACTTAGTGGGATTACTGTATACCACAAGCCTCTTGGGCTTGCCGATCGGAAGGTCGGCGGTTCGAATCCCCACGACGGGGTGAGCTCCCGTTGCTCGGTCCCAGCTCCTGCCCACCTAGCACTCCGAAAGCACACCAGCAAGAGTAGATAAATAGGTACCACTGTGATGGGAAAGGTAAACGACATTTCCATGCGCTCTGGCTTCCATCACGGTGTCCCGTTGTGCCAGAAGCGGTTTAGTCCTGCTGGCCACATGACCCGGAAAGCTGTCTGTGGGCAAAGCCGGCGCCCTAAAAGAGGATATTGCAGTATTGGAAACGGTTCAGATAAGGGCAACCCAAATGATCGAGGGGGTGGAGATACTCAGCGTTTGGGACTTTTTAGTTTAGAGAAAAGGCGAGGAGAGGGTGACATGATGAAAGTTTATAAAATCACGTGTGGCATGGAGAAAATGGAAAGAGAAAGGTTTTCCTCCCTCTTTCATAACCAGAGCTTTTTTTCAGGAGGAATTCATTGGAACTTCGTTCCAGCACCTCTTTTTCTAGAAAAATAGCACTGCTCATAGCACACACGGGCACCCAAAATAGCATGGATGGTTTTAAAAGGGCATGAGACAAATTCATGGAGGAGAGGGCTACCGTCGTTCATGCGGCGCAGAGTTAAACTGTGGAACTCGCTGCCACAAGAGGCAGTAATGGCCACCAACCGCGATGACTTTAAAAGAGGTTCAGACAAATTCGTGGAGAAGGAGAGGGCTCTCGGTGGCTCCTAGCCACACTGGCTCTGCTCTGCCTCCACGGCCGGAGGCAGCGATGCTTCTGAATCCCAGTTGTTGGAAACTGCAGGAGGAGAGAGGGAAGCAAGCAGCTGTTTGGCTACTTTATGACCTCGGTGGCGTTTCCTCTTCAGAGCCAGTCGCTGCTGGAGGCCAGGGTCGTGCTGTTCCCACTTAGGCAGCGCTCTCAGAAGAAACATTGCAATTTGAAATGCTGGTTTCAGGGGCAGGAAACGCTGGTTTCCTCTCGATCCTGCCAGGCCCTTGCCACCGCCACCCCAGGTTGAAGCCCTGCCGCGAGCTCTTCGAAGGGGGGGCGAGGGGGGCGGATGCAGCCATCCCGGGCCATGTGTGCGTAATTGCCTGCAGAGCAGGTGGAAGCCAGGATCAATTCCAGCGCTGGGAAAGCTGGCGTGGAGCCACCCGCTGCAGCCATTGGGGGGGGGCGTCTCTCTCTATGGGCTCTCCTCTCCACTTCCAGCCTTGCCCCCCCCTTCCTTCAATCTGTCACTAAAGAGCTGGCAACGGGAAGGGAAAATGTGTGCGGTTTGACAGAAAATGACATGGAAAAAGCCAAGCAAATCAACAGCAAAACAAACACAACAGAGCCAGGAAGGGATTGGGGGGGGGGTGGAAAGGCAGATCTATTGCTTGCCTGCGGTTTTGGCCAAGCTGTGAGCAATCCTGGGGCCTCCCCGCCTGCCAGCCTCTGATTACCAGGTGATCAGCCGTTAGTTGCTAATAAATATGGATTTCAACCCCCCATGCCATTGGAGCTGGTTCTTCCCCTCAGCTGGGCACCAGATGCAGCAGGGGATATGGAGGTTGCTTTCACTTTCCTTCTCCTCCCCTGAGCCAGAAGACTGTATTCCACTTGTTTCTTTTAAGCAATGATAGGTTGCTGGAGGAGAAGGCTCTTGATGCCCCCTAGTCATAGAATCATAGAATCCTAGAGTTGGAAGAGACCACAAGGGCCATCCAGTCCAACCCCCTGCCAAGCAGGAAACACCATCAAAGCATTCTTGACAGGTGACTGTCAAGCCTCTGCTTAAAGACCTTCAGAGAAGGAGACTCCACCACACTCCTTGGCAGCAAATTCCACTGTCAAACAGCTCTTACTGTCAGGAAGTTCTTCCTAATGTTTAGGTGGAATCTTCTTTCTTGTAGTTTGAATCCATTGCTCCGTGTCCGCTTCTCTGGAGCAGCAGAAAACAACCTTTCTCCCTCCTCTATATGACATCCTTTTATATATTTGAACATGGCTATCCTATCACCCCTTAACCTTCTCTTCTCCAGGCTAAACATACCCAGCTCCCTAAGCCGTTCCTCATAAGGCATCGTTTCCAGGCCTTTGACCATTTTGGTTGCCCTCCTCTGGACACGTTCCAGCTTGTCAGTATCCTTCTTGAACTGTGGTGCCCAGAACTGGACACAGTATTCCAGGTGAGGTCTGACCAGAGCGGAATACAGTGGTACTATTCCTTCCCTTGATCTAGATGCTATACTCCTATTGATGCAGCCCAGAATTGCATTGGCTTTTTTAGCTGCTGCATCACACTAGTCATGGCCATCATGCGTTCTGCTTCCTCAGTAAGGGCAGCCGTGCTTCTGAATAATAGTCGTGCAAACCCCAGGAGGGGAGAGTTGCTCTCGTGCTCAGATTCTGCTTTCAGGCTTCTCAAAGAAAGGGGTATTTGCTTGGCTGCTGTGAGCGCAGGATCCTGAACTCAATGGGCCATTGGCCTGATCCAGCAGGTGCTCTTCTGATGGAAACCACAGGAGAGGATGGTCTTGCACTTGGATCCTGCTTGCAGGTTTCTTATTGGGACATCTGGTTTTCTGCTAGGAGAGCAGGATTCTGGACTAGATGGGCCGCCTTTGGCCTGATCCTGCAGGCTCTTTTGGTGCTGGTGCTGAGCCTCTTGTTGCTATACCCAACCTGTTGCTGAATGGTTCAGTCACGTGAACATGATACATTCTGTTATATCATGCATATACCCTGTTTCCCCTTTTTTAATACGTAGTCATAAAGTAAGCCATGGCAGGGTTTTTTTTACCTTTGTGAGAAGTAAGATGTACCCCAAAAGTAAGCCGTGGTGCCGCCATTGTTCCCGTCGCCTCCTCAGCCCCACCTGCTGCGCAGGGAGCCAGCGAACCAGTGAGAGGCTCGGGGGGGGGGGAACGCGCCTCTTGCGGAGTTCTGCCCCGCCTGCTCAGCGTGCATGGGGAGGCTGTACCGTACCATACTGGCGTAATAAAAATAAGACATCCCCCGAAAATAAGCCACCCTGTGTTTTTTTGAGGAAAGAAAATTATAAGACGGTGTCTTAAAAAGGGGGAAAGACGGTATGGCTTGTTAATCATGTGGCTTTATTGAAAGATTGCTAGTTTTTCAGAAGAGGATTCCAGTAAATCTTTTATTATAGTTTCAGCCATTGTGTGGTGGTTTTGGTTGTTGATGGTTCATATTATCACCACAGTGATACTTGATGCTGTTTGTGCTGAGCCTCTTGTGCCATCATCAGGGGGTGCTGTGTTGCAAGGGGTGCTGGGCTCAGGAGAGGGTGGTCTCTTCCTGACTGGCAACAATGCAGTCCCGTTGGCCACCACAAAATGTTGCAACCTCCTGCAACCCCAGAGACCCACGTTCTCCTGTGTCTCAGTGGATGATGCAGAGAGAGAGAGAGAGAACGGATTCACATGCAGCCGCCAGCAGGCACCGGCCAGGGCTGCTCCCACAGCCGATGTCCAAATTGTCTCATAGAAAAATGCAGTGCCAAGAGAGGATTGCACAGCCTTTGTGCAAGAAGCAGGCCCCGCTCCATCCATCCATCAGCCATAAACGAATTAATGCTGAGGATGTTCCAAGCCAGGGAGATGATTGCATTTATTGGAAAGTTCCTTGATCAGCATTTTGGAGGAGCCTGACTCCCACCCGGGTGGCTTCTCTGACATGGAGAAGTGTGTGGCCTCTGCAGTGGGCTTCTTGTTCAAACTCCCTTTGGGCATTTCGCCTCCTCTGTACCTTCTCAAGTCAGGAGAGAAAGAAATCTGCTCCTGAGCCTGGACCCCCTTTAGGTTCTGCCTGTTAGGTGGCCCCGGGACAATCGCTGACTTTCCACTTCTATCTGTAAAATGGGAGTGAGTGGTCTACCCTGCAGGGCCGTCGTGAGGACAAAATTAAGTTTAGCTTTGCAGATTAGATGTGCTGCAGATGGGGACACATAAGAAGTTGAATTTGTGTACCTGAACTGCAAGGATTGGTGGCAGGAATGGGAAAGGAAAGATCTTCCAAGAGCCAGGCGTGGCCTTTCCCAGACCCTGCATTACTTATGTGGAAAAGTTGCAGGCTTGGAAACGATGCCTTATGAGGAACGGCTTAGGGAGCTGGGTATGTTTAGCCTGGAGAAGAGAAGGTTAAGGGGTGATATGATAGCCATGTTCAAATATATAAAAGGATGTCATATAGATGAGGGAGAAAGGTTGTTTTCTGCTGCTCCAGAGAAGCGGACACGGAGCAATGGATTCAAACTACAAGAAAGAAGATTCCACCTAAACATTAGGAAGAACTTCCTGACAGTAAGAGCTGTTCGACAGTGGAATTTGCTGCCAAGGAGTGTGGTGGAGTCTCCTTCTTTGGAGGTCTTTAAGCAGAGGCTTGGCAGCCACCTGTCAGGAATGCTTTGATGGTGTTCCTGCTTGGCAGGGGATTGGACTGGATGGCCCTTGTGGTCTCTTCCAACTCTACGATTCTATGATTCTATGTTTGGGACTTTTTAGTTTAGAGAAAAATGGGGAGGAGACATGATAGATGGTTGTAAGATCATGCCTAGCATGGAGAAAGTGGACAGAGAAACCCTTTTCTCCCTCTCATAGCACTGGAAGAAGCTGAATGTTGGAAGATTCAGGACAGATTAATGAAAGCCCTTCTCCGCACTGTTAATCTGTGGAACTCACTCCTGCAGGAGGCTTTAAAAGTTTAGGCAAATTCATAGAGGAGAGCAGGGCTGGATTAACCATTAAGCAAAACAAGCACATGCTGAGGGCATCAAGGGAAGGGGATACTGCAGAAATTTCCCATTGCTAGATATTTAACATTAATGTTCACAGATTGCTCAGCTGAGCATTCATTTTCTCAGTTGAGGTGTATTAAAAACCCCAACAGAACAACTGTGCAGCAAGGCAGGCTAGATGCCTTCTATCTACTTAGCATAGAAGCAGGTGTGTGATGTAATAATTAGTTTGGAGGTTCTGATCAAAGGACTTTGCAATTAGAAAAATTAGGAGAGGAAAAACTTCAAATATTAAGTGGAAGTACAGTATACAAAAATCAACATTGTTTTCCATCTTACTGTAGGTTTTGTTTCATTTCAAAAAGTAAAATTTTATTTTATGGCTTATTGTTGGTTTGTTTTTATATTTTGAATTTGGTTTATTTTGGGGGGCACCCAAATCTTTTAAGTGCTTAGTGCCTCGAAAGGTCTTAATTCGGCCCTGGAGGAGATGGTTGCTGATGGTTACCAGCCAGGATGGCTGTGCTCTGCCTCCGCAGTCGGAGGTACCGGTAGCAATGCTTCTGAATCTCAGTAGCTGGAAATTGCAGGAGGGGAGAGTTGCTCTTGCTCTCAAACCCTATTAGACTCCTATTAGACTCTTCATTTCGGCTTTACATACAAAACTCTCTCCTTGAACTTTTGGATACGGATTTATATTCATTGTATTTGGTATTTTGTGTGCCTTATATTATACATAATATCATACTACACATATTATTGTGAGTTTGAATCTGTGTATCTTTGTTTGAAATTATAATTTTTGTTTTAATCTGCAACTGCATTTAAGACTGTAATTCTTAACAGAATATATACCCTATTTGATTTTGACTCACGAGTAGATATTATTTCTTTTGTTGAAACTTCTGGCCAGAGTTCTTGGTATAGCTATTTATTTCAGTGTATCTTGCAACAAGAACTCCAACTTGTTCTCAAACCCGGCTTGCTGGTTTCCCTTGGGGCACCTGGGGGGCCACACTGAGAACACGATGCCGGATTAGGTGGGTCGCCAGCCTGATCCAGCAGACTCTTCTGATGTTCTTACGACGTGCTCTGGAGCAGGTCTCAATTTTTCCTTCCTCCTCTGTTCCTTCTGGGGCTTCCCAGGAGTCCGCCTGCAGCATTGCCCGAAGAGGTTTCCTTGGCTCGCTCAGCAAAACATGATAATCGGGGGCAGCCGGTGTCACAAACAATCAAAATATCCTTCCCTCCTCCTTTGTAAACAATTTTCCGGGCCGCTGCTGTTGGGACTGAGAGACGGGGCTCGGGGTGGGAGGGAGCCGCGGGGCTACCAGAGGGCATGTAAGCCTGCGAGGAGGAGGGATGGTTCCACCCAACTCCCCTCCGGTCGCCAAAGGATTTAGAAAGCAGAAAACATTACGGGAGAAAGTCACAAGGCCAATATATCTCTCAGAAAATCAAGATGGAGAGAGGATGGGGTAATGGTTTGCAAATACACCGTGGGCTGCAATAAAGACCTCCCCCCCTTGCCCATACTCTTGAAATATGAAGGCCCCTGCTTTGCCGAGGTTAGCTTTAGGTTAAGTAAGAGAATAGGTTTTCTGGCAGAGAGATTGGAAGGAGAAATGGGAAATGTTAAACGGTGAGGGAGAATGGTCTTGCGAGGCAGGAAGTTCAGAAAGATGGTCAGCGAGTTCAGAGCCCTGAACCATCCTTCATAAGCAGGGCAGAGGAAGGACGCTGCCATATCCTGAGGGCTATCCACACTTACCTTTACTCCATGCTTCCCAGGCATGGTCCAACTCTGTCTGAGTGCCATTTCTCTCTCTCTCTCTCTCTCTCTCCTCCCTCTTTCCTTGCAAAAACTGCAACCCGCAGGAAACGCAAATAGCCATTTGCTCCAATGCAGCTTTAAAGAGTGGGTTCTTTGCAAGGAAAGCTCCGGAGAAAAATAGAAGGTACTCAGACATGGAGTTTTAAAGCACAGAGGTTTTTAAGCAGAGGTTGGGTGGCCATCTGTCATGGATGCTTTAGCTGTGATTCCTGCGTTGCAGAGGGTTGGACTAGAGGACCCTTGGGGTCCCTTCCAACTCTAAGATTCTGTGAGTCTATGATTCTGTGACCTGGGCCAGGATCAGTGCGGATAAGCCCTGCATCAGGCAACACTGGTTCATCCAGCTCAGAACTGCTTCTTGAACCTGAGACCTTCTGCACGCAAGACAGATGGCCACCCAACCTCTGCTTTCCATGACCCGGAAAGCTGTCTGTGGACAAAGGCTGGCTCCCTCGGCCTGAAGCGAGATGAGCGCTGCACCCCATAGCCACGTCTGACTGCATTTAACTATCCAGGGGTCCTTTACCTTGACCTTCCTTTGAGACACAAGAACATAAATTAATGCTGTACTGTATTGTGTGTTTAATATTCGGTTGGGAGCCACCCAGAGTGGCTGGGGAAACCCAGCCAGATGGGTGGGGTATAAATAATAAATTATTATATTATATTATTATTACAGAAAGCTGAGTTAGACCGCTGGCCCATGTAGCTGAGTATTCTCTACACAGGCTGGCAGAGACTCTCTCCCGGGTTCAACCAAGGGCCCATGTGTTCCCTGCGGCCAGGAGTGCCTTCCACCAACTTCATCAGGTTTGCCAACTGCGGCCATTCCTGGACGAGGGTGGCCTGACCATGCATTGGCAACCCTGAGGCTGGATTGCTGTAAAATGCTCTGTGTGGGGCAGCCCTTGGGTCTCGTTTGGGAGCAGCGGCTGCCACTCGCACCTGAGGTCCCACTCACAAACGCTTCCTGAAAGACCCGCGTCCCCTCCAGCACCATGAGATTTTTGAGCCAGAGATGGAAATAGCCAGGCACCGTGTCCCTTAGATCTCTGCTAGAAAAATGGAAACGAAAGAAACCCAACAGATCTGCAGCCTCATTCTCTGCACTTATTTCTCTGTAGGGATCTAGTGAAATAGACTTTGGTGAAAGTAAACTCAGTCAAAACTTTGGGTTTTAAAAAGGCATTCCTGCCTGCACATGTGCGCGGCAGATGCCCCTCAGATGCCCCGACGTGTGGGGCAGGAGTTGCCGTCGAGGAAGAAGAACCCCTTGCTGTATAGTAAACCCCAGGCCCCTTTTGCTGTTTTTTTTCCAGGGCAGCCTTCCTTCCGCCTGATGGATGATGCTGCCTTGGCCGTGCGAATGGACAGCAGCCCAGTTTTTCCTCTTGTGTGCTTGTTTATCCTTGTTAACATGACAAAACCAGCAAAATAATTAAAGGATCCAAATGGCTGTGTAAACAACTCCCCCACAGCCTCTTCCCCCAAGAAAGCTGATCGCTGAGGCCCAGGCGGGGTGCAGTCCTGGCTGGCTGGCAGCTTCTCAGCCTGCCAAAGGCGGTCTCTCCAGAAGGCTCTCCTAGCCAGCGCTAGCCAGTGGGGCAGGTGTCGCGCTCCAGATACCTGCGTAGGTAGGTAGCCGTGAGCTGCCCTCTGGGACAGGGGAGCGGCAGTCTGCATTTGGGGCCAAGCCGTGGCCTTTCCCTGGGACGGTGCCAGTTTCTCTGGCTTCCTGTCAGCCGCCGTGGCTTCAGCCAGCATCACCAGGGCTCCCAGCAGCGGCAGGCTGGATCCGCGTCTGTCTCCTGCCTCTGGAAGCGGCTGATGCTTCTGCGGCATCCGATGACAGATCTCTAGCAAAGCTGCCCCTGGGACAATCTCGCTCTAATCCTTCCCAGCCCGAGACCGTCTCCTACCAGCAGAGTTGGGGGTTTTCTTCGGTTTGTGCCAACTTTCTCAGCGTTAATTGGTTTCGCTCTGAATATAAATGAGTTTTTCTTGTGCGGGTTTCTTCTTCTTTATGTTGAAAGTTGCCTTGTCTCAGTTTTGAGAACGGCATCTCATTAATCCATGTACAAATAAATAATCATGGAGATGGCCAAGTCAGCTTTGCATTTGCAAAGTTTGGATCCTCTGGCATTGAGTTCCACTGGATGGTTGCCTGCCTGGCAAATTTCTCGTGCCCCCCCCCCTGATTTCCAATAAAAGTTGCCCTTTGTTTTGGAAGAGGTAAAAGGCCACTTGCCTTTTGTGGGGATACTTCTCCTTCTCCCTCCTTCCCTCTCCCTTTGTCTCTTCTGTTTTTGTTTTGTGTGTGTTTAATTTCCATGTTGACCTAGTCAAGTCAATTCCCGTTTCCTGGGATGTTGAGGATGATGATGGTGGTGATTTATTGAATTTCTATACTGCCCTATACCCTCAGGTATAGGACACCTGATCACCCCAGAGATGGGCAGTCTGCTTTCTTCTAGTTAGGCGTTGGGAGTTTTGAGAGAAACAGTTGAAGAGGAAACCCAGCTCAGCTCCAGCACAGTTTGGCCTTCAGCAGTGAGGATGGTTTGAATGCCGTTAGTTGGGCGTTTGGAAACTCAATCTGAACTCATGCACTAAATAAAAAAAATTCCTTCCAGTAGCACCTTAGAGACCAACTAAATTTGTTCTTGGTATGAGCTTTCGTGTGCATGCACACTTCTTCAGATACCGAAGAATCTGACACGAAAGCTCATACCAAGAACAAACTTAGTTGGTCTCTAAGGTGCTACTGGAAGGAATTTTTTTATTTTGTTTTGACTATGACAGACCAACACAGCTACCTACCTGTAACTGGAATCATGCTCTAAAGTGAGCCACCTGGCTTTGAGAGATTGCTTCAATCCTTATGCACCCAGGAGATAGATTTCTCCTGCAAGGTCCAAAGATCTCAAAAGCCCACTCTGCAGCAACTCAGAGCAGGGCCTTTGTCGTGACTGCTCCTATTCTGTGGAACAGCGTTCCTCCTGAGATTTGCCCACTGTCTGTGCTTTCCAGAAACAACTGAAGACATGTTTGTTCCAGTAGCCTTTTCCAACTGGACAAATAGGACTTTTAGCCTGCTGTTCATGTGTGTGTTCTAAGCTATTTCAGAAGGCGATTTAATCAGTCGGCAATAATAACAGACAGACTTGCGACATCAGGGAAGGGAGGGCGGTTGGAGTGGGGCCTGCTTGCCGATGGTCTCGCTCTCAGGGGACCCCCCACATGGGCTATGCAGTGTGCCAGCTGGCGGCTCACAAGTCTCAGCCCAGATGAGCCATGTGACTGGCAATCACGAAACCTGTTGCGGACAAGATCCGCGGTTTCTCATGGTGCCTGTTGCTGCATTGGTCGTGTGCCTAGGGGACTCTTGCCACTTTGAAAGCTAGCCTCAGGAACTGTGCAAAAAGGCACAGCTGGAGCTGTTGGGAGCTGTAGACTAAAGCTTCTGAAGGTTGTCAGGTCTACAAAGGCTGCTGTAAGGAGTCTGCAGAGCTCTTCTCCACCATTGATACAGGCTTATAAGGCAGAAGGCAAAGGAGAAAGTTGAAGAACCGCTGTTGCTGCCATCCATCTCTCTAGAGAGACAGTGGGGTGCTCCACAGACAATCTCCATATCTTTGTGGGAGTTCTTCTAACCTCCGGATAATAATATATGTAAAAACTTTTTTTTAAAAAAACTGAGACAGTGGGGTGCTCCTCTTGGGGTGAAGCCAAACCTCTGTGTCAGCAGCACCAAAGTGACTGTGATGGGCTGAGATTTGGGCTCGGACTCGGAACCAGGGGAGTCTCAGTCTGCACTGGATCCTTTGCCTCAGACATCATCTGAACCAAGTCCGGGGCCTGATCCTGAAGAGCCCCAGTCTGCACAGATTCCCCTGCAGCAAACACCAGCTGGGCCGAGTCAGGGGCCTGAGCCTGTCCTGGCTCCAGATGCGGAGATTACCTCGTTGCCTTCAGCTGGACCATCACTTACAGCTGGTCCACTACCGGTTTGGTCAGGGGAGGCTGAGGCTGCCCCTGAGTCCAGTAACCCACCGGCGTTTCCCGAGCTGCAGAGACTCAGGTCTGAGAGAAGGACCTTTGGGCGAAACAGGGAGGTGAGTCGCCGGGGGATCGGGACCGGCTGTTGCCCCGACAAAGATAAAAAGCTGTCGGACCCTGCCCCAGGTTGCGGGAGCAACATTGCTGCAAGCAAGATCCTGTCCTTGCTTTGCCTGGTTTCCTGCCCCGTGTTCTGCCTTGGCTCTGTCGGACTGACTCATCGCTGAACCTTCGGATTCTGCACCGGACCTGGACCTCGTTTCTCAGATTACCCCATGGCACAGCACAGTGACCTCCCTGGGTGCAAGCCTAGGCAGTGTGTCTGGAGGTCCTGGGCTGCCCAGAAGACAAGACCACCACGCCCAGCTTTGCTGATGTGGTGCAAAGGAAAGCAGAGCAAGACGTTTGGCACCAGATTTGTGTAGGTTTTACTCCTCGGCTTTTCCTTCCCCTGGAGATATCCCGCAAGGCCGCAGAGGTTTAGGATAAGAGTGTTCCTTCTCCTGGGGGGAGAGACACAGAGACGGAGAGAGAAAGTGCATTTGTTGCATCTTCCTTTCTCCCGAGGCGGCTCCATGCCCCTGCCCCGAGGAGGCCTGGCGCTCTTCCGCCGCGGCATCTCCTTCCCCTCCCGGAGCTGTCAGCCCGAGTCACGGAGGCAGGCGCGGGACAATTCCCAGCCGCTCTGGCTCCCGGCACTTTAATGCTGTTTAAACAATTACGCACTTGATAAATTTTGACAAGACGAGATAGAAATAGCCCAGGAGAGTGGAACCGAGTGGAAACGCTCTAAACACATGCCCCTCTCTCTCGCCCGGCTCCCTCGGGGGGTTGAGCATCGCCTGCCAAAGAAACAAGGCGGCCCTGCTCAGAGGTGGCGGGGAGGGAGAGTCATGCGGCCGGCAGGGAGAAAGGCAGCGGAGGCAGGAATTAATCCCTTCCTCAAATGGTTTATGATGTGATCCCGGCAGGGTCAGGCTGCTGCTGCTGCTGCTTCTCATGCGCTTTTCCACCGAGGTCCATCTCTTGGTGGCTCGGCAGGAGAACGGAAAGCTGCCGCCGCCCTGGCAGGAGAGCCACTGAACTGTGGGATCTCAAAGCCCCAGGGCGCCAGAGTCCTGCAGTTGGTGCAAAATGTTGGCCTGGGTGGTTTGCCGCAAGCAGCCGCCTACAGTGCGGCACATGGAGCTGCCACGGGCGGGGGGGCATAGCTGTCAACCCTCCCTTTTTTGCGGGAAACTCCCTTATTCCAATGCCGTTTCCCGCTGCTATCCCGGATTGTTGATATCCCTTAAATTTCCCGGATTTCAAAGGAAGCAGCTCCTCTCCCTCCCTGCCGGCCAGGGAGGCTCCTCAGCTGCGTTGCTCGGCTGCCAATAAGGAGTCTGAGACCGACTGGGGGCGGAGCTTGCATGCCTTGTGCAGCCAGACCCTCACACCCAACCAGACAGCCAGCCTGCTGGCCGTCTATGCACTCGCTCTTTCGCTCACCCGTTCGCGAGCAGACTCTGGAGCGCAGGGAGGCGAGGCTACTTGGTGCCATTGCTCCGCCCTCCCGACATCCCTTATTTTCAAATCCGAAAGTTTGGGGAAAATCCTTTATTTTCAAATCCGAAAGTTGACAGCTGGGGGGGGGACATAAAATTATCATCTTCCAAAGCAATTACTCTATTCCAAACTTAAAAATGGAAAGCTTAATGCTGGTGGTCAACAAAAGAGGTTTAAAGACCGTCTCAAGGCAAATCTTTTTTAAAAAGTAGTATAAACACTGACAACTGGGAAACACTGACCTACGAGCGCTCCAGTTGGAGAACAGCCTTGACCAAAGGTGTCGTGGGCTTTGAAGAGTCTTGAACTCAGAACGCAAGGGAGAAACGTGCTAAGAGGAAGGCACGCTTGGCAAATCCACACCGTGATCAACTCCCGCCCGGAAGCCAATGTCCCCACTGTGGAAGGACGTGTGGATCCAGAATTGGCCTCCACAGTCACTTACGGACTCGTTAAAACCGTGTTTATGGAAGACAATCTTACTCGGCTACGAGGGATCGCCAAAGAAGAAGAAGACCTAGGGTTGGGCAGGTTGGCCCCCACCAATGACACAGGCCCACTGGGGAAGCAAAAATGCCAGCTCCCCCTTCTGGCTCGGAGTGGCTAGGAGCCCACCCACCCATCTGCGCCCTCCCTGGGCAGCTGCTCTGGGTGGCTGGGCGAGACACACAGGCTCCTTTGGGCGCCAAGGAGGAAGCCACTGGCAGAGTGCGAAAGGTGACAAAAAGCAAACCTTTCCTCCCCCAGGGGTGGGGGACACCAATAAGTCTCCTTTCAAGGGAGCCTAGGCACACCTCTCATTTCAGGGAGTTGGATTAGACAACCCTGCTCTGCAATTACGTGCTTCTTTGAAATGCATGCAAATCTTCATATAGAATTTCGCAAACTGATTTGGAAGCGGAGATAACTGAACGTAATCCTGCGGGGGAAATGAGAAACAGAAATAGGCAGATTTGTCCTTGCCTGGGACCAGGATTCCAAAGGATAATCTTCTTTTTTCCCCCATGCAAACCTAAGGATTTGTTCGCAGGAACCAGACTCCTTGTTGCTTTCTTTTGGTTCCCGGAGTTCTTTCCATCCTAGGAAGCGATATGGGCACCCAGTTTTGTTGAAGGTTCCCCCTTAAGGAGAGGGGCACTTTGGAGGTGCTCTTTAAAGTAAGCCACAAAGTTTTGGCCTGGCAAATGCATCTCTGACGCTGCTCTGGGCTGAGGCTGCAAGACGTTAGGAGATCTGTAGCCAAAGTGTTCCTTGAAAGAGGACAGTAATGACTTGTTTGACCTCCATCTGCAATTGGAAACAGAAGACAGGCCCGGTGGGTGAGTGAGGGATGCGGTCTGTGATTAGGCAAAGTGGTCTAAACATCCCATATGGACACTGTTAGCTGGCTTCAAGGCAGGGCCTGTTACTGTTTATCTTGAAAGCCTTTTGCATTTAACCAGAAAATAAACTACCTTTCATCTCTAATTCCGCGGCAGCGCTGAATTTTTCTTTCTCTCCCTTTGATGGTTTCTACATTCACACCTTTTGGGCGAGCCTGGATGAATTTCTGCAACGGAGACTAATGTGGGGTTTGCAGACAGAAGTTGCCAAATAACTCGGTCAGGTCATTGGTTTCTCCTCTTGCTCCTTCACCGCCTTCTGTTTTTATTATTCATCTTCGTTTTTTGCATTTCTCACCCACCCCTTTGCTAGGCGATCCCAGGTTGAGCTGTGGCATATAAAAACACAATTAAAACAGTAAAAAAAAAAAAACAACCCACAAAAAACAGCCCCAAATCAATCATCCATACACAACACAAATAAAGGGAAGACCCCCAAATCTATTTCCGCATTGCAGGGGGTTGGACAAGATGACTCATTGTGTCCCTTCCAACTCTCCCAATTCTATGATTCTGTAAATTCTTCACTTTTCAAAGGCCAGGGTAAAGAGGTGCAACTTCGCTCCAGTGTTTTCTTCAGAGATGTTCCAAGCTCTGAGGTCTTCCACTCACCCTCTGAGCCTTTATTCACTGGAGAGTCCAAAGATTTGAACTCGGGACCCCTCTGCATGCAAAATATTTCCTCTTTCGTTGAACTTGTGTGAGCCTGTTTGAGAATGGGGAAGGAAAATTTCTGGGTGTTGTGAAATGAAGCGACTCTGTTCTCATTGTCAAGGAACAGGGCAGGGTTGGGCCAGCCAGGAGTTTCGCACCAACATTGAGGCTTAATGATCAGAGCAAGACGACTCACTACTTGCTATAAAGTGAGGGCCCCGTGTGTTTGTGTGTGAGTGTGTGTGAGAGACAGAGGTGTTATTCCTCTTTAAAAAAATAAAATAAGTATCCCCACTCCTTTAGACTAAAAATATGCACACCATTTCAAAATATATTAGAAGAGTAGGCTTCTGCATAAAATGCTTTTCCTAGCTAAAAGCAGCAATTAAATGTTTCTTAAATGCACCGCAGCATCAGGAAGGCAGATAAAAGCATAAACAGATCCCACTCCCCCAGTGCTGGTCTCTATGTGGGATGCTGCACTCATCTGGGAGGCTTGATTCTCCCCTGCGGATGTTCTCCTTCCATGGGTGCAGAAGCGCCTTCTGCCGGACTCTACCTGATTTCCCTCCCAAGCAGAGGAAGGGGAGTGAGAGGTGCAAATTCGTCTGCAA
>JAWWNI010001348.1:0-69396 GCA_034642065.1 Darevskia nairensis
CAGCAACCTTGCGAGGTAGGCTGGGTTGAGAGGCAGCGGGCTGAGTGAGCTTCCTTCAGGGCAGCAGAGTGGGGATTCGAACCTGGGCTCTCCCTGCTCCGGCACACTAACCACTAGGCCACGCTGCCTGGGAGCCGTGGCCCAAAGCATCCGGAGGGCGCCAGGTTGGCGATGGCGGGGGGGAAGCAGGGGGGGGAGGAAAGGGAACGGAGCCCGGCTCTCCTCCTCTCACCCTAAGCGTTCCTCCCCCCCACATCGCCCAGTCAGTGGGTGCAGCCAAGTTCCTCCTGCAAAGAGCAGCCTGGCATCCTGCCCTTCCTTTGACCTTGAAGTAGCCCGGCAGGGACAGGAGAGGAACCAGCCTGGTTTCATTTTACTCCATCTCGTTCCCTCCTGTTTCTCACACGCTCGGCCCGCCTCGCAGGGCTGTTGTGCCGAGGAAAGTAACAATAACCAACAACAACTATTGGTACCCCCCGACCATCTGGCTGGGCTGCCCCAGCCGCTCTGGGCAGCTTCCAGCACACATAAGAACATAATAAAACTTCCCTATATATAATTTCTGCAGTTTATTAAAGTTTGTGGAGTCCTTTGGGGAGATTAGAATACACTTTGTTCCCGAGAGCTAAGCTATGGTGGACTATGAATGCAATAATGAATAAGCAATCGCTGTGGTTTAAACCACAGAGCCTAGGGCTTGCTGATCAGAAGGTCGGCAGTTCGAATCCCCGCGACGGGGTGAGCTCCCGTTGCTCGGTCCCTGCTCCTGCCCACCTAGCAGTTCGAAAGCACGTCAAAGTGCAAGTAGATAAATAGGAACCACTCTGGCGGGAAGGTAAACAGCGTTTCCGTGCGCTGCTCTGGTTCGCCAGAAGCGGCTTAGTCCTGCTGGCCACATGACCCGGAAGCTGTACGCCGGCTCCCTCGGCCAGTAAAGCGAGATGAGCGCCGCAACCCCAGAGTCGTCCGCGACTGGACCTAATGGTCAGGGGTCCCTTTACCTTTACCTTTACTATCATGTCAGAAAAAGCCATTTTGCAAGTGAGTGGTCTTATTTTACATTATTATTGGTGCAAAATACAAAAACCAGTCTGGAGGGTCCCTAAATATTGCGGTTTGGTGTATTTTATTGCAATCAAAGCCCATCTTTTTCTCCAAGGTGTTCCACGGTTGTCCTGCTGTAATCGCAACAACAACCCTGCGAGGCGGGTTGCCCTGGGAGAGGCAGCGACTGTCGAGTGGGAGATTTGAACCCTGCTCTCTCCCAGGTGCTAGCCAGGCCCTCTAACCACCCTGCCACGCCAAGGGCCACAATGCTTTGTAACACACACCCAACTTTTAAAAACCAACCAAGCCCTACACAATTCAGACCCCTAGAGGCCTTTCCCCTTACTCTTGGGTTGCCTGTGGGGCTGGTTTACTCATTTAAAAGCATTTCTGGGCAGCTTAATATTAATACACAGTCCTATGGGTTTGCAACAGGGGGGAAAAACTAAGGTGAAAGCAGTTAAAAGAGCATTGCGTGTGTAGGGCACCCAGTCACTCCCACCAATAAACTCACACTGGAGACATAATTTTGGTTTGGGTTTTGGGGCATATTTTGGCCACAACTTTACTGAATACAAATCACGTGAGTGGTTGCGTAGGCATTGGTTCACGCTGTCCAACGGGACAGAGCTGACCCTAGTCAGCAGCAAGACTAGCTGTCGCAGCGGGACAGAGCTGACCACTTGTCAGCGAAGGGAAACCACTAGCTGGGGAGAGTTAACGGGGCCGGATCACCGAGCCTCCCCCTCCCCAGGGGTCCCAGGGACTCCTGCATGGCCCTGCACCCACCGGGTTTGGACAGCAATGTTGAGTCCCTGGATTCCTTAGCGGAATTCCCATTACCAACATCACTTCTTGGGGGGCACCGCCCACCCATACCACAGAACCAATGCCTAACCGCCAACCTTACAAGTTGTGACTATTTGCTATGTAGTAGGCAAAAACCAAATGGCTCGGCCAATCTGCCAGATGGACAAAATTCCTACCAGGCCCCTCCTAAGCAGAGGCGACCCCTAACCGGCACAGCAAGGTCAACGCCAACCTATACCAGGGAAGGGGGGGGGGTGGGAGATCCGAAGCTCCGAAAAGAGTGACCCAAGATCCACGTGGGGATCTATATAAGGACGCTGGGCCGTCCTACCAAATTGCAACATGCAATTCTGCCTCACAACAAGCAGGTCCTGGAAGCTGTGGCCACAAGCCCTACCCCCCAAACCAGGAAGAGTGACTTCTTGCCCACCCCGCAATGGCAGCTCTCTGCGAGAACTCACTTTATTATTTTTAAATAATATTAAATAAATAGTATTTTAATATCTGTTGGAGGCCGCCCAGAGTGGCTGGGGGGACTCAGCCAGATGGGCGGGGTACAAATAATAAATTATTATTATATTATTAAACAAAAGGATAAAATAGGAACAGGTTTCAAATGAACCATCAGTGATATCAAGAGCTCTAACGGTGCTTATTTGCTTCCTTGCCAGTTTGCCCCTCTCCCCACCCCTCAAAAGTTGATCCTCGGATCTTCTCATTGCCCCACACCAAGGAGAAAACAAACGCACCCACCGCCCAGGCTACACTGGAGAAAACAGAAGGTGGCAGGAGGCAATGGGAGTATTTATAGTCCCGCTATAAATACAGTATGGTGCCTCGCTTTGCCGAGACCACAGGCCAGTGGGAAGCGGGGGGGGGGGGCGCTTGAGAGATGCTGTCTAAAGCCCCCCCTCCCTCCACGAAGGCCAGATAATCCCACCCCACCCCAAGGAAAATCCCATAAGCTGATGCTCTTCCTCTGTCCTTGCAGAAGGATTAGTCCGGGTTAACGCTTTCGGCCCCGGAGGTTGGCGGAAGTTGCACAGGTTGGGACAGAGGGACATTCTGGGTGGGGTCTTTTTTTGGTGGGGTGGGGTTTTTTGGGACATGTGGGGTGGGGCCATGTGCAGCCATGATGCGCCCCTGTGGGTTTGCCTTTTTGCAGAGATGTTTTTCTTTCATTTAATAACACAGAAGAAGAAGAAGAGTTTGGATTTGATATCCCGCTTTATCACTACCGGAAGGAGCCTCAAAGCGGCTCACATTCTCCTTTCCCTTCCTGCCCCACAACAAACCCTCTGTGAGGTGAGTGGGGCTGAGAGACTTCAGAGAATTGTGACTAGCCCAAGGTCACCCAGCAGCTGCATGTGGAGGAGCAGAGACGCGAACCCGGTTCACCAGATTACGAGTCTACCGCTCTTAACCACTACACCACACTGGCTCTCAGAGAACCAGTGTGCTTCCCCCCAATATGTTTAGGGATACTCTCATTTTCCTGCTCATATTGAAATTGTGGTTGTTTAGTCGTTTAGTCTTGTCCGACTCTTCGTGACCCCCTGGACCAGAGCACGCCAGGCACTCCTGTCTTCCACTGCCTCCCGCAGTTTGGTCAGACTCATGTTGGTAGCTTCGAGAACACTGTCCCACCATCTCGTCCTCTGTCGTCCCCTTCTCCTTGTGCCCTCCATCTTTCCCAACATCAGGGTCTTTTCCAGGGAGTCTTCTCTTCTCATGAGGTGGCCAAAGTCTTGGAGCCTCAGCTTCAGGATCTGTCCTTCCAGTGAGCACTCCGGGCTGATTTCCTTCAGAATGGAGAGGTTTGATCTTCTTGCAGTCCATGGGACTCTCCAGAGTCTCCTCCAGCACCAGAATTCAAAAGCACCAATTCTTCGGCGATCAGCCTTCTTTATGGTCCAGCTCTCACTTCCATACATCACTACTGGGAAAATATTGAAATTCTGACCCTCAATGATGCCAAACTTAGATTCACAAAATGTTTAGGGGTATGCGTCCCCCTGCATCAACCCCCAGAAAAATAGCACTGCAGAGAACAGTTATAACAGGTGAGAATTAAGAGATCATAGCGTTATCAGGTTGGGAGGGGCCACGCGGGTCATCTAGTCCAGTGTTTCTCAACCTTTTCTGGGCAACGGCACACTTGTTTTATGAAAAAAATCTCGCGGCACACCACCCACAAAATGGCGGCGGCAACATCGCTATGGTAACGGAAATCACGGAGTTATGCGCCCAAAGCAGCCCCACTGGTATGAAAAGCCCGCCCCTGGGACTGTGAAAGAAAACCCGAAAGGAAAGACTTAGCTGATCCCAGGCAGCGAGTGAGGACGGCGAGTGGAGCCGGGGAGGCTTCTCAGCTGGCTGGCTGGCGGTTGGAGCGCTCGCAGAGCGCTCCTCCTTAGGGTGGCGGCCATTTTGACCGGGTGGCTACCGGCAGCCCTCGCGTCTCCTTCCTCTGTCTTCCTATTGGTCCCTGGCAACCAATCAGAATCAGCGGGGAGCTCCAAGCTGGCGCATGCGCGGTAGGTCGGCGGTGGGTTTCTGCGCTCCCTTTCCCCCACTGCAGCCGCTGCTACGCGTTTGCGGCTGCGGCATGGGGTCCCGAACCACGGTTTTCCCGCGGCACAGCAGCCGGTGTCTCGCGGCACACTAGTGTGCCGCGGCACACCGGTTGAGAAATGCTGATCTAGTCTAACCCCTGAAATGGAGGAAGGGTTGCTGTTTTTTTTGCACAAGGTGGGATTCAAACCCATAACCCTGAGATTTAAGAGCCTTGTGCTCTACTGACTGAGCTGTCCTTCTGGAAAAGCCAAAATGTAAAATGTAGCATGAGTACAGTAGCTCATGGGTTCATAGAACAAATGTCCCAAGAAATATTGGGATTTTCTGATCGCCAAATGTAGTTTCAGTTTGCCAGGCTCGTGACGAGGGCAGTCTGAAAATGATGGGTCTGTTGCATCCTATATAATAAAGTGCCTGTGTCCGTGCGTACGTTCCGTGTGTCAGTGGAAATGCGCTACTGCGCATGTCCATGTCCCACACGGACGCAGGGATTGGAGTGGGCGGAGAGGGGGGCGTGTCCGAGAGGCAGCGGCGGCGCACACGCGTTGTCAGTTGCGCCAGCGCCGCTGCCTCGCATGGACGCAGAGCCCAATCCCCGCGGCTCCGAGGCCTAGCGGCCTGGGACGGCCCATCCAACGGAGCGCCAGTGCTCCGGAAGCCAAGGAGGGCCGACCCATCCTCGCCGCCGCTACCGCCGCCGCTGCAGCCGCCCCCGGGGAAAAAGAAGAAGGGGGAGGGAGCCCCTCTGGCTGGATTTCAACCCGGGCCTCCTCGCCTCCTCCTCCTGGGGCTCTGCCTCCTCCTGCCTCCTCCTCCTCTAGTGCCCGTTATTTAACGGGCTAACTTCAACTAGTAAGTAATAATCAATAAGGCCACAACCATTTATTTGCAATTTAGCAATCCACAAACATTGTATAATAGAATCAAGCACAAATCAGATATATCTGTAATAAAGGAATGTTCAGTCGTATAAAGAGAGAATGGAGGGCCTTGTCAAATTATTATCTAGTCATAATTTATGTGTGATTTTCTCCATTATTGCTCTGTACCAGAATGAGTGGCACAAAGTCCTCAGTGTACGATTTTCGGCTGTTTTGGGCTGAGATGCAATTATTATTTGAGCCGACAAGATACTCAGTTATTTTGCATCAACACTGCCATCGTCAAAAATATTCAGCGGCATTCATCTTGGACAGCAGACAGAAGTTCCTCTGGTAATACTTATCGCTTTCTGTCAGAATTGAATCCCAAAAATCTCACGCCGACTTACATCCCCGTCACAATTGGTAATATGACTCAATACCTTGAGGAGGAGCAGGGCAGGCATCAATAGCACAGGTGCTGCTTCTTAACACAGCAGCAGCAATGAGGGAAAGCTCCACCAGGTGAATTTCAGCCTGTTGGTTAGCTTTGGAGGCAGAGGAGAGGCGAGGTGGTGATAGCTATACTAAATTGTTTCTCCGGGGAAAGAGTTGGGAACATTCTGTGCCGAAAGCCTTGGACCGCCCCACGCCCCCCCGGCCACAACACCACCCTACCCAAGCGGTCTTGCCCCTTCCATTCACAAAAGCCTGGAGGTTCCTGGGCCAGGAGCCAGAAGAGAAAGAGAGAGAGACTGATTCTGCAAGGATTTTATTTTTATTTACGTGGTACAAAGAGTGCCGTCCGTCCCCATACAGGCGAGGCACCAGGGGGGATGGGACCCCAAGATTTACAGAAGCACGGGAAATATTTAGCGAGGGCTCAGCATGCTCAGCGGGAACAGAATAAGACCCTAACTCTGGGCTGCGTGGAAAAGGACTTTCTTTTTTCGTCTACCCAGAACCCTGCAGAGTTCAGCTTCACTGAATGCCAATATTGGGAGGGAGGGAGGGAGGGAGGGAGGGAGGGGAGGGAGGGAGAGAGAGAGAGAGAGAGAGAGAGATAGAGAGACTGATTATTGGAAGCACAGGGGAGGGAGGGCTGGATATCCAGGACGAGGCAAGGGCTGGCCGGCAATGATCACCTCATCCCATGCTGCAACATTTTGTTGCAGCTTCTACTTCAGCCTTAACAAAATTCCCATCCCCCCTGCACACTCAAACACCCACAGTCTATCTTGCTTTACTCGCCAGAGTGGCGCATGCTCTAGTTATCTCCCGCTTAGACTACTGCAATGCACTCTACGTGGGGCTACCTTTGAAGGTGACCCGGAAACTGCAATTAATCCAGAATGCGGCAGCTAGACTGGTGACTGGGATCGGCCGCCGGGACCACATAACACCGGTCCTGAGAGATCTACATTGGTTCCCAGGATGTTTTTGAGCACAATTCAAAGTGTTGGTGCTGACCTTGAAAGCCCTAAATGGCCTCAAAGGCCCAGTATACCTGAAGGAGCGTCTCCACCCCTATCGTTCAGCCCGGACACGGAGGTCCAGCTCCGAGGGCCTTCTGGCGGTTCCCTCCCTGCGAGAAGCAAAGCTACAGGGAACCAGGCAGAGGGCCTTCTCGGTAGTGGCACCCGCCCTGTGGAACGCCCTCCCACCAGATGTCAAAGAGAACAACAACTACCAGACTTTTAGAAGATATCTGAAGGCAGCCCTGTTCAGGGAAGCTTTTAATGTTTGATTGATTATTGTATTTTAGTGTTTTGTTGGAAGCCGCCCAGAGTGGCTGGGGACGCCCAGCCAGATGGGTGGGGTAGAAATAAATTATTATTATTATTATTATTATTATTATTATTATTAGTTTGTCAAAATGCAAATGCCTGCCCACCCACACCCGCCAACCTCTTCCGGAAACCCCAGACTTTCCTTCCCCCTGTCCAAGCTCTTCCGTGACCCAGAGCAACAGCATTGTAACAGACAGATTCCAGAGGAATCGCAAGTTTTAATCGGTATATCTCCGCTGGGAGTTGAACATGGTACCTTCTGCATGCAAAGCGGATGCTCTGACTGCTGAGCTACAGCCTTGCAGACCCCTTACACCGAGCCAGACCATTGGGGTCCATAGTAACAGGGGCCCATCTCTCGTCAAAGCCCCTCCCCTTTTATAAATTGACACCCGTGTGGACCATTGGCAAGGTCTACACTGGCTGCGGGTGGCTCTGCACAGTTTTGAGCAGGGGTCAGCAAACTTTTTCAGCAGGGGGCCGGTCCACTGTCCCTCAGACCTTGTGGTGGCCGGACTATATTTTTTTGGGGGAGGAATGAACGAATTCCTATGCCCCACAAATAGCCCAGAGATGCATTTTAAATAAAAGGACACATTCTACTCATGGAAAAACACGCTGATTCCCAGACTGTCCATGGGCCAGATTGAGAAGGAGATTGGGCAGCATCCGGCCCCCGGGCCTTAGTTTGCCTACCCTACAACACATACCCCCTCTCCTCTTCTTCTTTTGTGATCCCTCGTAGCTGAGTAAGATTGTCTTCCATAAACACTGTTTTAGCAGGAGTCCGTAAGTGAGTGTGGAGGCCATTCTGGATCCACACGTCCTTCCGCAGTGGGGGACATTGGTTTCCGGGCGGGAGTCGATCACGGTGTGGATTTTCCAAGCATGCCCCTTCCCTCTTAGCACGTTTCTCCCTTGCGTCCTGAGTTCGAGTGTCTTCAAAGACCACAAACTTGGTAGACCACAAACTTGACATGAGTCAACTGTGTGATGCAGCAGCTAAAAAAGCCAATGCAATTCTGGGCTGCATCAATAGGAGTATAGCATCTAGATCAAGGGAAGTAATAGTACCACTGTATTCCGCTCTGGTCAGACCCCACCTTGAATACTGTGTCCAGTTCTGGGCACCACAGTTTAAGAAGGATACTGACAAGCTGGAACGTGTCCAGAGGAGGGCAACCAAAATGGTCCAAGGCCTGGAAACGATGCCTTAGGAGGAACGGCTTAGGGAGCTGGGTATGTTTAGCCTGGAGAAGAGAAGGTTAAGGGGTGATATGATAGCCATGTTCAAATATATAAAAGGATGTCATATAGAGGAGGGAGAAAGGTTGTTTTCTGCTGCTCCAGAGAAGCGGACACGGAGCAATGGATTCAAACTACAAGAAAGAAGATTCCACCTAAACATTAGGAAGGAACTTCCTGACAGTAAGAGCTGTTCGACAGTGGAATTTGCTGCCAAGGAGTGTGGTGGAGTCTCCTTCTTTGGAGGTCTTTAAGCAGAGGCTTGACAGCCACCTGTCAGGAATGCTTGGATGGTGTTTCCTGCTTGGCAGGGGTTGGACTGGATGGCCCTTGGGGTCTCTTGCAACTCTATGATTCTATGATTCTATGATTCAAAGCCCACGACACCTTTGGTCAAGGCTGTTCTCCAATGGAGCGCTCGCAGGCCAGTGTTTCCCAATTGCTAGTTTATACTACATTTTTAAAAAATATTTGGCTTGAGACAGTCTTTAAACCTCTTTTGTCGACCACCCGCATTACGCTTCCATGGGCTCTGTAGCAGCTAGCGACTCCTTCTAGATAGCCAGTCTGCGGCCGAATCGATTGGGTAATTGTTCATGAACGAAGGGCGTTTTATGCTGGCATCGATCTGCCCCTGGCAGGGGATTTCTATTTATTTGTTTTTGCAGGGTTGGGTGGGGCAGGAGTTTTGACTGCAAAGGGGGGGGGGGTCTGATGCAGTAGGGATGTTGGTGGCACAGATCTGGGGGGGGGGGGGGCGCGGACTATGTGGCAACAGGAGACTGGCAGCAAGGCACAGCGCCAAGCCGGGATGCATTTTCATGACTCCGCAGAGCCGAGGGCATGCGAGGGCCGCAGCAAGAAGAGAGCTCCTCCCCCCTCCCTGCCTTCTCCCCCCCCCCCCAGTCTGGCATCAAGCAGCACCGCAGCTGAGAAGCAGAGGGTGGCAAGGGGCCAGCTGGCCAGTCGGACAGAAATGCAGGCTGAAAGCCCCTGGGGGATATAAGCTGGAGGCAGGCAGGCGGGCAGGGAGGGAGACTGGTTGGTTGGTAAAGCGCAAGCCGCATTAAAAATGCACACACACACACACACACACACACACACAACACACACACACACACAAGCTGCCTGCCTGTCTCGCAATCTGGAAGGTTACAGGCGGGCGAGGCCTGCAACGAAATTTTGCAGCGGGCAGCGCTACTGTGCGGGGGGGTGCCAGCCCGCCCGCATCCTAGGATTGTAGAATGGCAGAGTTTCGGAAGGGGACACCCCCAGTGAAGCCAAACGTTGGGAAGTTCAGGGCAGGTATACCTGGAATACTGTGTCCAGTTCTGGGCACCACAGTTCAAGAAGGATACTGACAAGCTGGAACATGTCCAGAGGAGGGCAACCAAAATGGTCCAAGGCCTGGAAACGATGCCTTATGAGGAACGGCTTAGGGAGCTGGGTATGTTTAGCCTGGAGAAGAGAAGGTTAAGGGGGGATATGATAGCCATGTTCAAATATATAAAAGGATGTCATATAGAGGAGGGAGAAAGGTTGTTTTCTGCTGCTCCAGAGAAGCAGACACGGAGCAATGGATTTCAAACTACAAGAAAGAAGATTCCACCTAAACATTAGGAAGAACTTCCTGACAGTAAGAGCTGTTCGACAGTGGAATTTTCTGCCAAGGAGTGTGGTGGAGTCTCCTTCTTTGGAGATCTTTAAGCAGAGGCTTGACAGCCACCTGTCAGGAATGCTTGGATGGTGTTTCCTGCTTGGCAGGGGGTTGGACTGGATGGCCCTTGGGGTCTCTTCCAACTCTAGGATTCTATGATTCTAGGTAAAAGAAAGCCCTTCTTCGCGCAGTTAAACTGTGGAACTCCCTGCCACAGGAGGCCGCCGACCAAACTTTTGTGGAATTGTAGGGTTGGAAGGATCCTGTCCAACCCTCTACGATGCAGGGCTCTCAGCTAAAGCACCCAAGACAGACGGCCATCCAAACTCTGCTCGGAAAACTCCCAAGGAAGGAGACTCCAACGAAACAGGCATCTGGTTGGGCGTTGCGGGGAAAGGATGGTGGTCCAGGTGGGCCGTTGGCCTGATCCAGATGCAGGGTTCTCCTTGCGTCCTGATGAAACCCCGGCTGGCCAAAGGAGGGCTGACTCTGAGCTTGCACAGAATGCAGTCTGTTGCCAATGCAGGGAGAGAGGGAGAAATAGGAAGCAGGGGGTGTAATAGAATATCCTGGAAGAGGACTGTGGGTGTCTTGAACCTGGAGAAGAGGAGACACAGGCAGGATTGCCATACGTCCGGAATTTCCCAGACATATCCGAATACTGCAGTCGGAAGCAGTGCTTGGGTGGAAGTTGGCCGAATGTCTGGGATGTTGGCTAAATGTCAGTGTCGTTTTTGCTGATTTTCCGTAATAACTAAAAGAATCTCAACAGCTGTGCCAAGAAAAGCTCCGCAACCGTTGAGCTGGGATTCTCGCTTTGTGAAATACAGCAATCCTACCTAAGTGGGGATAGGATAGCTGCCTGCAGATAGCCGAAGACGTGGATGGCGATGAGCGGTCAGAGGGAGAAGACTGGGAAGAGCAGACGTCGGAAGCCGAAGAGGTGACAGGGCTTAGTGAGCTGGGAGAGTCTGTGGCAGAGAGAAGTCTGGAATCAGAGGCAGAAGCTGAGGAGAGAGAAGGGAGGCCGAGAGGCAGAGGAGTCTGGCTGGGGAAGAGTCACGGGTGTCTCACCCTCCTGCTGCAACCAGCTCTCCTCCCCTCTGGTCTCCCATAACCAGAAGAGGCATGAAAAGGGCGGATGAGAGGTTGGCTGCAGGCCGGCGCAGTCTCCGAATGCTTGGAAAAAAACCTGGAGAGGAGGGGACTGAGATGGCTGTGGGGAGGCGGGGACCTATAATCTTGGTAACTGACCCATGGGGGGGGCGAGTTCTTGTGCTCATTAGGCCTGACTGCCCATCAAGTCTGTGCAGATCCTGTTCTTGCTAATAAAGAGTTAACTCCAACTGGCACAGTGTGATTTATTGCTGGATCGCCCCTGTGCCTGCCTATTTACCTACTTATGTATGATGTTTTTAAGCAGATAGTGCTTTGCAGAGGGGCTTGCAGATTGTCGAGAGCGAGAGCTGGACCATCAAGAAGGCTGATCGCCGAAGGATTGATGCTTTTGAATTCTGGTGCTGGAGGAGACTCTTGAGAGTCCCATGGACTGCAAGAAGATCAAACCTCTCCATTCTGAAGGAAATCAACCCTGGGTGCTCACTGGAAGGGCAGATCCTGAAGCTGAGGCTCCAATCCTTTGGCCACCTCATGAGAAGAGAAGACTCCCTGGAAAAGACCCTGATGTTGGGAAAGATGGAGGGCACAAGGAGAAGGGGACAACAGAGGACGAGATGGTTGGACAGTGTTCTCGAAGCTACTAACATAGAATCATAGAATCATAGAGTTGGAAGAGACCCCAAGGGCCATCCAGTCCAACCCCCTGCCAAGCAGGAAACACCATCAAAGCATTCCTGACAGGTGGCTGTCAAGCCTCTGCTTAAAGACCTCCAAAGAAGGAGACTCCACCACACTCCTTGGCAGCAAATTCCACTGTCAAACAGCTCTTACTGTCAGGAAGTTTCTTTCTAATGTTTGGGTGGAATCTTCTTTCTTGTAGTTTGAATCCATTGCTCTGTGTCCGCTTCTCAGGAGCAGCAGAAAAACAACCTTTCTCCCTCCTCTATATGATATCCTTTTATATATTTGAACATGGCTATCATATCCCCCCTTAACCTTCTCTTCTCCAGGCTAAACATACCCAGCTCCCTAAGCCGTTCCTCATAAGGCATCGTTTCCAGGCCTTTGACCATTTTGGTTGCCCTCCTCTGGACACGTTCCAGCTTGTCAGTACTGTATCCTTCTTGAACTGTGGTGCCCAGAACTGGACACAGTATTCCAGGTGAGGTCTGACCAGAGCGGAATACCGTGGTACTATTACTTCCCTTGATCTACTTCCCATGAGTCTGACCAAACTGCGGGAGGCAGTGGAAGACAGGAGTGCCTGGCGTGCTCTGGTCCATGGGGTCACAAAGAGCCAGACACGACTAATCGACTAAACAACAACAGCAAAATGTATGATGTTTTTAAGCAGATAGTGCTTTGCAGAGGGGCTTGCAGATCGCCAAGTGTCCCACGCCTAAATAATATCTAGCTGCTCACATGCTGAACCCTGCAAATTGGGTTTTCTGGGGCTGCTGAGAGAGCCCCGCCTGAAGCTGATCGTGCTAGAGACCCGGGATGGAGATACTGCGATACTCATGGAGATTAGAGGAACACAATCTGTCTCGTTGCGGCGGCAGCTGATGCAAGACTGGCTGGCTTGGCTCAGGGTGGCGTGGTGGGGGAAGGATTAAGGATGATCCGGGCTTGAGAGGGAGAAGGGGAGGCAAGCAAAGGACCAATGATCGGGAGAGGGGGAGGGGGGAGAGCAGGAAGATAAATTAATATAGCTGAAGGGGTGTGTGCAAATATAGGTTACTAGGGGAAAGTGACAGGAGGCTGGCGAAAGATATATTCTCTCTGCTGCCACCCCCTCCACAAAAATGTCCACCACAGTGCTGAAAGCAATGGATGCAGAGATGAGACCATTGGATAACCCCGCTGTAAGAAAGTTAGCAGCTGCAGACCGCAGCGCCCACTTTTCCATGATGGAAATGGGTGCCGACAGCTGGTGGGGGGTGTGCCTCCTGTCGACCCCAGGTATGCCAGGAGGTCATTTTGCCTTGTCACACCCAGTGAGCTTCATGGCCAAGCAGGGACTTGAACCCTAGTCCGGCACTCTAACCACTATGCCACACTGGCTCTGTTCTTATGCTCGTTACTCCCAGTGGTACTGGGTGGGGGGCGGTACCTGCAGGTCTTTCGCGAAAAACACAATTTTTTGCTCCCTCTGCAATGAACTGGGAAGCTCTCCCGGTCACCAAGGCAACCCTCCCTTCTGCAGAGATGCGGCTCCGGGTCGCCATGGCGACCGCATCACTTTGGGGAGCTGTCTCAGGTGCTGTTGCTGCTGCCTCAAGCGGATTCTGCATGCCACCGGCTCTCAGCCCCACAGCACAAATTATGGCCTGGGCAGCTGCTGTGTGTGCAGATTAAGGCCAGGTTCGGTCCCCCGTGGCATCGCCAGGCGGGCCCAGAGAGTCACTGCCAGCCAGGGTAGGCAGTCCTGAGGCCTGACTCTGCTCCAGGGTTCCTCCTGGCCCCTGTAATCCAAAACAGGTGGTTTAAGGATGTTCTGACTCGGGCAGTGGACTCCCAGGCTTAGTCACTGCTGAGGGCAAATGCATTTTCACCTAGCCGCCTCCTTGTCAGCTGGGCCAGAAGCCTGTGGTACTCCCTGCTACAAGATGCGCCGGGGGGGGAGCAATTTCTGCCCAGCGACCCTCTCGGTCCAGAAAATCTTGAGCCCTGAAGTACATTGCAAAAGCTGCAGCCTGCACCCTAAGCAGGAATTCGCAGGAACATTTTATTATTGCCAGTTGTGCTGGGGAAGAGATAGATATTTCATTCCTGTAGCAGTAGCAGAACGACGCTGAGGTTCTACCCTCCTCCGTTTGCCCTGAGAGAAGCCAGAAGTTTATCGCCAGAATCGTGGACATCCACGTGTTCAGCCATGGGCTATGTCGCCCAAAACATCCGGAGGGCACCAGACTGGGGAAGTCTGCTTCGTGGTTTTATTTCTCCCATCCTTCGTAATACACAAGCGTGCTTATACCAGCCTCATGCCGGGAGATTTCTGTCCCAGTGCCTAGGTCAGCAAAAAAATTGGCTATGGGCTAGCGAGAGAAGCAGGCAGAGGGCCTTCTTGGTGGTGGCGCCCGCCCTGTGGAACGCCCTCCCATCAGATGTCAAGGAAATAAACAACTATCTGACTTTTAGAAGACAACTGAAGGCAGCCTTGTTTAGGGAAGCTTTTAATGTTTGAAGTTTTATTCTGTTTTTAAATGTTCCGTTGGGAGCCACCCAGAATGGCTGGGGAAACCCAGCCAGATGGGCAGGGCAGAAATAATAAAATTATTATTATTATTATTATTATTATTATTATTATTACTACAAAGTGACACTTCATGACTGATGCTTTTCTCATCATTAAATAGGACTCCTTCAGGGGAAACCCAGTGGAATTATTATTAATAAATAAATAAATAATAATAGGACACATGTACCCATGCATGAGGGACGTGGGTGGTACTGTGGGTTAAACCACAGAGCCTTGGGCTTGCCGATCAGAAGGTCGGCGGTTCGAATCCCCGCGACGGGGTGAGCTCCCGTTGCTCGGTCCCTGCTCCTGCCCACCTAGCAGTTCGAAAGCACGTCAAAGTGCAAGTAGATAAATAGGTACCGCTCCAGCGGGAAGGTAAACGGCGTTTCCGTGCGCTGCTCTGGTTCGCCAGAAGCGGCTTAGTCATGCTGGCCACATGACCTGGAAGCTGTACGCAACCCCAGAGTCGGTCATGACTGGACCTAATGGTCAGGGGTCCCTTTACCTTTACCCATGCATAGCGGCTCCACAGGTGCCAATTCATGACATATCTGTGCCCCCCCCCAGTGGAAAACCCACAGGACATGCATGCAGGATTTTTGTTGTGCAGCCAAAGTTGTTGAGCTTTTTAAAAGTAATAATAGCCCATAAATAGCTGGGGGTGGGGGGCAGCGCAGAACCTCAGATAATTGAGCACTTTCAATGCTTTTCAATATTTGTGGATATAGGGTGGGCAAATGTCCGTCCCCCCCTGCATGCAAACTCCCTTGCAAACAGTCAATGGGGGGCTGCATAGCAGAACGACCTTCTTCCGCTAATGGCACCCACACTCAAGATCCCCTTGTCTTAGCAAAAAGCAGAGGGGTGCCCCCCCAAGAAAAAAAAAAACCACACATCCCTTCACTTGCTTTGGCGCACACAGTTTCTGTCACAGTCTCGCTTTGCATTGGCAGTGGGGGTAGGAATCTGCTTTTTCGGAGGCCAAACGCTCCCCCCCCCCCGGTCAGCTCACTGAAAAGAAAAGAAAAAGGAAAGGCCTTAATGAAAGCCATTCATTCGGTCTGGCTCGGAGGGGACGAGGGTGCCTCTGCCAATGTCTCTCTCTCCCCCCCCCCCCACAATGACGTGCCAGTTTCACCCAAGTGATTTAGGGTTTGGGATGCCCTTCCCCCGAAGGGCAGCCCCAAATTACCAAGGGGCTTTTTGTTGTGCCACTCCTGGCTTCAACTTGGCCAGATTTTTTTTAAAAAAGCTATGCGTTCAATTAAAAAAAGGACCCGATTTTTCCTTGCTCCCCCCCCCCCGGCCATCTATGCCCCCCTCTCTGAAAGGGCTGCCCTTCTTTCACAGAATTGCCAATCTGGTCCAGTCCACTTGGAATATTCTCGATTCCAGTCTGATTTTTCAATAACAACAAAAAATTAATGCATCATCCTCCCTCCAGAAAAAGGCCAAAATATGGAGCTGTGCTAATTTCTAAGGACAGATGCACATTTAGGAAGAAAAGGCTGCGCTTTAATTAAAAGTGCAAAATGCATCTCGGCGTCTTGGGGAGCGGGGGTTGATTGTGGGCCTGCAGAGTTTGCTGCCAACTATGGATGGGCAACTCTGAAGATGAGCCAAGGTGATGTTTGGTGGCTGGAGTGTTGGACGAGGACCCTGGAGAGACCCGGGTTGAAATCCCCCAACTTACTTGGCCATAGAGCTCATGCCATGACCTTGGGGGCCAACTCACTCCTTCTCCCAGCCAAACCTACCTCACAGGGTTGTTGTTAGGCTAAATGGAGAGGGAGGGAGGAATATGGGCACTTTGTGAGCTGCGTAAATCCTATATTATAATCTTCAAGTGTCCCTGCGTCCACCGGCAATTTTCTGTGTGTCACGGAAGTGACGCATGACACAGACGGACGCAGGGATTGGACAGGTCTACTGCCCCCCCCCCCAACAGGGACGCAGGCCGGAAGTCAGCGGCGGCGCACGCGCGGTGTCACTTGGGGCAGCGCCGCTGTCGTGCACGGAGCCTCCTCCACCTCCTCCTCCGGCTGCCACCGCCCTGAGGTTTCTGCTGGGGCGGTGTCGGGGCCGCTCCCTCCGCCGCCACTACTGCCTGGAAAGCACCGCCTCCGCGCCTCCGATCCCGGCCGCCGCCGCTAGCTACGCTCCCTGCGGCCTGGCGTGACGGCGGGAGTGTCCCTGGCGGCCTCCCCCGCCGCCGCCCCCCCCGCTGCCACCTCTCCCGCCGTCGCTCTTTCCGGCCGTGACAGCCAGATCCAGCCCCCCGGGAGCTGCGGCGACGGGTCCGCCCGCCGTGCCGCCGCCAGCAAAGGGCCGGCAGCAGCGCCACCTGCCTCCCTGGCTCCCTCGGGAGCCGCCAATATGGAGCAGCCGCCGGGCGACGAGGCAAACTGGGGGAGAACCCCGGAGAAAGCGGCGCCCGGCAAAAGCGTGCCGCCTGCGGGGAGCCTGAGGCTGGGCTGCGAGAGGAGGGGCGATTTTGCGCCAGGAAGAGGAGCTGCTGCCGCTGCTGCCGCGAGCCTGCAGCCGGGAAATCCTCCTTCGCTGGCGCACACTCACACAAAATACACACACCCTCAGCTTGCCCGGCCAGCGATCCTTGCTTAGCCGGTGGAGAAGGAGGCCCCCCTTTGCTCGCTAGGAAGGCTTGGTTGATGGCGCTGCAGCCGGGAGGCTGGGAGGTTACAGTTTCCTTCCTCGCCTCCGCCACCACCATCCTCCCCGCCTCTTTAATTCATTACTGCTTTGCAGCCCCAGCAGCAGCTGCGGGGTCCGCCGGGGCTGCGGCGCCGCAAAGGGGAAGCGGAGTTTCCTCCTCGCTGCTGCTCCCCAAAGTGACGTCTGCTCATTCATTCGCAAGCAGGTACGCGCGCGCGCTTCCTTTTGCGCCGAAACCAACATGCCCCTTAAGAAAAACTTTCACATCCCCAGGAAGACCAAATAAAAGAAAGGTGGTTCCCTCGCAGCCCCCCCCCAACCCCCCTGGGGTAAAGTAGGGGCTGCGGTGGGTGAAGAGAAGGAGGGAGGGAGGAAATAAGGAAGGAAAGAAGGAAAGAAACAGGGAAGGAAGTATGGAAAAATATAGGGAGGGAGGAAGAAAGGAAGAACAGAGAGGGAGGGAGGGAGGGAGGGAGGGAGGGAAGAAGGAAGGAACAGGGAAGGAACAACGGAAAAAGGGAGGGAGGGAGAAAGGAAGGAAGGAAACATGGAAGGAAGAATGGAAAAATGTAGGGAGAGAGAAAGGAAGGAACAACAGAGGGAGGGAGGGAGGGAGAAACGGAAGGATGAACGGAAAAATGGAGGGAGGGAGGAAGGAAGAACAGAAAGGGACGCAGGGAGGGAGGGACCATATAGGCTGGGGGACCTGTTGTTGCTGCTGCATTTATTTATCTCCCACCTTTGGCCCCAGATTGGGACTGGAGGTGGCTTACACAGATAAAAACAAAAACAGAAGGGCTCGAGGGGAAGGAGGGCGGCGGGGTTAAAAACCAAAAGGAGGGTGGCCGCCGCTCCCCCCATATAATTTCTAGCGCCCGTTTTTGTAACGGGCTTAATTTACTAGTACAAAATAATAGCAACCACCACTGAGAAAAAGCGAATTGTCCTTTGCTCCAGGGAGGGGGGGGGGAATGCTTTCCCCAGTTCCACAACCTATCACTGCGAGCAACGTATCTAAATGCACGGTCAAAAACTCCAACCCAAAAGGCAACCAAAGTTTTTAAAGTTTTTATTTATTTATTTATTTCTCATCTTTACAGTAAATCTGATACAGGCAATTAAATAATTCAGCAAATAAAAACAAAGATAAAAATAAAAGAGTTAAAAAGCCAAAGAATTTTTAAGTTATGTCTTCCATTCATACACGTAATAATCGACTTTGATGCAAGCCTTAAAGAGGTAAAGGGGTGAAATTTAATAACTATTGAAAAATAAGAAGCAATGGAGGGTTTTTTTATATAAAAAAAACACCCATTGCCAAAAATTAAAGTTCGCTTTCGTTTTAAAACAACGCTTCTGTTCTTCCAACAAATATTAACAGGAAGTGAGAGATGAGGCAAGCAAGAATCTTCTAGAGAAAACAAAATAAAATAAAAAACTCCATCGGTTAATTAAAGTGACTAAAGAGGCATTATTGGGTTCAGTCAATATTTCCCCCTCAACTATGGCAGAACCAGTGGTTTTGTTTTGTTTTTTAATTTCATTTCTACCATCATCTTAGTGCAATGTGTGCCACTATTATAACAGATTAAAACAACTGTACACTAAAGGACGAACAGGGTCAGAGTAGATCCTATTTAGGAAAAAAGAGAGAGAGAGGGATGGCGGGTGAGACAATTAGGACTGACAAGCTGCGTTTTTCACAGCCGCCGCGACCGTTTCCTCTGCGAGGGAATCAGAACAGCCGACATGCCCAAAAGAAGCCTTTTGTCTGCCTTTTTTTTTTTTTAAAGCTGCTTGCAAGTCAAGAGAGAGATGGCAAGCTATTGCCACACAGAAGTCAAAAGTAGTATTTGGGGGTGGGGAGACGACGCTTCAACCCCTGCAGCCGTTTTGGACGGTTGCCACAGATTCTGCGCTTTCTAAAACCAGGAATAAGGGTTTACTGATTTACTGAGAGGACCGGCCAGCAGCAAAATGGCTGCCATCCAAAAACCAAGAGCGGCGGCCATTTTGTCCATCATGCAGAACTAAGAAAGTGCAGCCATTTCACTCCATTCCGTGGGAATAATTGGGTTTAATCCTTCATTAAGTGTATTTAGAGAGCGCAGCAACCCCCCCCAAAAAAACCCCATGTTTAATGCATATTTTGACATTCTTTTGCGCAGTTACGGCAGCCAGAAGCTTTCGGAGCGGCCGAGACAAAATGGCTTCCCAACGGTCAACAGTCGTAGGCCCCAAACCACAGCAATTCCCCCCCAATTGGAGCCCCAAGAAACCAAGATGGCCCTGCGCTCCTCCCTGGGGCCAAGGAGTGCCCCCGTAGCCGAAGCCATTTTCATAACAAGGGTTTCGTGGCAGGAGCGAAACTGGTAGAAAAGATGGCGAGGGTGAAGAGGAGGGGGAAGGGAAAGAGCTCTGGAAAAGGATGAAAATACAGAGGACTCAGCAGTACCTTAATTTTTAATATATATAAAAAATATCTATATACATTTATTATTATATTAGGAAATATCTCCGGGAAGGGAAGGGAAAAGGTGGGTGGGGGGAGTTTCGTGGGACCTGGGCTTGGGGGTATCACAGCCTCTGAGCTCCCCACATATGTGGGGCGAGAAGGGGGAGAAAGCGGGAAATGTCGTTAGAACGAGCCAAAGCAGCATTCCCAAATATTTCGAGAGAGGTAAAGGGGACAAATGCGGGCCAGATGAAGGGGAGCAGGTGGAAGAAGCAAAGCCTTCGATTTCGGGGAGCCGGGATTGTCTAACAGCAACGGTTAGCGACCCTAAAGGATGAGCAGCAGTGGGGTGTCGTCCGCCCCCTGCACCCCACAACCGCCTTGCTCTTCCTTCCAACATCAATGCGCCACCCTGATCTGAGCATGGAAGAAAAAAGTTAGCTTTCTTTTCTTTTCTTTTTTAGGGTGCTGGGGTGCAAGGGGATGGGCAGAGGGGAGGACGGACCGCGGAGTGGGGGGACCTCATTCTTTGTTGACCCGGATCTTGAAAGCCACGCGGCCGGCAAACTTGTCCCGCTCGTCGTTCGTGTTGACGTTGGCGGCGTTGACCTTGCACTCGATGTTGTGGTCGAAGTTGAACGTGAGGTTGAGGAATTTGACGGCCACGACGGGCTGTGTGTAGTTTACCTGCGGAAGCGGGGAGCAAAAAATCAGTCGGGGACCAACTCACGGATCTCTTCTCGCACCCCCCAAATCTCTCGCTCTTCCTCTGAAAACACAAAGGCAGCTTTGGCACTCGGATTAAAGTGGCAGCCCGAAACATCCGGGCGGCACCAGGTTGGCAAAAGTTAAGAGGTCCGATTCGCGAGGGGATTCCAAATCTACCGACAATTTCAGCGCCAAAAAGCCCCCCAAACCCAGCTTGCTAAATCACAAACCGATTAAAAAAAAAAACCAAATTCATGTCGGTTTTTATTTCTTGCCTAGCTGCTAAATACTGGAGAGACTTTAGCACAGGGGTCAGCAAACTTTTTCAGCAGGGGGCCGGTCCACTGTCCCTCAGACCTTGTGAGGGGCCAGACTATATTTTGGGGAAGAAAAAATTGAACGAATTCCTATGCCCCACAAATAACCCAGAGATGCATTTTAAATAAAAGGACACATTCTACTCATGTAAAAACCTGCTGATTCCCCGACTGTCCGCAGGCCGGATTTAGAAGGTGATTGGGCTGGATCCAGCCCCTGGGCCTTAGTTTGCCTACCCATGCTTTAGCACTTTAATTTTGCTCCCGTTTCATTTTTAATTTGTACACAGCCTTTCTGTACCGCTATCTACAAAGCGGTTTACGAGCCACAGGAATGGCAAAATACACAACGGAAATCACACATCCCCCAACAACGTGAGCCGGAGCAATTGAGTCAAAATGGTATATAGAACTTAAACAACGTGATATGCAACAGCCCATCAGAGTGTGCTGATCCAAGGAAATACTTACATGAATTTTTTTGCCATAGTAAGGAAAGTACATCAGGTCAATGTTTCCATTGGGAGGGAACATTGCTATCTCCCCCAGTTTCTGGGCATCCTCCTCTTTCTGTGGGAGGAGAAAAGAGGGGGGTAAGTACATATTTTATCCCTCCCCCCCTCCCTGACATGCGGCTAGCAACATGCCACCCCCATTCACCTTACGCTCACTATTCCATACTCACTTTCATTAACTATGATTTCATTAACTATCTCCCTTTCCTATTGGCTGGCTACACCAATGATCATTCTGCCCCCCATTCCCGGTGCTCACTCGCTGCCCCATTCAACTCTTCTGCCATCCGCTATGTGCATTTAATTATCAAAAATCTCCCCTCCCTCCAAGGCCACCACCCCCTGCCCCCGCTTTTCCCAAACCGCATCCAATGTTGTCCTTACTATGAGATCTTCCTTAGGGTTTTTTTTCTTCTGAAGACAGAAACGTAGAAGAAGAAGACAGAGTGAACGCGTGAAGAGACAAAGAAGAAAAAAAGTGAACGAAGGAAGGGCTAAATGAACAGACGGCGTGCGAGGAGGGAGACAGCCATTTTTACAAAAAACGTAAGAGGAATGAACAAAACCAAGGACTATTAAGACTGTATTTTACACGGCCGTGATCTTACACTATCTCTGTATTTTCTTACACTATCTCTGTATTTTCTTACACTATCTCTGTATTACCTTACGATGACGGGACAACTTCAAGTTTTTTTAGGGAAGGTGGGAGGGGAAAATCAAATGATACTGTTTATGTAAATTTCTTCTCTTTTTGAAAAATCAGTAAAACATAATTTTTTATAGAAAAAAGACTGTATTCTGCACCATCCGGAAATCTGAATTGTACACTCAAACGAAAGATATTTTGGAAGCTCCAGCTTTCATAAATTGAACCAGAGGCTGTGGAGATGAAGCTGAATGCAAGTCTGGTGACAAATCTCAGAAGCTGGGCGCTGATCCATGATTTGATAGGGAAAAGGAACTACCTCTCCGCCTCTTCCTCATATTGCAAAAACAAGGAAGTCGTTTGACACTGCTTAACATAAAGGTGCAGCAAATTTCAACACCCTTGGCGCAAGAGTTTTAACTGGTTTTTCAGAAGGGTAACGTAACTGCCTTGATTATTCACAAAGGGAAAATCTACTGCAGGAGGCAAGAGGGAAAGGAAGTGAAGTTGCTGAGTGGGAGAGCATCTGCTTTGCATACAAAAGGTCCCGAATTCAATTTCCGACAGGATCTGCAGGTAGAGCTGGGGGGAAGGCCCTTTTCTGAAACCCCTGGGGGCCACTGCCAGCACTGAACCAGGTGGACTCATGCTCTGATTCAGTACAAGGGCGTTCCCCAAGTTCTTAACTTCAGGACAAGCAGTATTTAAATGCATCGTCAAAGCTGTTAAATATCGCTTAGGGGCTTTTGGGGGGGGGTGTTTGTTTGTTTTTTTGAGCCATCCCTTGGTAGGCTAGCTACCGATGTCTATCGGGATACCAAATGATGGAACTGACCTAGAGAAATGTTTATACGTGATTTTGTGATCCCTATATACCGTGTTTCTCCTAAAATAAGACACTATATTTTTTCCCCTCAAAAAAACACAGTATGGCTTATTTTCGGGGGATGTCTTATTTTAACCGCTCCGCGTCGGTACGCTGCATAGCCACGCCTATCCAGGCCGTCTTAAGGGAGAGGCGCCGCGTCACTACGTCTTAGTTTCAGGGTATGGCTTATATTTCACAAATGCGTAGAAATCCTGCTACGGCTTATTTTATGGCTATGTCTTATTTTAGGAGAAACAGGGTAGCAATGTTAATTGAATTTTTAAAAGGGTAAAGGGACCCCTGACCGTTAGGTCCAGTCGACTCTCAGGTTGCGGCGCTCATCTCGCTTTACTGGCCGAGGGAGCCGGCGTACAGCTTCCGGGTCATGTGGCCAGCATGACTAAGCCGCTTCTGGCGAACCAGAGCAGCGCACGGAAACGCCGTTTACCTTCCCACCAGAGCGGTTCCTATTATCTACTTGCACTTTGACGTGCTTTCAAACTGCTAGGTGGGCAGGAGCTGGGACCGAGCAACGGGAGCTCACCCCATCGCGGGGATTTGAACCGCCAACCTTCTGATCAGCAAGCCCTAGGCTCTGTGGTTTAACCCACAGCGCCACCCGCGTCCCATGAATTTAGAGGCTGACAAATCAACATTTTTAAATAACCCCCCAGCCCTAACAAACCAAGGCTGCAGTCCTAAGCCACATCTACTCAGATGTAAGTCCACTGAATTTACTGGGGTCAGGATGTGTTCCTTACATTTTGCTGGAAGCCGTCCAGAGTGGCTGGGGGAGCCCAGTTGCATGGGCAGGGTACAAGAAGTTATGATTACAATTATTTTTTATTATTATTCTTTCACAGGAGGCTGTGAAGTGTCCTTGGAGAAATTTTCAAAAATCCCAGCCGATATGGATTTACCCCTGCTAAACATGAAAAAAGGGGCACCCTCAACATAATTCTACAATATTCATAGCTAGTGGCAAGGGAGAATGTCTCCCCTTTAGAAGTTAATACTTTTGCGGGATATTCACGCAAAAGGTTTGAGTTGGGGGATATAAGACAAACTTGCTGGATCAGGCCTGTGGCCCATCTAGTCCATTATCCTGTTCTCACAGTGGCCACCTAGATGCCCATATTATGGGATGCCTGGAAGCAGGATTCGAACTCAAGATCACCCCCTCCCCTCCGCGTTTTCCAGCAACTGGTATTCAGAAGCATTTGCTGCCTCCGACTGTGATGGGAGAGCATCGCCACCCATTGCCCTCTCTTCCTCCAGGAATTTGCCTGATCCTGTTTGAAAGCCAATCAAGTTGGCGGCCATCCCTGCCTCCGGTGGGAGGGAGTTCCATAGGTTAACGACCCTCTGCATAAAGAAGTTCTTCCTTTTACCCAGCCTGAAACTTCCAACACGGTATTGCGGGACAGGAAGGTTTTGCGCAAGAGGAGGCGAGTGGGAATCTAGCCGGGAATGTGGACTTCTGGGTTCTTCCCAAAGGGCTAGGCTACTTTTGCGGGTCAGAGGTGATCGGCCCCCTATGTGGGTTCTCTACCCCTATATCACCGAAGCGTTGCAGGAAGAGCAGGAAGCAAAAGCTGTCAGGGTTCTAGGATACACTAAAGAACATCTCCCTAAACGGTTCTAGGTTTATCCTCTAATGCTTTGGCGAGCTAAGACCTTACCTCGTTCTTAGACCGGGGTCTCTGAATGCACAGAATAATTTTTTATTTTTATTTTTTGAAAGAGACAAGGAGGAGGAGGAGGAGAGGGGAAAGTAGAGCGTTAATGAAACGGAATGAAAAATAACAAGAAAAAAACAAGGAAGAAGAGAAGGAGGAGAGACAAAAATCCGCAGATCGGAGGCTTTTACCTTTGCTGTGCAAGAGACATTGATGGGCTTGCCTTCTCCCGCGTAGAACTTGATGACCTGCCGAGAGACAAGATGGGGGGGAGAAAAGGGTTCAGGACCTCCAAGTGGCTCTCACTCTGCCCTCCCTGCCCCACAAAAAATGAACTGAGCTGGGCAGGGGGGGGGATGGGGAAGCATTTGCCCCACTCTGGGAAAGGCTGACACTTCTGTTTTCAAAACACCAGCCTTCACCGACTTGGGTGCCGTCCGGTGGCTTCGCGCTACAACTCCCATGGGAGTTATAGTTCAAAACCACCGGGTCGGCGAAGGCTGCTATTCAACAGAACCGGCAACAGAATTCCTCCCATCTCCGCAGAAGGAAAGGTTAGGCAGACTGGAGTTTTTAATGTGCTCCTGCGACCTATCCTTCTAGTCCTCGGGTGGGGGGCCCAGCTCTTGCCTGGGCTGCCCACTTCCGAGGGAGTCCGTTCCACTGTCTTAGAAAGCTCTCCTTTCTTGCCGTTTGGATCCGTCGGTTCAGGCCTGCCCGCGGGGAGGAGGAGGAGGAAATAATGAAAAACTCAAGGTTTTTTTTAATCGCGTTTTTAATATTCTGTTGGGAGCTGCCCAGAGTGGCTGGGGAGGCCCGGCCACATGGGTGGGGTATAAGTAATAAATGAATGTAATTTTTTTAAAAAAATTCCTTCCAGTAGCACCTTAGAGACCAACTAAGTTTGTTCTTGGTATGAGCTTTCATGTGCATGCACACTTCTTCAGATGCACTGAAACAGAAGTCACCAGACCCTTATATATAGTGAGAGGCTGGGGAGGGGTATTACTCAGAAGGGTGGTGGGAATGGGTGATAGGCTGATAGCTGTGGTAAACCTGTTGACTGTTAACAACTGCAATTGGTCTTACAGGAAAAAGCAAGGGGTGAGATGGCCAAAAATAGCTTTGTCATGTATAATGAGATAAGAATCCAACGTCTCTATTCAAACGTCTCTCCTGGTTTTAAGTTTGGTACCGTATTTTTCGCTCTATAAGGCGCACCTGACCATAGGATGCACCTAGTTTTTAGAGGGGAAAAGCCCCATTTTTTTGAGGATCAGCTCAAATTTCTGCAGCTTCTTTTGCAAAGGAGAAAAGCCCCATTTTTTGAGGATCAGCTCAAAGTTATTGAGCTTACTTTGCAAAGGGAAAAAACCCTGTTTTATGGGGTTTAACTCACAGTTCTGCTGCTTCAGGAAAGGGAGCCATTTCTACAGTTTCCAGACAGATAATCTAATCAGCCAGTCACATGTCGCTGGGGCAAGGAGGTGGGGCTGGAATCTCTCTCCCTTATCTCTCTCCCCGATCCTTTGCTGAGCAGCTGCTCAGGGGGCTTCCTTTCAACACCCCCTTCTCTCTTTTTTTTTTTATAAAAAAAGCACGATCTGCTTTTGCCCCTGGGCAGTTCAGCTCCAAGGACCACACATTCGCTCCATAAGACGCACAGACATTTCCCCTTACTTTTAGGAGGAAAAAAGTGCGTATTATGGAGCGAAAAATACGGTATTCCCTTCTGCAGACTGAACAGACCCTCGGGGCTTCTTAGCAGGGCCCACCTACCCGGTTCATCTTGACGAGGATGCAGGGGCGCCCGTCCCGGTACCCGTAAGTGGTGTCGTTGAGGCCCGAGCACTCGCCCAGCATGGTGCGGTTGAACTGGCAAGCCGTCTTCGGGTAGTTCAGCACCCCGTTGTCCACCTGCTCGTTGTACTGACCCGGGATACACTCCCGGTTGCTGGCCACTTGCTTGGCGTTGTCATAAACTGCAAGAGAAAGAGGAATCTCAGAGATCGAAAGGGACCCCCGGGGGTCATCTAGTCCAACCCCCGGCCATGCAGGAGGAGGAAAACGTAGCTCGGCGACAGAGCATCTCCTTGACCCAGCAGACAATTCTGGCGCAACAGCCGAGCGAGGGTAATACTAATACTAATACTAATACTAATACTAATACTAATACTAATACTAATACTAATACTAATAATAATAATAATAATAATAATAATAATAATTTATTTGTACCCCGCCCATCTGGCTGGGTCTCCCCAGCCACTCTGGGCGGCCTCTAACAGATATTAAAATACATTAAAATATCACAGGTTAAAAACTTCCCTAAACAGGGCTGCCTTGAGGTATTTTCTGAATGTCAGATAGTTGTTTATCTCTTTTACCTCTGCTGGGAGGGCGTTCCCAGGGCGGGTGCCACCACTGATAAGGCCCTCTGCCTGGTTCCCTGTAGCTTTGCTTCTCGTAGTGAGGGAACCGCCAGAAGGCCCTCGGCGCTGGATCTCAGTGTCCGGGCTGAATAATGGGAGTGGAGACGCTCCTTCAGGTATACAGGAACGAGGCCATTTAGGGCTTTAAAGGTCAGCACCAACACTTTGAATTGTGCTCGGAAACGTCCTGGGAGCCAATGTAAATCTCTCAGGACCGGTGTTATGTGGTCCCGGCGGCCGCTCCCAGTCACCAGTCTAGCTGCCGCATTCTGGATTAATTGCAGTTTCCGGGTCACCTTCAAAGGTCGCCCCACGTAGAGCGCATTGCACTAGTCCAAGCGGGAGATAACTAGAGCATGCACCACTCTGGCGAGACAGTCTGCGGGCAGGGAGGGTCTCATCCTGCGTACCAGATGGAGCTGGTAGACAGCTGCCCTGGACACAGAATTAACCTGCGCCTCCATGGACAGCTGTGAGTCCAAAATGACTCCCAGGCTGCGCACCTGGTCCTTCGGGGGCACAGTTGCCCCATTCAGGACGAGGGAGTCCCCCACACCCGCCCGCCCCCTGTCCCCCAAAAACAGTACTTCTGTCTTTAAACAGGTACTTTAAAAAAAAACCTGTTTTGTTTATTTTTACATTTTATCTCACTTTTCTGTTTTATGCTTCACAACAACCCTCTGAGGTTAGGCCAAGAGTTGAGCGACAGGCCCAAGGTCACTCAGTGAGCTTCCTTTAAAGCTCATACGCCCACAGCCCCCTAATCCTGGGAACCGTAGTTTGCCGATGGTGCTGGGAAATGTAGTTCTACGAGGGGTAAACTACAGTTCCCAGGATTTTCAATTTTTTTTATCAGCGCAATAACCCTGTGAGGTAGGCCGTTGTTGTTACTGTCTTCATTTAATATTTCCCCCCACCCCAAGCCCCTTTTAAAAACGCATCCAAGACAGGGCCAGTTGCCTCCACATCTCACCATGTGAAAAATGTCTTGTAGGAAGATGCGAATAAATAAAGGCTGGCTGCAAAACATCATCTGGAAGGACTGCAGGTGTACCACTGTGCGCAGAATAAAATGAATTTTAAAAACCATCATCCTTCTGATGGGACAGATCAAACAGTCCAGGTTCAATCTTAATGAGGTTTGGTGGGGGCTATTTGTTTGTCTTTGAAGCCGTTCCCCATCCACTAACAAGTGGGAATCGACAGTCCAGATGTCTACTGAAGCACAGATCAAAAAAGGCTAAATAATGCTTGCAGCGCCAGCTCCAAAAAGCACTTTGCATTTTTTATAGCGAGACCCTTTTAAAAAAGCAGCGCACACACGTCTAAATTATGCTGCTGTAATCCTGATAATGACCTTCCAGAGGAGATCAATATTATCCTGGCATACAGATCTAATGGAGAAAATCACACACAATTTGAGATTTCGACAAGACACCTTTTAATAAGATTTGGCATTCCTTTATTACATATACAGAGGAACCGTCATTTCCAAGACAAGCCTGGCAAATCTGGAACTAGACTTGATATTAAGATAGCCTTTTACTTGAACTTTGCTATTTTAAACTACTTGCGAATGCACTTGTTCTATGTGGCTATTTTATTGTTTCATTTTTCGTCTGAAACCTGGAAAGCCGCTGCCAGTCAGTGTAGACAGCACTGGCCTAGATGGACACCGTCTTGGGAGTCTAGGGCAGTTTCCTGCACTGCTCAGATCTTTGCAAATCCGCTCTCTGCTCTGCCGCCTCTTCCCCACATAGCGCCAGGCAAGACACCCCCACCTCCAATTAACAATCCGCAAAGGATTCTGGTATATTTTAAATTACGTCTGATTTTATAAGAGAGTTGGAAACCCCTTGGAGGAAACCGAAGGCAGGGGATTATATAGATATATGCACGTGGCTGAGTTTCACCCAGCAAGGAGTTCCGCCGGTTAATGCGCCCAGCTCGTTTTTCACACCTGCCACCTCTAGGGGGCCTCAGCTGTGCACGCTTCCCCCAGCCCCTCTCAAACTTGGGTCCCCAGGTGTTGTTGGACTACAACTCCCATCATCCATTCCTCCCAGGACCAGGGATGATGGGAGCTGTAGTCCAACAACATCCAGTGACGAGCGTTTGAGAAAGGATGGACACAGGCGATTCCTTCCCTGTCCCTAATTAAGAAGTTAATTAGCATCATTAGGCAGAAATGCTGGGGGGGGAGGGGAAAGGTGTTGCTCCTTCCCCCATTTTACTTACCCTCCAAGAACTTATTTAGCATCCTCACATAATCCTCCCAGGATTCAGTATGGCTCATGTTGTAAGTGATGTCTAGCGCTTCCGTCTTGGGGCGAATCATCACGCCTGCGAGGTGGTCAAGAAGCCGCCAATGGGCAGGGAGGGAGAAAAAGAGAGAAACGGTTGAGTTTGGGAGCTCCGCCTGCCCACGCTCCTCGCTGAGGACCAGAAACTTGCCTAGTTCTCTCCTCGGAGAAACCGGCTAAGTGCTGCCAACACCAGGGGGCCACCTCTTCAAGCCAGCTGCGGTCTACTAGGCCACCTGGAGGTGTTCTGGACTACAACTCCCGTCTGGCGGGAAAGATCTCCGGGTCCGACTAGATGGCCCCAGTAAGCCCCTCATGTGTGACAAGCTGAGACCAGTAGGGAGCCCCTAATTTAAGCCAGTTTAGCAAGGCTCGAAAGGGGCACATCCACACTGGGTTTACACATTCCTGTACACGGCCAGAGCTTGCCCCAAAGGATCCTGGGGGTTGTAGTTTGTGAGAGTGCCAAGAATAGCCCGTTTAACAGCACCAGCTTTTAAGTCCGAAGTGTTAGCCTTCTTTTTTATTTCGGTGGTACTGTGGGGCGGGAGGGGGACGTTTCACCCGAGAACACCCCCATCTCTGAGCATGTACAGAGTTCAATGAATGACCCTGGCCAGATCCTGCGCATCTGTGCAGTTCCTAGGCAATCTGGCTGGCCATCTGCCCTGGGTGCTTTTGCTGAGATTCCTGTATTGCAGCGGGTTGGACTAGATGACCGCCGGGGTCCCTTCCAACTCTACGATTCTTCTTTAGACACCAGTGCCTCATGCAAAAGCCCTGACTTTTGCCTGAACTGCGTCGGAGGTCGCAGCGAACCCATGCCCCTCCCCGCAGAGCACCGCCCATCGGAAAACCACCCTTCAAGCAGAAAGCTAACACCTCAGGGAGAACGCCCCTCTCCTTGTTGTATCTGCTTTCTGCCTGCGGGGACTTTGCGTGCGATCTGCATCCTCTTTCCTGGGCCTCACCTGGGATGGAGAGGCGGTCCTGGTATTTGGGGTTGAACTGGTCCACCGTCTGCAGCATCACCCACATCGTGAGGGTGAAGAGGGCCGTGAGGAAGCCGTAGAAGACCAGGTAGAACAACAGGATCAGAGCTACAGGTGGGGCAGGAAGGGGGGAAATTTGATTAAATTGAGGACCTCAGGCAGTGAGGTCCAAAAACCATAGCCATTAGGATTGGCCGCCATTCTGTTTTCTTATCAGCCCCCACCTCATGCTCCCCCCAGCCAGAGGGGATGCTGTTCTTAGATAGGCCTGCATATGAACATTGTAGAACAGCCTTCGCCAACCTGGCGCCCTCTAGGGCTATTGGGACTCACCAGCCTCCACCCAGAACTGCCATTTTGGACTAAGACCAGCGTTAGAAACTCAGATATATAAGCTAATCGCAAACCTTAAAGCTAGGTTGCGGTTGCCACAGCGAGTTATTTCATTGAATATTATTAATTACCGTATATTCCGGCGTATAAGACGACTGGGCGTATAAGACGACCCCCAACTTTTCCTGTTAAAATATAGAGTTTGGGATATACTCGCCGTATAAGAAATACGACCCGGCGTATAAGACGACCCCCGACTTTTGAGAAGATTTTCCTGGGTTAAAAAGTAGTCTTATACGCAGGAATATACAGGAATTATTATTATTGTTATATTTCATTTCTATACTGCTTCATATTTTAAAGAACAAATCTCAAAGCAGTCCAAAACACACAAAAATGTCAAATAACACAATCCAGATTAACAAGTGAAGTCTTTCAAATCCTTCACTAAAGGACATTTTGCAGTCGACAACCGGTCAGCCGCAATTGGACCCGCGCCAGTCGCAAAACGCGCCCAGCGCCTGGCTCATTTCTATCCCCAACTACGACTCCCACCAGCCCCCAGCTCACAGGGGCGATTTCGGACTACAACTCCCATCAGCCTCAGCCAGCACACCTGCGTCACAGACTAAAAGGAGCCCCGGTTCGACAAAGGTCGCCCCAGAAACACAGCCTGCAAATTGCTAACGCCTTATGCCTGTGAAACGCCTACGAAATCATAACATCTTTCGCCCATCCCGAAATTTTCTTTTGCGGCACCTGCCTCAAATTGGCGTTCTGCCAGTTTAATTAGATGATTGACGGAGCAAACGAAACCCGAGATGCCCCCCCCCCCGGCTTGGCACAGTCCCACGAGGTTTCAGCAGGAGGGCAGCTGGGCTATAGATGGATGGCAGGCTTTAGGGCCAGGGAATTAAAAGGGGGGGCCCTGAAATGAACCCCCGAACTTCCCCCCAAAAAATCTTTGATACTCCTTTAGCGTATGTGTTGCATAGGGGAGGGCCAGGGGTACAGGATCAGTTCTTGACAGCTCGGTTGGTAAAGCAGGAGAATCTTCATCTCAGGGTCGTGGGTTTGAGTGCCACCTTGGACGAAAGGGTTAGGCTAGATGACCCTCGGAGATCCCAATTCTACGATAATCTCCCGGTCTGGCTAGGAGATGCCCTCCCTGCCTGAAATTCCAAAAAAGGAACAGTTCTGGGCACCACAGTTCAAGAAGGATACTGGCAAGCTGGAACGTGTCCAGAGGAGGGCAACCAAAATGGTCCAAGGCCTGGAAACGATGCCTTATGAGGAACGGCTTAGGGAGCTGGGTATGTTTAGCCTGGAGAAGAGAAGGTTCAGGGGTGATAGGATAGCCATGTTCAAATATATAGAAGGATGTCATATAGAGGAGGGAGAAAGGTTGTTTTCTGCTGCTCCAGAGAAGCGGACACGGAGCAATGGATTTAAACTACAAGAAAGAAGATTCCACCTGAACATTAGAAAGAACTTCCTGACAGTAAGAGCTGTTCGACAGTGGGATTTGCTGCCAAGGAGTGTGGTGGAGTCTCCTTCTTTGGAGGTCTTTAAGCAGAGGCTTGACAGCCACCTGTCAGGAATGCTTGGATGGTGTTTCCTGCTTGGCAGGGGGTTGGACTGGATGGCCCTTGGGGTCTCTTCCAACTCTAGGATTCTATGATTCTATGATTCATTTGGTCGCAAGTGGCCAATGGCAAAATGTGCCGGGCACGTTTCGAACGCTCCCCAGGCCCAGGCCTCAGATTCTAAATCCCAGATTCGAGTAAATGCGGTATATTCTTCGTGGAAAAGTCCCCATGTCGGCCAAAGCAGACCTGCCCCTAATATCATCTCCCTCCTCTCCAAATGGCTCTCTCCTCTACTGCTAGGCGAACCCTCCTACTAAATCTGCAGATTCCCAGCTATTCGGTTTTTTTAAATCTTCGGGATTCTTCCACCTTAGGGAGGAAAAAGTGTGGGGTGGCAGGAGTTGGGGGGGCACCACTCAAATTTGCGGAGGCACAAGGAGTTCGCAATAGGCAGGACCCTTAATCTCACGGTGCATAGCTGAACTATGGAACTCCCTGCCACAAGATGGCCAACAACTTGGGGGGGGGGTTCAAAAGGGGATTAGGCAAATGCATGGAGGAAGTGGGGGATATTCATAAACAGTCGGAAGCCCCCGAAAAGTGCAAAAGGTGGTCAACTTTACAGCCACTCTGCTAATTTGTACCATAAATCTTAGCTGTGAAGACTCAGAATATGGAAGGCAAAAATACTGCTGACAACATGGTGGAACATTCAAGTAACCGGGGGTTGTTTTTTTAAACCCCCCTGGAGCCAATGATCAGGGTTTTATTATTATTATTAACTTCCAACTATTCCTTATCTCATTATTTAAGACAAGTCGAGGCTCCAAAAACAGTCAGCGGAGGAAAAAAGCCCAGAGTCCAGGCTGTGGGCTTGCAAACGGAAGCCTTCGGCCTGACATATAAAGCCAGGTGGGATCCATGCTGTTCTCTAGAATCGCACGGGATTTGCTCAAAGTTTACACCTAGGTCTCCTAAGAAGTTGCAAGCTCCTCCTGAGCACAGGCCCCTTTGTGGAAATAAGCAGTTGCATTAATCCCATAGATGACTCTGAGCTCAGGTCAGCGGAGCTCTCCGTTTACTATGTAATTTACTCAAGTGGGTCGCTGTTGCCATTTCACAGATTGGGGAACTGAGGCCAAGAGGAAGCGATTAGCTACAGACTCCACCCGGCGAGAGACTCTGAGCCACAGGAATCCCAGATGCAGGTTTCAACACCTTCATTCAATGTAGGCCACACAGCCGGAATAAGTAGGCTATCAGAAGGAACAAAAGGCAGGAGACACAATTTGACAGTCAGAAAGTAAACAGAGGGACAGAAACACCGTGTGTTTGTGTGCAGGAGCCTCAAACTTGTGTACGAAAATAAGGAGACACACACGAAAATATCAGAGTTGCCCAATGCTTTGTTTAAAATACATCCCTATTTGAAATTCAAAGAGCCAAACTCAGTAAATCTCAGGGCAAATTTTTATCAAGCTGCCCCCCAGGAACCCACAGCGCAACCTGCCCCCCCCAAAGCACTCTCAGCTGAGTGTTAAAATAAGCAACCCCTGGCAGCGGGGTCTAGGGGTCAGCCTCGCACAAACCCTGCGGCGTTTTTTCAACACACAGAGACAAGACAGAGCAAAGCTCACATCCAGGGTGTTAGCCTGTAAACACTTAAATTTACTCAAGAGCCAAGCCCGGAATCGGACCTCCCATCACCTCCACAGGCACCAGGTAGCGCGGTGGAGTGGTTAGAGAGTCGGACTACGCAAGAGCAGGGTTCAGATCCCCTCGCCACTCAGCCACCTTGGGCCAGTGCCTGTCGTTCTGGGGCCAGCCTACCTCGCAGGGTTGTTGCGGAATGGAACGAGAATGGGGGAAAGCCATGTACACACCGCCTTGAGCTCTCCGGAGGAAGGGGAAAAAAGGAGAGTTGGGATGGCAGTGCAATAAATAAGTAATAGATAATGTGCATTTCTTCTCCAATGACACACAGAGAGAGAGAGCAAAGCTGGGAAACCTGCAGCTTGCAAGACATTAACCCCTGAACCTCTGGGCTTTGCAAGGCCGGAGCTGAGCTGACAGACAAGGGCTGCAAGATAATCCTGTTTGCTGTGTCTGGAGTTCCTGCTCTCTCTCCAAAACACACAGACATTATATATATACACACACACACAGATCAGAGCCGAGCAAGATCAGAAGGAGAGCAGAAGAAATAAGGACATCCACAGAGGGGGGAGCCTGTCCCAGCTTTTATTTTAATGCATTTCTAGCATTTGTAGAAGCCAAGATATAAGGCAGAACGTGCAAGCCTCCCGATCCTGGCCATTTTTGTGAGAAAAGTGTCTGTTCCTCCTTTCGGCGTTTGCCTGCCACTCAAAAAACTTCCACACAAACCCAAAAAAATCCTGTATATTCCCACGAGCAGAAATTAGATTACAAAATTACAATTAGATTACTAAAATGATGGGGTTTTTACTCCCTCGAAGAATCCACAGTCTCTTCCCCAGCCCTCTAAATTATCCAAAGTTTTTTTCAGGCAGCCCCCCAATGTCTTAAGGTGCTCCCCTTTTACCACCTTCCTTCACATTCTCTCTTTGTTACATTTAAGCACCTGCCTTGTCCTGTCTCCCCTCCCCGTGTTGGCCAAATCCTGCCACGAGCCCCCACTGTCCTGCTTCTAGTTCCAGAAATCTCTAGCCCCTCAGATCAGGCCTCCTACCGTTCTCCCCCCCCCAAGATCCTTTTCACCCCGAAAAAAACACTCACAACTAGACACCTCCACTACCACAAACTGACTGTCTCAGATGAAAATCCTGAGCACCCATTGCTTGTTGTGTGGGTCTTATCTCCCTCACCCAATCCTGAAATATCAGGCCTCAATTTCACCCTAGAGAAGACCCCATAACCCTTTCAGGCTCACCCACCCCAGCTCTTTTGCCTAAAGTAAAGGTAAAGGGACCCCTGACCGTTAGGTCCAGTCGCGAACGACTCTGGGGTTGCGGCGCTCATCTCGCTTTACTGGCCGAGGGAGCCAGCGTACAGCTTCCGGGTCATGTGGCCAGCAGGACTAAGCCGCTTCTGGCGAACCAGAGCAGCGCATGGAAACGCCGTTTACCTTCCCGCCGGAGTGGTACCTATTTATCTACTTGCACTTGGACGTGCTTTCGAACTGCTAGGTTTGCAGGAGCAGGGACCGAGCAATGGGAGCTCACCCCGTCGCGGGGATTCGAACCGCCGACCTTCTGATCAGCAAGCCCTAGGCCAGGGGTAGGCAACCTAAGGCCCGTGGGCCGGATGTGGCCCAATCACCTTCTAAATCCAGCCCGCGGAGGGTCCGGGAATCAGCGTGTTTTTACATGAGTAGAATATGTCCTTTTCTTTAAAATGCATCTCTGGGTTATTTGTGGGGCCTGCCTGGTGTTTTTACATGAGTAGAATGTGTCCTTTTATTTAAAATGCATCTCTATTTGTGGGGCATAGGAATTCATTCATTTCCCCCCCCCCAAAAAATATAGTCTGGCCCACCACATGGTCTGAGGGACGGTGGACCGGCCCACGGCTGAAAAAGGTTGCTGACCCCTGCCCTAGGCTCTGTGGTTTAACCCAAGGCGCCACCCGCGTCCCTTTTGCCTAAGGAGCACCCCGATATTGGGGGGGGGTCCAATATTGACTGCCCGCATTGTGCACCAAAACCCACCCTCCTGCTGCTGTTCCCTGGCATCGGTGGGTACCAACTCCCCCCAGACATGGCATGGGGGGGGGCACATATCTGACTGTGATGAGGTCCCTTAACCCTCAACAGATACCTTAATTACGGAGAATTATCCCCTAGAATAAACCCCGCAAGCGAAGCTTACATCCTTTCACCTGCCGCTAAAATGCTTTCAAATTGGCAAAGAAGTACATGGGAACGGTGCCCCCCCAAAAAACGCCTTTTGCCCCATCGAGAGTGAAATCGAGCCAGCGATGTCTCCTCTGCCAACTGTATTAGACAGCCTGCGCCAACTCTCTCTCTCCACCCCCCCCTTGTCAGTGTCTTCACTCTGCAGTGCCAAAGGCAACTGAACCCCAAGCCAAGATGGGACCCCCCCAAAAAAAGTGCTGTCAGATCTTGGCCTGCTTTCCTTCCTTCCCCCGCACGCAAGGATCAGGATCGGCTACTGCAGCTGGGGTGAGGTGCCATCAGTGAAATGCAAGCCAGGATCAGGAGGGGGGGGTCTTGTGCCAAACAGGTCCCCCCCCAAACCACCCCACACGTCGCCCCAGTCTCAAGAGCGTACAAAAGACGAGAGTCGTAAATTGCAATAAAAGGGAAAGACCACTGTTTTGGGGGGGTGGCGGGGGGGAAAGGGAATCAGATTATCAACGCAGCTTTGTTTCACAATGAAAGGGGGACCCCCCCCAAAAAAAACAGAGCAGAAAAGGCTGCTGTTGAACCAGAGATACTGCAATTTTCTGCCAGAAAACTGCAGAGATGGAGTTTAGAGAGTAGGGTATGACAAAAGCAGGGGGGCAGATTTGTGGGGGGGGGGGACTGTGCAAGGAGGGGGCCAGAGCCTGACAAGAGAGGTTTGCAAGCTTTGGGGAAAGGAATTTTCCCACAGGCAAACAAGGCTTCCAAGGGAGAAGGAAATCCTGCCAGGTTTCTGAGGAGTTGCAATGCGACAGACCCAAAGGTTGAGCTCCTGTCGCAAGTCCTTCTCCGCCCCCCCCACCCCAAATTTTCTTCCCTCTCGCCCTCCAGAAATCATTCAGCTGCCCCATTCCCAGTTTGAACCACCAGCTTAGCTTCGCAGCCGTCCACACATTGTTGCAGTCCCCCACCCCACCCCCAAAACAGCAAAACTTGGGGATGCCAGTAAGGTGGTTAAAATTGGGGGGGGGAGAAATCAAGAGGTACACAGAATTGGAAAGGGGGGGTAGGAAGTCTGCAAAGGGGAGAATTCCCAGAGTTCAAGTATCTAGAAAGGCCAGGCCACATTTACAGGGGTGGTTTGAAGAAGGAAGCTCATGATGTCAGCTTGCTTGGGGGGGGCAGGGGGAGAGAGAGATCTATAAATCCACTGTGTCACAGATCAAGGGGGTCACCATTGGAAGGGAGGGTCCGTCGCTCAAAGCATATTTGGGAATGCATCTAATTTTTATTTGGGGGGGGGCGGCATACAGATGATGGAAACCAGCACATTTTTGCCAATGGGGGGCATTTTAATAAACGTTTTTGCAAGCCTGTTTTTCGAAGCAGGACAAAGCAACAGAGGAGCAACAGAAAAGCCCCCTCCTCTCTCTGGTGCCAGGAGACTGGGTGGTTGGGTGGGGGGGACGCTTGTTGACAGACTGGGCAGGCGGTGGGGGGGGGGAGGGGGGCGTCGCAAGCCAACTCCACAGAAGGAAAATAATGACCTACTTTCCCTGCTGCTGCCCACAGCACCTTCTTCCCTGCATCAATCAATATCAAAACAATTGGGGGGGGGAGAGAGCCCACCGTCATCCCCCCTCCCCCAAGAAACAAGAGCATCAGGAAACAGAAAGCCCCATACAATCTCTGCCCTCTTTTTTGCCCACAGACCCTATACAGGACCTGATCGCTAGGACCATAAGGCCCCCCCCAAAAAAATATATATTTCAGGCCTATTCCACTGCCACATTTCCCCCGCACATTTAATATCGCCTCTCATCCTGAGCAAATGATCGCCCCCCCAATCTTCAAGGATGCAGTGCCTCTGCCTCCCTAGACACCCCACTTCTCCTCCCCACTCCCCCCACCCCAAACACAGCAAATGCTCCCCCAGGATTTTTTTTCTTCAAAGCATATAATGATTTTGCTTCCTGGGCAGCTTCCACGCTCTGATCTGTTCTCCTTTCAAACTGGGGTCTTTTAGCTCTTTTAATGTCTGCCACACACACTCTCTCTCTCCCCCCCCCAACCTGCCATCTCCAAGGGGTGCTGTGCCAGTCCCCCCTCCCAATTCGTAAAAACTGCAGCGAGATCCCCAGGATTAATCTCCTTCTGCACCCGCGTTCCATGACTGCTGCGTGTCTAATAGTCTCGGATCTCTCCATTTCTCATGTTATGTTTGTGTGTGGTTTTTTTGGGGGGGGGGGTAATGTCAATCTTTGACCACATAACCAGATACACCCCTCCTCCCCTGTTTATCAACTCGCCTTCTAGAACATTGCAAAGGCAGGATCCTCTCCATTTCCACTCTATCCCAGGGGAAATCCATAGACAATTTTATCCATCTTAAAATTGCACTTCATGGCCTGGGTGGCGATGAGTCGTTTATTTGGGGGTGCTTTGTCAGGGGTGTAAGTAACCCAATGTGTTCCCCCCACCTTTCCTTTTTGGGCAACAGCCTTGGCTGCTATTAAAGGACTTAGATCATCTCAAAAAAAAAAAAAAAAAAAAACCCTTCAAATTCAAAAACAGAGAATTATTTTAGAAGTGGGGGCCCTGTTTGAATGGGGGTCCCTGCTGTTCTTCAACCCTAAATACTAATCTATAACATATATAGATTTTTTTTTCAACGCAGACGCCTAATAAACCCCTACTGAAATTTCTCATAAGGGCCCTTGTCATATTAATCACCCTCCCCAAACAAAATCCACACGAAACCCAATTTGCCCCTTGCATTTCCTACTTTACCCAAGGTCTGCAGTTTCCCTTTTCGGGGGGGGGGACCCCCCAGCAGTCCGCCATAACTGCATGCCCCCCCCCCGGTCCAGGATCGCATCACCCATCACAACTCCCTCCTTTTTTCTAGTTCCCCCCACCACCAAAGGACTCTATCTGTTAAGAGAAATTTCCCATTTCCCCCTCCAGAAAAACCGCCCCCCCATCACAAAACTCCCCCTTACATAAGCCTCCCAAAGCACCCCTCTCTTTCAAAAAACCAAGGAAGGGAATCTTGCAGGGCGATGCCCCCTTTGAAATAAATAAGGAGGAGATGAAATAATAATAATACCAAGGAGGGGGACCCCTATTTTCAGCAAAAGCTTTGCTTTGGCTCCCCCCTCCCCGATCCCTAAAATAATCCTTTTCGTGGCCCTGCTCTCTCTCTCTCTCCCCCACCCCCATCTCCACTAATCTCCCCCTTTAAATAATCTCCCTTGGCTAGGAGTCCTTGAAACTATCTTGTCATTAAATCCTGCCCAGGGGAAGGAGGCGGCGGAGGCGGGCAGCCTCAAGATGCAGGATCAGCCCCCCTCCTCTCCATTCCCTGCCTGTGTCCGCCCCCCCAAAAAAACCAGACAGACAGGCTCACCCCAGCTGCTCCCGGTGCGCCCCATAAACTGATGCGTCCGCGGGTTCCATATAAACTCCTTCCACTCCGTCATGACTTGTCCGCAGGTTTTCTTCTCCTTCTCGACGGCCATGGTGGGTGGGGGGGCTTCAAAGTGTGTGTGGGGGGGGGTCAGATCCTGCCCTAACCCGCTAACAAGCCAGAGGGGGGGGCAGAGTGAGGAAATAAGGGGGCTGATCTCCCCAACAAGGATGCCCAGGGAGAAGGAGAGCTACCTGGAGACAGAGAGAGAAAGAGAGAGAGATGCAGGCGCAAAAATAAAAAGCAAGGATGCTCAGAGCTGCTCCTCCTCTGGTGCAAAGGGAAAGAGGCTGGCGGAGAGGCAGGGCTCCTATTTATTGCCCTCGCCCCGCCCCCTCCCGCCCTGCCCCGCCCCCTGCTCATGAATATGCAAGCGCCGCCGCCGCCCCCTCCCTGCGTCGCCTTTTCCCCATTCAGGATTTTCCCATCGGGGCTGGGCGCTTTTATTGAAAGAGATGGTGGGCTGAGCCCCATTATGGGGAGGGAAGGGTATGTGGGGAGGGGTGGGGAGGGGGGAGGGGAGGGGAGGGGAGTTCCCCCATCAAGTTTCCCAGGTCTGCTAGGCTTTGGTCAACCCCCAATTAGATAGGGGTGGTGGGAAAAATGCGCTCTTTTTATTTGCATCGCGTGGAATTTTTTGCTGCATTTGCATTGCGTGGAGTTTATTGCCTTCGCATGGGCAGGGCATTTATTGCCACCTTTCCGAACTGCTGCCGGCAAACTCCTTTCCACTTTGCCGTCTCCTTGTCACCCAGGACGGGAGCCTGTGGTACTCCCTGCCACATGAAAACAAAACAAAAAGCGATTTCTCCCTTCGCTCTTGAGTCCAACATTAGCAGCAAAACTCTCTAAGCCCTGAAGCAAGATTGCAAAAGCTTCGCCCAGCTCTCCAAAGCAGGAACGTCGCTGACATTTTTATAGTTATTTGTTGCAATTAGTTAGCTGCCCTAACATGCTTCTCCCCCTTGCTCATTTAGTCCCCACAACAACCCTGTGAGGCAGGTCAGGCTGAGAGAAGCAATAACCGGCGCAAGGTCACCCAGAGAGGTTCGTGTCTGAGTAGCGGATTGGAACCCATGTCTTTCCCAGGTTCTAGTCCGACACTCTAACCACTGCACCACGCTGCTTTTTATATATATCACTTGGTTGTAAGGGTGGGGAAACCCCGATAAAAGATGAAACAATGAAATTATCACTAAGAGACAATCACCTAAAACTTTCCAAAATAATTAAAATAAGAATAAAAACAGATTCAAACTCTCATCGGATTTCTAAACATCCGGGTAGGCTTGTCCAATGGTTTTAGCAGACGTCGAAAAGAGTGTGTTGAAAGCGTCTTCCTGAAATCAATCAGCAGGGAGTTCCAAAGTGTAACTTTTGCTGCCACACTGAAAGACCGAGTTCTGGCAAATAGGAAATCTGTACGATTTGGCTTTGGGAAGATGACATTTCTTTACCACTCAGTTTTTGCTAACCTGGAGCTGCTGTTTTTTTGGTGTTTTGTTTTTTTTAACAACGTTATATCGGTAGGATTATGGGTTGCTGTTGTTTTTAATGTCATATGCCACCTTGTTATTTTTTATTTATGAAGTGCAGTTTATTAATATTTAAATGAATCTCTAATGGGCTTTGATGCTTTGCAAAAGGGCAAACCGGGGATGGATGGAGAGAGACTCTGCTGGGAGGAAATCTGGCCGCGTTGGAGCCTTTTGGGTTTAGACAAAAGAACAGGAAGAGGCAACAGGGTAGAAGCTTATAAAAATGACGCCTGGCATGGAGCAAGTGGAAACAGGAAAGTTTTCTTTTTCCCTCTGTTGTAATGAGCATTCACTGTAGCAGAATGTGGGGAGGTTCGGGACAGAGAAAAGAAAGCCGAGTTGAACTATGGAACTCCCTGCCACAGGAGGCAGGGATGGCCGTGAAACAGAGGGCTTTAAAAGAGGATGAGACAAATTCAAAAGGCTCTCGGTGACTACTAGCCACAGCAGCCACGCTCTGCCCCTGCAGCGATTTTTGTGAATACCAGTTGCTGGAAGCCACAGGAAGGGAGAGCGCTGCTCTTGCACTCGGGTCCTGCTTGCGGGGTTTTCCGGATGAGGCATACGGTTGCCAGCCCCTGTGAGAACAGGATGCTGGACTAGACGGGCCACTGGCCTGGTCCTTTGAGGCCATTATTATGTGCTTATGATGGTTTGACGCTTTTATATTCATAGAATCATAGAGTTGGAAGAGACCACAAGGGCCATCCAGTCCAACCCCCTGCCAAGCAGGAAACGCCATCCAAGCATTCCTGACAGGTGGCTGTCAAGCCTCTGCTTAAAGACCTCCAAAGAAGGAGACTCCACCACACTCCTTGGCAGCAAATTCCACTGTCGAACAGCTCTTACTGTCAGGAAGTTCTTCCTAATGTTTAGGTGGAATCTTCTTTCTTGTAGTTTGAATCCATTGCTCCGTGTCCGCTTCTCTGGAGCAGCAGAAAACAACCTTTCTCCCTCCTCTATATGACATCCTTTTATATATTTGAACATGGCTATCATATCACCCCTTAACCTTCTCTTCTCCAGGCTAAACCTACCCAGCTCCCTAAGCCGTTCCTCATAAGGCATCGTTTCCAGGCCTTTGACCATTTTGGTTGCCCTCCTCTGGACACGTTCCAGCTTGTCAGTATCCTTCTTGAACTGTGGTGCCCAGAACTGGACACAGTATTCCAGGTGAGGTCTGACCAGAGCGGAATACAGTGGTACTATTCCTTCCCTTGATCTAGATGCTATACTCCTATGGATGCAGCCCAGAATTGCATGGGCTTTTTGAGCTGCTGCATCACACTGTTGACTCATGTCAAGTTTGTGGTCTACCAATACTCCTAGATATTGAGAGAAAGGGTGCTCCCGAGCATATACTGGTGACTGGGAGCAGCCGCCGGGACCACATAACACCGGTCTTGAAAGATCTACATTGGCTCCCAGTACGTTTCCGAGCACAATTCAAAGTTTTGTTGCTGGCCTTAAAAGCCCTAAACAGCCTCAAAGGTCCAGTATACCTGAAGGAGCATTTCCACCCCGATCGTTCTGCCCAGACACTGAGGTCCAGCTCCGAGGGCCTTCTGGCAGTTCCCTCGCTGTGAGAAGCCAAGTTACAGGGAACCAGGCAGTGGGCCTTCTCAGTGGTGGCGCCTGCCCTGTGGAACACCCTCCCACCAGATGTCAAGGAAATAAACAACTATCTGACTTTTAGAAGACCTCTGAAGGCAGCCCTGTTTAGGGAAGCTTTTAATGTTTAATAGATTACTGCATTTTAATGTTCTGTTGGAAGCCGCTCAGAGTGGCTGGGGAAACCCAGCCAAATGGGCGGGGTATAAAAAAAATTTATTATTATTATTATTATTATTATTATTATTATTATTATTATACAGAGGACCTTTCTCCCGTGGCACAACCAGCACAAGAAGTGCAGGTCCCGTAAGCATCTTGGGATTGAACAACCGCGATATAATTATCTCCTGTACGATGAAGTAATAAACCTGCTCTCTCGCACAGCCTACGCTCCCCTAGGAGGAAACGGGAGACTTTGCAAGCAGGAAAGTCGATGCATCCTTCCTTGTATCCTTTGATGAACCTAATGGGTTTCACTTCTCTCTCTCGCCTGCCTTTACTTCCTGCCTGGACTTACAGGTTGGAAGTCCTTATATAAGGTGCGAAAGCTTCCCTGGTCGCCAACTTACTACCTGGCCAAGTTCAATGAGTATATAAAGCCCTAATGTCTTGGGATCATTTTACCGCAAAATCTACATTGGCTCCCAGTAAGTTTCCAAGCACAATTCAAAGTATTGGTGCTGACCTTTAAAGCCCTAAACGGCCTCAAAGGCCCAGTATACCTGAAGGAGCGTCTCCACCCCCATCGTTCAGCCCAGACACTGAGGTCCAGCTCCGAGGGCCTTCTGGCGGTTCCCTCCCTGCGAGAAGTGAGCTTACAGGGAACCAGGCAGAGGGCCTTCTCGGTGGTGGTGCCTGCCCTGTGGAACGCCCTCCCATCAGAGGTCAAGGAAATAAGCAGCTATCCTATTTTTAAAAGACATCTGAAGGTAACCCTGTCTAGGGACGTTTTTAATATTTACCGGTAATGCTGTATTGTTTTTATCACTCGATTGGGAGCCGCCCAGAGTGGCTGGGGAAACTCAGCCAGATGGGGGGGGGTACAAATAAATTATTATTATTATTATTATTATTGCCTCACTCCCCCAAATGCCCAGTCGACCGCTTTGACCTGTGGAACAGGCCCTGTTCCAGGTCCATACCATTTGGCATTTGTAAAGGAATCGATCTGTGCACCACAGTTCAAGAAGGATACTGACAAGCTGGAACGTGTCCAGAGGAGGGCAACCAAAATGGTCCAAGGCCTGGAAACGATGCCTTATGAGGAACGGCTTAGGGAGCTGGGTATGTTTAGCCTGGAGAAGAGAAGGTTAAGGGGTGATATGATAGCCATGTTCAAATATATAAAAGGATGTCATATAGAGGAGGGAGAAAGGTTGTTTTCTGCTGCTCCAGAGAAGCAGACACGGAGCAATGGATTCAAACTATAAGAAAGAAGATTCCATCTAAACATTAGGAAGAACTTCCTGACAGTAAGAGCTGTTCGACAGTGGGATTTGCTGCCAAGGAGTGTGGTGGAGTCTCCTTCTTTGGAGGTCTTTAAGCAGAGGCTTGACAGCCACCTGTCAGGAATGCTTGGATGGTGTTTCCTGCTTGGCAGGGGGTTGGACTGGATGGCCCTTGGGGTCTCTTCCAACTCTAGGATTCTATGATCTTTTTCGGTATGGTACTCTGGAACTCCCTGCCAATTGATACCAAACCAGTGCCTTCAAAGCGCTCGTTTCGGAGCCTGCTGATAACATTCTTGTTTTACAAACCCACCCAGAAATGTACAATGCTGATGTGTGTTTTAATCTCTCTCTTTTTAAACTTCATTGTTGATTTCATTTTTTCTACGGAGCTGTTTTTACGGATAATTTCAGTGTTTTGTCCTCTTTGCAAACTGCTTTGACTCCCCCCCCCCAAAAAAAAGCTGGGTATAAATTTGACGAAACAGAGTAACGTAACAAAGGCAGATTTTTTTAGAGAGCCGCTCCATTTGGTGAGCACCAGGTTGCTAGAATCTGCTCTGCTCAGACACACATTTCCCCGCGGCTGGCTTCGCAGTTTCAGCGCATAGGAACATGATGTCCTGAAAGCTTCTGATGGCTATCAGGGAGTTGACATCCATCAAGCAGAGAGGTCAACGGTCTGTTGCTGTTGGGGTGGAGGCCCATTCATCTGGGCTCTGGGCGTGCCACACTGAACCCGCTCCGGAGGTTTCGGGGATGACAGCTAGATTGCGACATCCCTGATCTCTTTATTTCTTCACGGCCTCGATCCAGGCGGGTCTGCTGCACAGCACAACTTCCTTCCGCTTGGGATCAGCCCCTTCCCCAGCCAAAACATCTGGAGGGCCACAGGCTGGTTTTCTCCTGCTCCGGAGGGTAGGACTCGAACCCACGGCTTCGAGTTATAAGAAAGGAGATTCCGACTAGAACTTCCTGGCAGTGAGAGCCGCTTGACAGTGGGACGGTTGTGGCCTCTCCTTCCTTGGAAGTTTTTAAGCAGAGGTTGGGTGGCCCTCTGTCGTTGATAATAATAATGATAATAAATTTTATTTATACCCCACCCTCCCCAGCCAAGACCGGGCTCAGGGGGGCTAACACCAAGTATAAAAACAATTGATTAAAATACAACTTAGAAACAAGATTAAAAACAACCTTAAAGTGCAGCCTCGTTTCAGTAGAAACTCAAATCAAAACTATTTGGGGAAGAAACCGTCTTCTGAGATTCCTGCCTTTCAGGGGGTTGGGCTAGATGACCCTCAGGGGTCCCTTGCAACCCTGCAATTCTATGACTCTATCCAAGTGAGTTGGCAGTGGTCTGCCCTGCCCCATAGCAGTAGGAATCACAAAATCCTAGAAATGTAGCTTTGGAAAGGATCCGCCAAGGGTAGGCAACCTAAGGCCCGTGGGCTGGATGCAGCCCAATCGCCTTCTCAATCCGCCCACGGACGGTCTGGGAATCAGCGTGTTTTTACATGAGTAGAATGTGTCCTTTTATTTAAAATGCATCTCTGGGTTATTTGTGGGGCATAGGAATTTGTTCTCCCCCCCAAAAAAAACATAGTCCAGCCCCCCACAAGGTCTGAGGGATGGTGAACCGGCCCACGGCTGAAAAAGGTTGTTGACCCCTGGCCTGATCTAGTCCATCCCCCCTACAATGCAGGACTCTTTTGCCCAAGGTGGAAGTTGAACCCACGACCCTAAGATTAAAAGTCCCGTGCTCTACCCACTGAGCTATGAAGAAGTACGACGGACTTGTTCCAAGGCTACAGTTCGGAACGTGGGCAAATGCAAGGTGCTAGCAGGTACTACAACGCCCTGAGCATGTGCAGAGTGCCTTCAGTCATCCGACTGCAGCCTCCAGGCACCTTGGGTTTAAAGGAAAGGCTTCCAGGTGAGAGAGATTATCCTTTTCCAGGTACCCCCAAATCCCTGCCATGTCCGATGGAGAGCCATGAAGGAGGAAAACTCAATAGGGTTGCAAAGTAAAAAATATATATATGGCAAGTGAATCATAGAATCATAGAGTTGATTGCAATGGGTTGTCCCTGGTGGATCCTATGATTCATGCAGCATGTAGTTAAACTGTGGAACTCCCTGCCGCAGGAGGCAGGGACGGCTGCTAAAAGGGAATTCGACAAGCTCACGGAGGAGAGGGTTTATCGAGGGGCCCTTGCTATGTTGACGGCCGTGCTTTGCCTCCACGGCTGGAGGCAGCGATGTTTCTGAATACTCAGAGATGCTCTTGGGTTCGAATCCTGCTTGCCGGTTCGCCCTTTGGGTTGGCCACTGTGAGAACGGGACGCTGGGCTAGGCGGGGCCCCATTGTTACGGCCGTGAACGCAGAATAAGAAACCTCTCACAATAGGTGTGAGAAGCCAGGAACGCCGGGTGGAAAGGAACCAGGGAATGATATCGCAGGGGGTTGGATTGGATGACCCTTGGAGCCCTACAGTTCTGTGATTCTATAAGCAGGTAAAGACATAAGGGAGGGCGCCTTCTCTGCATTTGATGGAGGGTATGGATTCATCTGGCCGCGGACCAGCTTGAAAGTGGCTTTAGTACATCACCCCGTCCGGCTAATGGCCCCCCATGGACCCCCGAGGCGCCCCTGTTTTCTACACCGCAGACCCCAAAGGCTTTTAGTGGGCTGGGGAAATGGCCGGCCTCTTCATTTGCTTCGTCATCCTGCCACCCAACCTCTCCAGGTCCTTCTTGGCAGAATCCTTGGCGTCCGGCTGCCAAGTTTCCAGGTCTTGCTCAGCGTCTTTGTTCAAAGATAACCAAAGAAATCCGGAAAGGAGTGAGTGGGAGGCCATTATGTAAATCTCTCGTCCCCGTGTCGATGGCATAAGCCGGAAGAACGGGCGGAGTTTCTCCTACTCCCCTGCAAGGTAGGCAAGAAGAGGCCTGGATTTCAATGGGTACCACTTTTTTTTTAGCAATTGCATTGCTAAAAAAGCCCATGCAATTCTGGGCTGCATCAATAGGAGTATGGCATCTAGATCAAGGGAAGGAATAGTACCACTGTATTCCGCTCTGGTCAGACCTCACCTGGAGTACTGTGTCCAGTTTTGGGCACCACAGTTCAAGAAGGATACTGACAAGCTGGAACGTGTCCAGAGGAGCGCAACCAAAATGGTCAAAGGCCTGGAAACGATGCCTTATGAGGAACGGCTTAGGGAGCTGGGTATGTTTAGCCTGGAGAAGAGAAGGTTCAGGGGTGATAGGATAGCCATGTTCAAAATATAAAAGGATGTCATATAGAGGAGGGAGAAAGGTTGTTTTCTGCTGCTCCAGAGAAGCGGACACGGAGCAATGGATTCAAACTACAAGAAAGAAGATTCCACCTAAACATTAGAAAGAACTTCCTGACAGTAAGAGCTGTTCGACAGTGGGATTTGCTGCCAAGGAGGGTGGTGGAGTCTCCTTCTTTGGAGGTCTTTAAGCAGAGGCTTGACAGCCACCTGTCAGGAATGCTTTGATTGTGTTTCCTGCTTGGCAGGGGGTTGGACTGGATGGCCCTTGGGGTCTCTTCCAACTCTAGGATTCTAGGATTCCCCGCTCCTCCACATGCAGCTGCTGGGTGACCTTGGGCTAGTCCCACTTCTCTGAAGTCTCTCAGCCCCACTCCCCTCACAGAGTGTTTGTTGTGGGGCAGGAAGGGAAAGGAGAATGTGAGCCGCTTTGAGACTCCTTCGGGTAGTGATAAAGCGGGATATCAAATCCAAACTCTTCTTCTTCTTCTTCAAAGGCACCCTCACTCTTTGCCTTCGGTCCTCGCTTTGCGGACAGAAAACCACCTGGAGCGGTCCTGAGGGCAAGGCGCATGAAGAGATTTGCGTGTGGCCAAGCCTTCAAAGCTGGCAGGGTTGACCCGAGGTGCGCAACTGATCTGCCCTCCCCTCGCCCTTGAAGATAAGGGGGGGCGCGACCCCCTGAAGCAGGGCTCTGAGGCTCACCTGCAGCCGCCAGGTCGCCTTTAATGGGCAGGTGTGGAAAGACAGGCCCGATAACAGCCTGGAGGGGACTGTCCGCTCTCAGCTGCACAGAGAGGGTATTTAGCCCTGAAGGACTAGTCAGACAGGATCCGTCCTCACCGCCACCCGCCACCCCTTCCATGGTGGAAAAAATGAATTTGCTCCCTCGTCCGGAGGCGGATAACAGAGCAGGGTGAGAGACTCCCCTGACTACAGCTGCCTGGGAGGAGATTCGCATCGGTGTCCACCTCGGGAGTCGCGCTGGCTGATGGGCCTTGTAGTCCGCAATGTCTGGAGGGCACAAGATCCCTCTTCCCCCTCCTGCGGTTCCCAGAAACTAGGATTCAGAGGCGTTGCTGCCCCCGACTGCGGCATCCTGGCTAGTAGCTGCTGATAGCGCTGTCCTCAATAAACGTTGCCCGTTTCTCTTTTAAAACCATCTAGGTTGGTGGCCATCACTGCCTCCTGTGGAAGGGAGTTCCATAGGTCAACTCCGCACTGCTTGAGAGCGGGGCCTTCCCAGTGGTGGCTCCCTGTCTGTGGCATGCTGTCCCCAGGGAGATGCGCCTGGTGGTTTTGAGTGATCGGTGACAAATAAAACAAAACAATAAAGTTATAAATAAGAACCAGGCCTCTCCACCTTGTGGCACCTGGAGCATGCTTTGAATTGTGGAAAGGGGGCATGCCAATGAAATTATATATGTATAAATTCACCTGCTCCCAACAACCCTCTCTTTTAGTTTTAAAGACACCCTTGTAATTGAGATGCGCTCCAAAGACACAAAATAATTTTATTTTATTTTATTTTATTTTTAAAAATATTTTTTATTAAAGATTTTCCTTGTTTACAAAAGCACACGCATTTTCTCTTTCTTCAGGTTGTGCTTTTCTACAGATCGGTTACATTTGTTGCGAGACATTGGTAAAAGCATCTTCTTTTTTTGAAAGCCTTGGTATCATCACTTTGTTGTTGAGTCGTTTAGTCGTGTCCGGCTCTTCGTGACCCCCTGGACCAGAGCACGCCAGGCCCTCCTGTCTTCCACTGCCTCCCGCAGTCAGACTCATGTTGGTAGCTTCGAGAACACTGTCCCACCATCTCACCCTCTGTCGTCCCCTTCTCCTTGTGCCCTCCATCTTTCCCAACATCAGGGTCTTTTCCAGGGAGTCTTCTCTTCTCATGAGGTGGCCAAAGTCTTGGAGCCTCAGCTTCAGGATCTGTCCTTCCAGTGAGCACTCAGGGCTGATTTCCTTCAGAATGAAGAGGTTTGATCTTCTTGCTGTCTATGGGACTCTTAAGAGTCTCCTGGTATCATCACTAGGATACCATTAAAAGAAATTACCATTGCAAATGTTTTGAACAACCTGTTGCTTTAGTTGCAACATAATCCTGAGGGCTTAGTTTCCTCCACCACCCCCCTCCACCTGAAATCGAATCCAATCCCAGGTGCCTTGGGAAGAGGAAGAGGAAGATTGAGGTTGAATCCTGACAAGACAGAAGTACTGTTTTTGGGGGACAGGAGGCGGGCAGGTGTAGAGGACTCCCTGGTCCTGAATGGGGTAACTGTGCCCCCGAAGGACCAGGTGCGCAGCCTGGGAGTCATTTTGGACTCACAGCTGCCCATGGAGGCACAGGTTAATTCTGTGTCCAGGGCAGCTGTCTACCAGCTCCATCTGGTACGCAAGATGAGACCCTACCTGCCCACAGACTGTCTCGCCAGAGTGGTGCATGCTCTAGTTATCTCCCGCTTGGACTACTGCAATGCGCTCTACGTGGGGCGACCTTTGAAGGTGACCCGGAAACTGCAATTAATCCAGAATGCGGCAGCTAGACTGGTGACTGGGAGCGGCCGCCGGGACCACATAACACCAGTCCTGAGAGATCTACACTGGCTCCCAGTACGTTTCCGAGCACAATTCAAAGTGTTGGTGCTGACCTTTAAAGCCCTAAACAGCCTCGGTCCTGTATACCTGAAGGAGCGTCTCCACCCCCACCGGTCAGCCCGGACACTGAGATCCAGCGCCGAGGGCCTTCTGGCGGTTCCCTCACTATGAGAAGCCAAGTTACAGGGAACCAGGCAGGGGCCTTCTCGGTGGTGGCGCCCGCCCTGTGGAACATCCCTTCGGATGTCAAAGAGAACAACAACTACCAGACCTTTAGAAGACATCTGAAGGCAGCCCTGTTTATGGAGGCTTTTAATGTTGAATAGATTATTGTATTTTAATGTTCTGTTGGAAGCCGCCCAGAGTGGCTGGGGAAACCCAGCCAGATGGGCGGGGTATAAATAATAAATTATTATTATTATTATTATTATTATTATTATTATTATTATTATATTCATAGAATCGTGGAATTGTAGAGTTGAAAGGGACCCCCAGAGCTATCTAGTCCATCCTCTTGCAATGCAGGAATCTTAGCTAAAGCATCCCTGACAGGTGGTCATCCACCCTCTGGTTAAAAACCTCCAAGGAGAGAGACCACCACCTCCCAAGGGCTGCTGTTCCGCTGACCCATCGCTTGACAGAGGGCAGGGTCCAATCCTGCTGGAATCTGCTTTGCCTGAGGTTTCTAAGAGGGTCTGTTTGCAGAAGGGCTTTGAAGTCTCCATTTAACCCTCCGGGGGTGGGCAGATTAGGATCTGGCATAGCTTGGCATATTGCTATCAGAATGCAAAATCTGGGAATCTTGCCCTTTACCCTCCCATTTTTACAACACCCCACCCTAGATGTAGGAATGTCGCTTTTGAGGAGCACAGAGCGCTTTTCCCCAGGCTGAAACCGTTTCTCTTCTGCTGGCTTAAGAGTCCTGTGAAGCTAAAATGCTTGCGTACTCTGCCTCCCCTGTCTTTCGAGACCAATATGATCTGTTGGCAGTGCCGGATTTACGTATACGCTGAACAAGCTATAGCTTAGGGCCCCACTCTCTTGGGGGCCCCCCCAAAATGTAAAGGGGGGGGAAACCTGGATGTACAGTTCCAAAATATAAGATAAAAATCAAATCAAATAAAACCTACATGCAGCAACAGTGTTTTGTGTTGTGTAGGCTCCTATGGTGTAAGTCATGGGCCCCGCCTGCTAGCCTGCTCCCTAAAATATCACTGGTTTGCTCCTTTCTATATATAGGGTGCCTACATTCTGCATGTGCAAATGGCTTGAGATACCTATGAGGTCCATAAATGACCATATAGCATATATTCAACACAAAAAACACTGACCATTTGTTGTTGACAAAGGACAGCTGGACATATAAAGGGCCCTGTTACCTTCAGTAGCTCAGGGCCTCATCAAACCTAAATCCGGCCCTGTCTGCCGGACAAAACAGGCACGGATGGTTGTTCAACAAGCAGCAGCCTCTGTCGGTGCAGAAGTGTGCAAGCTTTTGGGTTACACCAGCAAGCGAGATGGAAATGCATGTTCCCCGAATGATCTGACAGAACTCCCTTCCTAGAACCGGGAAGGACCCGGGAATTTTGGCGATTGTTCTGCCCTCTGCATTTTTCAGCCTTCATTTCTCCTGGAGCTAGTCAGGGATTAGAAGAATTCCAGGTGTGTGGTTGTTATTTCCAATTAAGTGTTGAGCCATCTTACCTGCATCATTTTTTCCAATACAAAGCCGGTCAGACTGGTCCTTGCTATTAACTGTGACCCAAGTTACAGTTTTGGGCACCCCAGTTTCAAGGCTTCCATTCTCTCCTTCTTACTTCCTGGTCTCTTGGAATCATAGGCTTGGAAGAAGAAGAAGAAAAAAACACCAGAGGTCATCCAGCCCAACCCCAGATCCCCAACAGTGACTCTGCAAAGGGTTATAAACAAAATATGCCTTGTCCACTAGACCTCAAAAAAAGGCAGAAAAGGTGCAGGCAATATGATCCAGAGGCTGGAGCAGCTCTCCTATGAAAAATCTGTAGGGTTGGGTTGTTGTTGTTTTAGTTTTGAAACACAGTGGTTTGTAAAATTGCACCCTGTGTGGAGAAACCAGACAGAGAGAACTTCCCCCCTCCCTCATGAGACTAAATCCAACGGAAGCCAAATGATGGGAGGTTCAGGATAGCGTTTCTTCACTTGGCGCAGTTAAACTGCGGAACTCCCTGCCACAAGAACAAGTGACGGCTGCTGCCCATTCAGATGGCTCCGAAAGGGAATTAGACAAATTCGTGGCTGAGGAGTCGCAATGGCTGTGTACCACATCCAGTATCGGAGGTGGTATGTCTCTGAGGGGCCAGTTGGTGGGAATCACAAAAGGGGGGGGGAGAGCCGTTATGCTCAGATGCTGATTGGTGGCTTTCCTTGGGGGCTTTTGGTCGGCCACCGGGAGAGCAAGGATGCTGGGTTAAGATGGGACTCCTTTGGCCTGATCCAGCAGCCAGGCACTGCTGACATCCTCGGTTCCATACAGACCTCAGCCCATGTGCCAGGGAATTTTCTTACACCCACCCCTTATGTGTGGCAGGTGTGCCCTGAAATGTCTCCGGTGCAGTTAGGGGTGAACTGGCGATGAGCAAAAGGCACTCTGGGCATTCTCAAGAACCTTCCCCAACTCATTGTATGTTCCACAACAGAACTTTGACATTCCTCACCGCTGTCCATGGAGGCGCAGGTCAATTCTGTGTCCAGGGCGGCTGTCTACCAGCTCCATCTGGTGCGCAGGATGAGACCCTCCCTGCCCGCAGACTGTCTCTCCAGAGTGGTGCATGCTCTGGTTATCTCCCACTTGGACTACTGCAATGCGCTCTACGTGGGGCTACCTTTGAAGGTGACCCGGAAACTGCAATTAATCCAGAATGCGGCAGCTGGATTGGTGACTGGGAGCGGCCGCCGAGACCACATAACACCGGTCCTGAGAGAACTACATTGGCTCCCAGTACGTTTCCGAGCACAATTCAAAGTGTTGGTGCTGACCTTGAAAGCCCTAAATGGCCTCAAAGGCCCAGTAGAACTGAAGGAGCGTCTCCACCCCCATCGTTCAGCCCGGACACGGACGTCCAGCGCCGAGGGCCTTCTGGTGGTTCCCTCCCTGCGAGAAGCCAAGTTACAGGGAACCAGGCAGAGGGCCTTCTCGGCAGGGCCGGCGCGTCCATTTAGGTGAACTAGGCAATTGCCTAGGGCGCCAAAATGGAGGGGGCACTGGCCAGCCTGCCCGCTGCCGCCCCAACCAGCGGCGGAGCAAGCAGGTTGGGGCAAAAACCGCAGCGGCGAGGGCGCCAAAATGGAGGGGGCGCTGGCCAGCCTGCCCCCCGCCGCCGCCCGCCACCGCCCCAACCAGCAGCGGAGCAAGCAAACCGTGGCGGCAAGGGGCGCCCGGCAGGGCAGGGGGCAGGGCACCGCTCCGCAACGTGCGTCATACGTAATGACGTCACATGGCCCGCCCCCTCGCCTAGGGCGCCAAAATTGCCAGCACCGGTCCTGCTTCTCGGTGGTGGCACCCGCCCTGTGGAAAGCCCTCCCACCAGATGTCAAGGAAATAAACAGCTGTCTGACATTTACAAGACACCTGAAGGCAGCCCTGTTTAGGGAAGTTTTTAATGACTGGTGTTTTGATGTATCTATAAATCTTTTGTTGGAAGCTGCCCAGAGTGGCTGGGGATACCCCAGATGGGCGGGGTATAAATTTATATATATATATTCCTGACATTGGGATTTCTCCACTACAGGGGGTTGGGATGGATGACCTTTGGGAGTCCCTCGCAACTCTACAATTCTATGATTTTGTGGCCTCAGAAGCTGGTGGCCGCTCCTTCACTGGAGGTTTCAAAAGTGAGGTTGGATGGCCATCTGTCTGGGGTTTTTTTAGCCATGATTCCTGCACTACAGAGGGTTGGACAGGATGAGTTTGGGGTAAAGGTAAAGGGACCCCTGACCATTAGGTCCAGTCGCGGATGACTCTGGGGTTGCGGCGCTCATCTCGCATTATTGGCCGAGGGAGCCGGCGTACAGCTTCCAGGTCATGTGGCCAGCATGACTAAGCCGCTTCTGGCGAACCAGAGCAGCGCACGGAAACGCCGTTTACCTTCCCGCCGGAGTGGTACCTATTTATCTACTTGCATTTGTGTGCTTTCGAACTGCTAGGTGGGCAGGAGCTGGGACCGAGCAACGGGAGCTCACCCCATCGCGGGGATTCGAACCGCCGACCTTCTGATCAGCAAGCCCTAGGCTCTGTGGTTTAACCCACAGCGCCCCCCGCGTTTGGGGTATCCCTTCTGAACTCCAAAATTTCCATTATTCTAAGTGTGTCTGGCAAATGGCATGCGGATAAAAAAAGATAAAAACACCGTGCAAAGATTTATATGCCAATTTCATTCCATTAAAAGGCGGGGGGAGGTATTTTCAAATTTATTATGCTGTTTCTCATTCCAGCTAGGAAAATGCAGGCCTATCCATCCTGCAGGCCTTTCTCCTCCAGGCGTCAATTTCACACCTTCGAGGGGAAGATGGTAGATTAGGGAGATATGCAGATTGATATTCCAATTATTTTGCCAAAGAAACCGTGGAATGCTGGCAGGGTGGGTCTGAATCCCTGCTGGGTTATGGGCGAGGTTTTGTTGTTTTTTAAATAGAGAATAATTTCATTTAAACAGGTGTCCCTTGCGAAAGGATTCCTCAGAGGCAGGTGAGTCAGTGCCCAGGCGTGCGTTTCCGAACCCTCAATTGTGTCACCCTCACCTAGGAACTTGTGTTCAGAAGGTGCCTGCTCCAAACCAGGTCAGGCCACTGGGCCAGATGGCTTGAGTCGTAATCTCTCTGCCGCCTACGTCCTTCCTTGCAACCCATTTCGCAGATGGGGAAAAGAGAGGCCAACTGGAAAAATTGATTAGGGATTAGGCAGAGAGGAGAGACTGGCTCAGTTCCTCTCCTTACATGCCTGTTTGGTTCACCTATTAAAGAGTACAGGAGTCTTGCTAGGGTGTTTTGTGGAGGCAGTGTGTCGCAGTGGTTAGAGCTGCCTTCCCCACCCTAGGGCCTTCAGATGTCTTTGTACTACCCGTTTTTATCTTCTGAACTGCCACGAGATCTTTCGATAAATTGAATATATATTTTTTAAAAAATAACCAGTGCTTTTTTTCCGTTAAAAAATGTTTTTACTCTCATTTTCCTACTCATGTTGAAATACTGCCCCTCAATGAGGCCAAACTTAGATTTACAAAATGTTTAGGGGTATGCGTCGTCGTCCCCCGTGTCCCCCCAGAAAAAAAGCACTGAAAATAAAAATAAAATAAAAGCTCCCATCAGCCCCAACCTGCCTGTGCACAACCCCAAAGGTCAGGAAATATTGGGTTTTTGACATCACAAGGTCTGGTGACTCAAGGTTGAGAAGGGCTGGGTTCGAGTGTCGGGCTAGGACCAGGGTTCAAATCACGCTCGGCCACGAAGCTCACTGGGTGACCTTGGCAGCCTGACCTTGCCTTCGCTCAGCCTCTCCTACCTCACCAGGTTGTTGTTGGGATGACATGAGGAGTAGGAGAACTCCTTGGGAGAAAGGCTGCAGCTTGGACCTTTGAGCAGGGTTCTGGGTTCGAGTCCCAAGTCAGGCGATAGATTCCTCTATTGGAGGGGGCTGGACTAGATGCCCCTCGTGGTCCCTCCCAACTCTGCAATTCTATGATCCCATAAAGACAACAGAGAAAGAAAATCAATAATAAACGAAGCACTCTTACGCCACTGTGAAAAGAATCTTGGGAACTGTAGCTCTGGCGCCCTTAAACTACAGTTCCCAGGATGATTTTTTTTTTTTTTTTTTTTTTTTTAGGGGAAGTGTTCTAAGTGGTATTGGAAATGTGCGTCGTGAGGCAGTCAGGAGGACTTGCCCAGATCCTGCCTGCTGACATGCCTACGCAAGGGATCTGAATCCAGGCACCCGAGGCAGGAATTTGGGTCTCTGAACCACACAAAAAAGCCTAAAGGTTCCCGGTGTTTGTTTTCGCAAAGGCCTTTGGAGCTGAGCAATGGCTTTGGGTGCCTGAAGCGACGCTGCATTTAGCACACAGGGTGACCCACATTCAGTCAGGCTCCCCTGTTACGTGGAGGGAAAGAGCTTCCTTCCTTCCAGGGGAATCTGGGTCGAGCGTTTTGCAAAGCTGGCTCCCTCCCTCACGGAGGAATCAGGAAGCCCTCCGGGGACTGCAGTTCCCTGGGGGTGGGGAGGGGAGTCAGGATTGGAACCCAGAGCTCCCCAAAGCCACCTCCTCATCCTTAACCCTTCAGGTCCCACACCCTTGTCAGCTTGAGCTTTGATGAGAAACATTTTGCGGAGTTGGAAGGGACCCGCAGAGTCATCCAGCCCAACCCCCTGCAGTACAGGAATTTGTGGGGGTGTACGGGTGGCGCTGTGGGTTAAACCACAGAGCCTAGGGCTTGCCGATCAGAAGGTCGGCGGTTCGAATCCCCGCGACGGGGTGAGCTCCCGTTGCTCGGTCCCAGCTCCTCCCAACCTAGCAGCTCAAAAGCATGTCAAAGTGCAAGTAGATAAATAGGTACCGCTCCGGCGGGATGGTAAACGGCGTTTCCGTGCGCTGCTCTGGTTCGCCAGAAGTGGCTTAGTCATGCTGGCCACATGACCCGGAAGCTGTACGCTGGCTCCCTCGGCTAGTAAAGCGAGATGAGCGCCGCAACCCCAGAGTCGTCTGCGACTGGACCTAATAGTCAGGGGTCCCTTTACCTTTACTTTTATGAACCCATAATAGTCTCGTCTCCCCCCACGGTTTCCTCAGATTTGGGAAACTTGAGAGTAGTCAGCACCATGCTATATGCTTTTGGATGAGGCAAAACTGTTCCCTTGTCTGATTCTTTAAAGTTGGGAAATGCAGTTTTCATCAGTTCTGCCATAAAATATTCGAAAGTCTTTTGTTTTTTAAATTGCCATATATTTATTTATAACCTAACCAGCATAATAACAGATGCCAAGTGAGATGAAAGTAGACAGGACAAGCAAATGGGTGGCCATTTGACATGGATGCTTTAGCTGAGATTCCTTCCAATGCTACAATTCTATGATTCTTAACGGCCTCAAAGGCCCAGTATACCTGAAGGAGCATCTCCACTCCCATCATTCTGTCCGGACACTGAGGTCCAGCTCCGAGGGCCTTCTGGCGGTTCCCTCCCTGCAAGAAGCCAAGTTACAGGGAACCCGGCAGAGGGCCTTCTCGGTGGTGGCGCCCGCCCTGTGGAACGCCCCTCCACCAGATGTCAAAGAGAACAACAACTACCAGACTTTTAGAAGACATCTGAAGGCAGCCCTGTTTAGGGAAGCTTTTAATGTTTAATACATTATTGTATTTTAATATTCTGTTGGAAGCCGCCCAGAGTGGCTGGGGAAGCCCAGCCAGATGGGCGGGGGTATAAACAATATATTATTATTATTATTATTATTATTATTATTATTATTATTATTTATCCCAAACCAAAATCAAACACAACAAATGAACGCCACAAGGTTCCATGTAACACAAATGGGGTTTACATTAGCCTGTCCCTTCTTCTTGCGGTACGTTATAAAAGAAACTACATTTCTCGATAAAGGCGCTGTCTCCTTGTCTGCCCTCTCTGCTTCTCACCGTATATGTAATAATAATAATAATTTATTATTTATACCCCGCCCATCTGGCCGGGTCTCCCCAGCCACTCTGGGCGGCTTCCAACAAATATCAAAATACATTAAAATATCACAGATTAAAAACTTCTCTAAGCAGGGCTGCCTTCAGGTATTTTCTAAATGTCAGATAGTTGTTTATCGCTTTCACCTCTGAAGGGAGGGCGTTCCACAGGGCGGGTGCCACTACCGAGAAGGCCCTCTGCCTGGTTCCCTATAACCTCACTTCTCGCAGGGAGGGAACCGCCAGAAGGCCCTCGGAGCTGGATCTCAGTGTCCGGGCTGAACGATGGGGGTGGAGACGCTCCTTCAGGTATACTGGGCCTTTGAGGCCGTTTAGGGCTTTAAAGGTCAGCACCAACACTTTGAATTGTGCTCGGAAACGTACTGGGAGCCAATGTAGATCTCTCAGGACCGGTGTTATATGGTCCCAGCGGCCGCTCCCAGTCACCAGTCTAGCTGCCGCATTCTGGATTAATTGCAGTTTCCGGGTCGCCTTCAAAGGTAGCCCCACATAGAGCGCATTGCAGTAGTCCAAGCGGGAGATAACTAGAACATGCACCACTCTGGTGAGACAGTCTGCAGGCAGGGAGGGTCTCATCCTGCGTACCAGATGGAGCTGGTAGACAGCTGCCCTGGATACAGAATTAACCTGCGCCTCCATGGACAGCTGTGAGTCCAGAATGACTCCCAGGCTGCGCACCTGGTCCTTCAGGGGCACAGTTACCCCGTTCAGGACCAGGGAGTCCCCCACACCCGCCCGCCCACTGTCCCCCAAGAAGAATACTTCTGTCTTGTCAGGATTCAACCTCAATCTCAATCTGTAAGCGTAGCTCCGCACTCGGGGGAGAGCCTGCTTCAGTTTTGCACATCACACTACGAAGGAGTATCTGTGAAGACAACATATTTCGGGCCTGCGTCCTTCCCTGTTTATTCTCCCTAAGAGATCCCCCCCGCCTCCTTTCAGATCTTGCCTTTAGGCTTCTCTCCCTGCGGCCCCAACTCAGAGTAAACAAGTTCAGCCTCAATAAATGGGTGGATGTTGCAAAGTTCAAGGGGGGGGGGCGGGTCTCGAAGGGAAGAAGGCTCCTTGGATCAAAGTCTACAGAATCTGCTTGGAGACTGGTGAGCTGGGGTGGAGAGGTCAAGAGACCAGCTCTTGGCTGAAGGATAAACAGCCAGGGGAGAGAACGGGTGGGTGCAAATTATCAAATTATCTTGCTAAGTCTTAAAAGGAGATCGGCTGGCAGGAGTTCAAAGGTGACCTAGCCATGGAGCCAATTTGAGGGGGGTCAACGTCCAGCAACAGATTTTCCTGCCTAGTCCAGCTCCCTCGGCCAATAAAGCGAGATGAGCGCTGCAACCCCAGAGTCGTCCGCGACTGGACCTAATGGTCAGGGGTTCCTTTACCTTTACCCCTCGGTAGCTCTCTCCTCCTCCACGAATCTGCCCAATCCGCTTTTAAAGCCATCTAGTTTGGTGGCCACATCCAGGGCCGGCGCGTCCATTAAGGCGAACTAGGCAGTTGCCTAGGGCGCCAAAATGGAGGGGGCGCTGGCCAGCCTGCCCCCCGCCCCCCGCCGCCGCCCCAACCAGCGGTGGAGCAAGCAGCTTGGGGCGAAAACCACGGCGGCGGGGGCGCCAAAATGGAGGGGGAGCTGGCCAGTGTGCCCCTTGCCCCCGCCACCGCCCGGTGCCGCCCCAACCAGTGGCGAAAGCCGGGCAGGGGGCGGGGCACCGTACGTCATGCGCAATTACGTCATGTGGCCCGCCCCCTCGTCTAGGGCACCAAAATCCCTAGCACCGGTCCTGGCCACATCTGCCTCCTGCAGCAGGGAGTTCCGCAGCTTAACTCAGGCATAGGCCGACTCGGCCCTCCAGATGTTTTGGGACTACAACTCCCATCATCCCTGACCACTGGTCCTGTTAGCTAGGGATGATGGGAGCTGTAGTCCCAAAACATCTGGAGGGCCGAGTCGGCCTATGGCTGGTTCGACAAAACTGACCAACATGATCTGGGGTGCCAGCTTTTCAAAGTCCGATAGCCGTTGCCTCTTAGCGACCCCACCCCACCCCCGTAATCTCACCACCCACCAGGGAACGGTAGCGCCCACTTTGGGGAACCGCCGCTGCTCTGTGCCATTGGCTGAGCTCCTGTGATGTCAGAGAATGCTCAGGGACTGCTGGATGTGAGAATCTCAGCGATGGAAGGATGCCTTTGGGGAGTGTAGGTGGGAGGGACACATTGAACAGGCCCCGGAAATGAGAGCTGGGTGCTTTTTGCGGGAAGGCAGCGGGCAAGGAAGGGGTGGGCTTGGGGGGTTCTCAGTCCAGAAGCACCCAGATCAAAGATGATGTTGAGAAGTGGGAGGTGGTGCCGAGGAATGTTGGGGTGCTGAACTGAACTCGCAGAAATGGCTATATTTTTGGACCATTGGATGGGCGTTTTGATCGGTCCAAAACACCTGGTCCAAAACATCTGGAGAGGGTGCCGGGTTGCCAAAGTCCGGTTTTGTGGCTTGGGTCCGGCCCCTGAAGTGAAAACCAGCCCAAAGGGCAGGAGAGGAGAGGGGTGTTGATAGATCAACACATTTTCCAGAACGCTCCCCAGGAAAAACAAAACAGAGCTCTGCCGCCACCTTCCAAGGTTATTATGAAACAGGATGGAGCCTTGCCCAGACTTTTCGATTCATCTGAGGATTGCTGCCAGGCTGGTTTTGGGGCAGCCGACCTAAGAAATGCATCTGACAGGCGAAAGGAGCGGAGGAGAGAATACCGAGGCCTGCAGAATTCTCTCTCTCTGTCTCTGGTTCCGTCTCCTTCCCTCGCTTCTCTGAGGTTGAGGACGACTCGGGTTCGATGCAAGCTGTCGTTTCTGCGACAGGGCCTGGGCCCCTAGCATGGGAACAGGAAAAAAACCGACGGCCTCCTCTGAATCTGCGCCTGCAGGACAGGCCGAAACCCAACAGGTGGGTGTTTCTGCGCTGCACCTGTTGCATTTCTGCCTGCCGCACAGGACGTGCAAGGACCTGTCCCAAGGGAAATCAGGGTTTCCCTAGAGCTTGGTAGGAGGCTGCCAGGGAGACGCAACCTCCTGCGGGCTCCCAGGTAACCATCTGCCTTCGCTAAGGATGACTGTTTGTCCCTGGAAGGGGGCCAAGCTGGGCTGGGCGCCAGGGCCAAATCTGCCCCCCTCCCCGGCCAAACGCTTGCATGCCCAGCATCTAAAGGCTCTGCTTCGCCGAGGCAGGATTATCCCTCACTGCAGGGTGTCGACATGCCCCCTGGTGAGAGAAGGAGGAATGGCACCCTATAAATAGAGGACAGGGTGATGTCAGGGGGGAGCAGGAATTATTGTTTATTATTATTTATTTCATTTCTGCACCGCTTTGCATTTCCAAGAAAAATCTCAAAGCGGTTTACAGCATGTTAAAGCATCGATAAAGCAATCCGAAGAAAGTCAAATATAGAGTATACGGTCAAAGCAACGTAATTAACATAAATAACCAATCTTAAAATATTTCAAAATAAAACATTACAAAGGAGGACTACTACGGAATTCATATCAGGGGCGTAGGAAGTGGGGGGCGGGGGGCGGTCCGCCCCAGGTTCCATCATGGAGCGGGGTGACAAATTATCAAGGAACAATTACTGCCCTACTAGGGTGGTTCATAAAAAAAACTTTTTTGGGGGAAAATGCCTGCTCCAAAGGTCTTATCTTACTACACTAGGGGTTATATAGCTATATATGAAATTTCATGCATATCAGTTAATATCTTGACCCTCCTCCACGAAAATAGCTGTTTACTTGGCCGTTTTCCTATGTCGTGAAGGCTGAAATTCCAATTCAGTGGAGCACTTACTGTTCCCAACCCTAACCCTGCGGAAAGCCATCTAATTAGACTTTAATTTGATTCTGACATGTTTTTAGGAGGTAATTTAATTATTGTTTGATTTTATATCAATGTTATGTATCTAATGTTAGCCGCCATGAGCCCGACTTCGGCCGGGGAGGGCGGGATATAAATAAAAGTTTATTTTTACTTATTATTATTCCTTTGTAAGAAAATATGAAATAACGTAAAACCATTTTTTTTAGGCAAAATAAATAAATAAATAAATAAATAAATAAATAAATAAATAAATAATTGTGGGTGGGGGGTGACAAGAAATGTTTCGCACCGGGTACCATCTGACCTTCCTACGACTCTGATTCATATTTAACCACAAAGTTAACAGAAAACTTAAGCATTTTTTTTAAAAAAACAACCCCGCCATTGCTAAGTGAAGTCAAATATAAAATGCACATTTAAAACAACGTAATTAACAAGAGAATAAAATGGCAAATGGCAATGTCAGATATTTGCAAATAAAGCCTGACGGTCTATGGATAGTTCCTGTTCCGTCCTCGACACTCAACGCCGTTTCATTTCGCAGTTTGAAATTTAGCAAGGGAGACTTCATGTCTTGGGTGGGCAGCATGCAATGGCATCCGGGACCTAGCTTTTCATAGTTGGCATGCAATGGAACGCAGTCTCTGGCTTTTCGCGGTTGGCGTGCAATTTCAATTGCTGCGTGAAAAGCTGGCGTCTGGTGAGTTCTTATAACTGGACCTGGCCAAAATCAGCCTACTCGAGAGTTGCCAGCAGGTCTAAAGAGCTCGTGTGTTTCAGATTCAAAAGGCAACACTGCTTTTGAGATTGGAAGGGAGAAATGGGGAAATCTGGGTGCTTTTGAATTTCAGCGCTGGCTAGCTAAGAATGCCAGCCTTTCCTCACTGGACCTGCTGCTGTGCTTCTAAACAATAAACTGATAAAGGCACAGGAGCTGATTGAGAGGGGGGAAACTGACAACCCTATAACCAGCTGGGATTATTTCCCCCACCAAGATCTGAGGAAGAGACACAGGGATTCATGGTTCCTACTCTAAGCCACTGTTCTCTGATGGATGAATTTGCACCCCAAACGCAGGAGAGACCGCCATGCTCTGTTTGACCGCCCAGGATGCAGGCTTTTGAGTCACACAGAACTCCCTTTCTGCCTGATAAAGAGTCCTGTGGAACTCAAAAGCTTGCCTCTCCCGCACAAACTCAGGCCCTCGGTTTTTTAAAAAATGCATTTTTTGTATTTTGAGCGGAGCACGTGCAGCCCAGTGTAATCCAGGCCGAGGGAAAGTCGCGACAGCTCCTCAAAAACATCAGAACTTTCCAACGGCGAGAGCCGTCCGACGGACTCCCTCGGAAGATCGTGGGCTCTCCTTGGCTGCAGGTTTTCCAACGGCGATCGGACGGCCTTCTGTCGGGGAATTCTTCAGCGTTGCAAGGGGGGCTGGACTAGATGACCCCTGGGGGTCCCTTCCAACTCGGAAAGTGGGGGCAAGGCCTAGGACGCTCGTACCTAAGGGACTGCCTCTCCTGGTATGCCCCTTAAGGTCCTCAAATAATAACATTTTGGAGGTCCCGAGCCATAAGGATGCTAGGCTGGCCGCAACTAGGGCCAGGGCCTTCTCAGTACTGGCCCCGACTTGGTGAAGGGTCTGTCTCAAGAGACCAGGGCCCTGCGGGATTTGGCATCTCTCCGCAGGACCTGCAAGACGGAGCTGTTCCGCCTGGCCTTTGGGTTGGTTTCAGTTTAACCCTGATGTTTCATTCCTTTATGCTTTTATTGGTGGGCTACTTAAAAACGAGGCTGCATTTTAAACTTTAAATCGTATTTTAACCTGCATTTTAATTGGTTGTTTTGTATGTTTTGTTGTGATTTTATGCGTGTTAGCCGCTCTGAGCCTGGTCTTGGCTGGGAAGGGCGGGGTATAAATAAATAAAATTTATTATTATTATTATTATTATTATTATTATTATTATGTGGAGAAGGCCCAAATCCAGGCCTCTATCCTGGGCTGTGGGAACATTTCAGAGCTGCCCGCTGCGCAGCAAATGCCCTTTGACTCTTTGACAAGGCAAGGTGGATTTGCTTAATGCTCCTTGACAGGTGGGTGATGTGTTTCATGCCTCTCTCCCCCCCCCCCCGCAACCATGCTCCTTCCCAGCGGCTGGTGGGGGGGTGGGGGGAGCTAATCCTCGCCCTGGAGGATTGCAAGGGCCCCCACCCGCCAAAGTCCGACTGCTGGACGTTCCTGGGATGCAACCGGACACTTGGGACCCGGCACCTATCAGAGCGTGAGGGGCTGGGGGGGGCAACGCAGGGCTCCCCATCAGAGGCCGCTTTCTCTCCCTGCAACGCCTGACAGGTAAGCAATTTGGGGGGACCCCCCAGTTCTTCTCCGGAGAGACCCTTACCTGTGCATTTGTGTCACAGGAGGGGGCAGATTTTCTATGAAAGACAGGGACTTTGGGGAGCCACTGGGGAGAAATGGGATTTTTTTTGGTGGGGGGTATTATGGTAGGTTAAGTCTGGAAGAATTATTGGGCATGTGGGTCAGGGGAGAGGTTGGGGTGGGGGGAGATTCCCAGGTATTTTCGGTGGGGGGGGGGCTTGCGGAATTGGAGGAGGGCGTTGTGGGCAAAACCAAGGGATTGCAGCTGGTTAAAAAGGCGCCGGACTTCTGAGCAGAATGTCTAGAGCAGCCTTTGCCAACCTGGCGCCCTCCGGATCTCTTGAACTACAACTCCCAGCATAGGAGTTGAACTACAACTCCCAGATCTCTTGAACTACAACTCCCAGCATAGGAGTTGAACTACAACTCCCAGATCTCTTGAACTACAACTCCCAGCTCCCCTTGTGAGCCCTTGGAAAGAAACCTTGCGTGTCTGCCTATATGTCCGGGTTTATATATGTCACGTTTTAGCGATGTCGTAAGCTGCTCGAATTCTTTTATTGTCTTTATTTTGATATATATATATATATATATAAATAAGAATTCTACGCTGCCGTTCGTAAAAAAACCAGAGCGGGTTTGCAGCCGTTGTGCGTAAAACCGTGCCGCTAAAACCAGACAGATAGATCTGTAGATAAAAGTTAAAATCAGAAATCAGCTCACTAGGATGGAAAGATGCAGCCTTCATCGCCTGCATAAGCCTGGCGGAACAGAAAAGTTTTCCCAGGCATTTTAAAGGCGCTTGCTGGATTTCTGTCGGTGGCATATACCACAAGGCTGGTCTGATTGGGAGGGGTGGCTAATACCCAGAGGACAGGATCACACTTCAAAATGACCTTAACAGATTAGAGAATTGGGCCAAAGCAAACAAGATGAATTTTAACAGGGAGAAATGTAAAGTACTACACTGGGGGGGGGGGGGAATGAACAGCACAAATACAGGATGGGTGACACCTGGCTTGAGAGCAGTACATGTGAAAAGGATCTAGGAGTCTTGGTAGACCACAAACTTGACATGAGTCCACAGTGTGATGCAGCAGCTAAAAAAGCCAATGCAATTCTGGGCTGCATCAATAGGAGTATAGCATCTAGATCAAGGGAAGTAATAGTACCACTGTATTATTACCACTCTGGTCAGACCTCACCTGGAATACTGTGTCCAATTCTGGGCACCACAGTTCAAGAAGGATACTGACAAGCTGGAACGTGTCCAGAGGAGGGCAACCAAAATGGTCAAAGGCCTGGAAACGATGCCTTATGAGGAACGGCTTAGGGAGCTGGGTATGTTTAGCCTGGAGAAGAGAAGGTTAAGGGGTGATATGATAGCCATGTTCAAATATATAAAAGGATGTCCATTATAGAGGAGGGAGGGAGGTTGTTTTCTGCTGCTCCAGAGAAGCGGACACGGAGCAATGGATTCAAACTACAAGAAAGAAGATTCCACCTAAGCATTAGAAAGAACTTCCTGACAGTAAGAGCTGTTTGACAGTGGAATTTGCTGCCAAGGAGTGTGGTGGAGTCTCCTTCTTTGGAGGTCTTCAAGCAGAGGCTTGACAGCCACCTGTCAGGAATGCTTTGATGGTGTTTCCTGCTTGGCAGGGGGTTGGACTGGATGGCCCTTGGGGTCTCTTCCAACTCTAGGATTCTAGGATTCTATGATGGAGCTATGAGGTCAGTTTCTCTTTGCTGTCAAATGAGCCTCGCTAACTCGGGGGAGATTTGTGCAGAACGGTTTGTACAATGAGGCCGGATTGGCAGGCTGGGTGGCAGCTGTGGGGCCTGAATAATAATAATAATAATAATAATAATAATAATAATAATAATGGTAATAATAATTTGATTTGCCCTGAGGTCCCAGGGCGGGCCGTGGCGAGTTAAAATGCCGCTTTAAAAACAGTTTGAAACAAATTGCAATAGCAAAAACAGGGCGAGTCTTTGCAAAAATCTTCCTCTTCCTCTTCCTGTGTTCTTGGTGGGGAGAGAAGCCGGGTGAGATCCTGGGTCCATCTAGACTTCTTGAGCACCCATTGACAGGAGGAGTGGGGCAGAGTAGGAGAGAGAGAGGTTTGCTGGGAATGGGGGAGAAGGAGGAGGGCGGGTTGCCAGTAAGGCTAAACGAGGAAGGAGACGGAAGGAACCGGCGAATGCTTTTGTTCTTAAATTTGCATGCATTTAAATGCATGCGTGCTAATCATGTGCCGCTACTGGCACCACTTTCGGGGCCCGAAACATGACGTGTGCCGAACCGCTACCAGTTCTCCACTGGTTTACCTGTCGAAACAGAGTGAGCTGAGGGTTCGCTGTCTGGCACAGCACCTATTCCCTGGGCAGTGTGGTGTAGTGGTTAGGGTGTTCCAAAAAGACCTGGGAGAGACGGGGGTTCCAATTGCCACTCGGCCATGAAGCTCGCTGGGTGAGACCCTTGGGGATAGACGCTGCCTCTCTTAGCCTGGCCCGCCTCGCAGCGTTGTTGTTGCGGAGGAGAACAATGTATGCCACTGTCAGCTCCTTGGAGAAAAAAGGTGGGTTATTTAATTTTTTTAAATTCAGTTTATTAATTTTCTAATAACAGAAACATCACAAACAAAAATGCAAACCGTAATTATTCTTAACTCCACTGTATAAACAAATCGTAACATCACCATACGCTGGGATTTCAAAAATACCCTTGGCTTCCATTGTTTTGTATTCATGCACGTCTATAACATCTTGTATTCTTAACAATCCGATTTTTAAACCTTATTCATCTGATTACAAGGGACTTTTAAAAGTTCTGCTGATGTAAAAACCTATACACAAAGCTTGAAAAACATGCTTTAAACATTTCCCTTTAAAAATATATATATATCGAAAAAGGTGCAATAGAATCACGGGATTGTTGAGTTGGAAGGAACCCTGGTGATCATCTAGTCCAACCCCCTGCAATGCGGCAATCTTTTGCCAAGGTGGGGCTCGAAGCCTAGACCACAATAAAAAAATGACAAATAATTTCGACTAGGCCAGGGAGGGAGCACTCTGATGGTGTGTGCGCCCGACCACAGCCAGATCTGCATTTCTCTCTCTATCTCTCTGCCACCTTTTCTCGAACCCAGAACCTGCTGCCCGCCCCAGCGGGCAACTGCCTCACTTGTTGCCCTGCTCTGCTACACCTTTAGTCCTCCAGGGCAGCAAGAGCTGGTAGAGCGGCCTTTTCCAGGGCAGCCCCTTTGGCCACTAAGAAGAAGAACGGACTGAGGATGGGATGCAAAGCCAGGAGTGAGTTTCCCAGAAGCCTTTGCAGCGGTACTTGGGCTGCAGAGAGATGCAGGAGACGGTGACCTTAACAGATTAGAGAACTGGGCCAAGGCAAACAGGATGAATTTTAACAGGGAGAAATGTAAAGTACTACACTTGGGCAAAAAAAATGAAAGGCACAAATACAGGATGGGTGACACCTGGCTTGAGAGCAGTACATGTGAAAAGGATCTAGGAGTCTTGGTAGACCATAAACTTGACATGAGTCAACAGTGTGATGCAGCAGCTACAAAAACCAATGCAATTCTGGGCTGCATCAATAGGAGTATAGCATCTAGATCAAGGGAAGTAATAGTACCACTGTATTCCGCTCTGGTCAGACCTCACCTGGAATACTGTGTCCAGTTCTGGGCACCCCAGTTCAAGAAGGATACTGACAAGCTGGAACGTGTCCAGAAGAGGGCAACCAAAATGGTCCAAGGCCTGGAAACGATGCCTTATGAGGAACGGCTTAGGCCCTTAGGGAGCTGGATATGTTTAGCCTGGAGAAGAGAAGGTTAAGGGGTGATATGATAGCCATGTTCAAATATATAAAAGGATGTCATATAGAGGAGGGAGAAAGGTTGTTTTCTGCTGCTCCTGAGAAGAGGACATGGAGCAATGGATTCAAACTACAAGAAAGAAGATTCCACCTAAACTAAGAACTTCCTGACAGTAAGAGCTGTTCGACAGTGGAATTTGCTGCCAAGGAGTGTGGTGGAGTCTCCTTGTTTGGAGGTATTTAAGCAGAGGCTTGACAGCCACCTGTCAGGAATGCTTTGATGGTGTTCCTGCTTGGCAGGGGGTTGGACTGGATGGCCCTTGGGGTCTCTTCCAACTCTAGGATTCTATGATAATATGGTGTCTGTCGGACGCAGGCCATCCCTGCCAGCGACATCCCCCAGTACCCTTTGCAAGAGCAACTCAGTAGGAGACCTCGCCCAGGGAGGCAATCCCATAACTGGGGGGGGGGGGTCCGGCAGCATCCCCCGGAGAGGGCGTGAGCCAGGCTTATGCCTCGAAAGCGGCTTATAGGGCGGGGATTATCGAACGTTTCGCTGGCTGTAAGATAATGGGTTTCGACAGCTCCTTCCCAACCTCCAGCTCAGGTGCAGGAGGCTTGGAGCAGTTGGGGGTGGCCTTGATCTCCCCTTCCCCAGCCCGTGGGGCACCAAGACCAGCATGTGAGGGTCTCCCGCAGCTGGGCCCCCCCCCAGAGAAAGAGAGGGGGTCCCCAGCAAACCGGAGACCATCTCAGCCAGCACTCGGAAGGGAAACAGGGAAGGAGCAAGGTCTATGAAAACACGCCTTTCATAGAATTGTAGAGTTGATTGGGACCCCCAAAGGTCTTCTAGTCCACCCCCCTACAATGCAGGAATCGGAGCCCTGGCCGAGAGCCATCCCACCTCCAAGGAAGGAGAGTCCCCCACCTTCCGACCGGAAAGCCTGTTCCACTGTCGAACGGCTCTTACTGTCAGAAACGTCTTCCTGACGTTTAGTCGGAATTTCCTCTCTTGGAACGTGAGGTCGCGGGTTCGAGTCCTACCCTCCAGAGCAGGAGGAAACAAGCCGGCTCCGTCTTCTACTTGACGGCCCTTCGGTTATGGGAAGACGGCTACTTTGCTCCAAGAGAGCTCACCGTCCTCAAGCTGGGCTGCATCAATAGGAGTATAGCATCTAGATCAAGGGAAGGAATAGTACCACTGTATTCCGCTCTGGTCAGACCTCACCTGGAATACTGTGTCCAGTTCTGGGCACCACAGTTCAAGAAGGATACTGACAAGCTGGAACGTGTCCAGAGGAGGGCAACCAAAATGGTCCAAGGCCTGGAAACGATGCCTTATGAGGAACGGCTTAGGGAGCTGGGTATGTTTAGCCTGGAGAAGAGAAGGTTAAGGGGGGATATGATAGCCATGTTCAAATATATGACAAGGATGTCATATAGAGGAGGGAGGGAGGTTGTTTTCTGCTGCTCCAGAGAAGCGGACACAGAGCAATGGATTCAAACTACAAGAAGGAAGAACTTCCTGACAGTAAGAGCTGTTCGACAGTGGAATTTGCTGCCAAGGAGTGTGGTGGAGTCTCCTTCTTTGGAGGTCTTTAAGCAGAGGCTTGACAGCCATCTGTCAATAATGCTTTGATGGTGTTCCTGCTTGGCAGGGGGTTGGACTGGATGGCCCTTGGGGTCTCTTCAACTCTAGGATTCTATGATTCTAAGCTCTCCATGTTATATTCTCGCAGCAACCCTGTGAGGTAGGCTCAGAGAGTCGGTGACGGGCCCCAGGGTTTCTTGCTTTTTCGCAGTGAGCTTTTGTGACCCAGTGGTTTGCAGTTTTGCGTGCTTTTTCATGGCAACGCCATCTAAAACTGCAACTGCCTGCATTGTCTGTATGCCGAGGGCATGTTTTCAGGCTAT
>JAWWNI010001349.1:0-172455 GCA_034642065.1 Darevskia nairensis
GTGGGTTCGAGCCCCACGTCGGGCAAAAGATTCCTGCCTTGCAGGGGGTTGGACTAGATGAACCCTGGTGATCCCTTCCAATTCTATGGTTCTAAGTCAATAGGCAGGCCCTGAGGCAAATGGGCTACATTGGTCATTGGACAATATTTTTAATATATTGACTAGTATAGGAAATAATCGGCCGAACCAGAGTTCAGATCTGCCCAGAGCAAAGGGCCTCCCCCACGCAATGCAATACCGGAGAGCTTTTATATCTGGCGTAACAGAATCTGGAGCTTCGAGGACAATGCCGTTGCCCCCAATCTAATTTCCGCAGAACGGGTCTGAGCAGCCAGGCTGGAGGGCGAAGGCGGCCAGGTTCCCCCAGAGGCTCCGTCTGACTGCCAAGGCAGAGCTGCCCATTTAGAGGGAGAGGAGAGACGGCTTATGGAAATTACTTTGGACATTTGATAAGGGACCTTATTGCCCAGCCTGTCGCGGGGATGAGCTCGCCTCGGGGAGGGCTGCCTGCCGGGGAGCTAATCAAAAGCATTGTTTCACAGCTGGGTGGTCAGGAAGAGCTGCGCGGGAGGTGGGCGACAGAGGCCGGGAAGAACACCCTTGGCAGGCAAAGGCTTTGGAAACACTCCCGGGCAGACTTTGGTCTTTCAAATTTCAACAGTGCCCTTTGCAAGGCCAAAATTCACTTCTCGCCTTCCATTCTGCTCATAGTTCCGGCGCCCCTGGGCTCAGCGCCCAGCGCGGTGGAACTTTCCCCTACCCTAAATCCGCCTCTGCGAGGTCCCCACCTCCCCCAGTGCAGGAGATGGGAACCTGCTGCCCTCCAGAGGTCACTGGACTCCAACTCCCACCAGCCCCAGACCACATGGCCAATGGCACCGGCTATGACATCATCGGAGGCTGGTCCATTAGGCCAGCTTTCTGTGCTACTAGTCCCTGTGATTTCAAACGCCAATAATAATTCATTGTCGAGGGAGCAATAACATGCTGAGAAATGTGGGCCAGCGCTGGGTTTTAATGGGCTGACATGACCTTGGCAGTGGGGCGTACCCTGCAGATAACAGGACTGCTATTAATTTTAATAGACTGTGCACAGGAGGAATATTGAAGGACTGGGGGCACCCTCAGACGCAGAGGCATCTGCCAAGGGCAGCGCAATGATTGCAAAAGCATTGCCTCGAGATGTAAGCTGAATCGATTTTCAGGAGTGCTCTGGGTGCATTCTGAGCTGTGCATGTTATTTGGGGCGGGGGAGAGAGTCTTTAAGAAGCATGGTCTGCTGCACTGGAGGCAAGCGAAGGGCAGGAAAGCGTTCAGGTGGGTTTGTGCAGGGAGTGGGGAAGAGTAACTCAGCCCAGTTACTGAAATGGACCCAAATCTATACGGCTACAGATTTTCCCCCACGGGAAAAACTCTCACCTCAACCACCAAGGTGAATCTACCTAGTTTCCCCAAAATGGGTCAGCTGCCCATCAGAGGAGGGGGATGTTTAGTAAGACCTTGAAGACAGTGTCCCCACCAGGGGTGCTGCAGAGCTGCCAGAGTGGATGGAACTGACATGGGTTGTTGAGATTCCTGCATTGCAGGGGGTCAGACTAGATGACACTCGATAGTCCCTTCCGACTCTACAATTCTATGACGGCCAATGGCCTGGCTCCGTATAAGGCATCTTCTCCCGTTCAGAGGTATGGAGTTTCTCCTGGCCCTTTCTAACTACCCGCCATGCTGGGTGAAAAATGGGCTGGCGGAACAGGCTTGGTTCCTGAAAGGAGAAGCATCAGAAGTGGCCCTGGCTATTAAGCTCGAGGAAGGCCTTCAAGTATCCAGCGGTGACCTGATCTCTAGGGTTTTCACAGTGAGTTTCGGTGCTCGAGTGGAGCAGTGCTGGAGGACTTGCCTTGCAAACCAAGCGATGCTCGGGCAGCATTTTCTAATCACAAGTGTTTTGGTGCAGACTTTTTTTTTAATGTTGAGAGAGCATGGAAGCTGTGCACGGAAGTACAGAAGGTGCTAAGGTTTGTAGTTAGGGCAAAATATATTTGAGGTGTATGCTAGTACAAGAAAGGTATTTGGGGTCTCCTTCCTTCCTTCCTTCCTTCCTTCCTTCCTTCCTTCCTTCCTTCCTTCCTTCCTTCCTTCCTTCCTTCCTTCCTTCCTTCCTTTCTTTCTTTCTTCTTTCTCTCTCTCTCTCTCTCTCTCTCTCTCTCTCTCTCTCTCTCTCTCTCTCTCTCTCTCTCCCCCTCTCCCCCCTCCTTTTCTCTTCTTCTCCCTTTGTGACAGCCCTTCTTTCTCTCTGTTCTCTCTCTCTCTCTCTCTCTCTCCCTCTGACACTTCCATCTCTGTCTCTGTCATCCCTATCCAGCAGTCTGCTAGGAGAAGGACCAACGACTCTTTGACCTTTTTCAGAGGACGTGCCCTCCTTCTCCAGACCTACCTCAAGGACCCCCTCTCCCCATTTGAACCGACCCAGACCATGCAATAATCATCAGAGGCCCTTCTTCGTGTGCCTCCTCCACAAGAGGTCTGGAGTGTGGCAACACAAAAACAGGGCCTTTTGTGCGGTGGCTCCCCGTTTGTGGAACACTCTCTCCAGGGTCTCTCTTTAGCCTTTGGCTGATTAACATACTCTAGCCTTTTAACTGTGTTTGGGGGTTATGGGTTTATTTTTGTTTTTGCTTCATTATGCAATTTGTGTTCTCCTTTTATATTTTTATGCTGTGAACCGCTCTGAGATCTTTTGGATGAAGGGCGATATACAAATTTAATAAATTAATATTGATAATGATAATAACATTTACTACCTTTCAGGGATTCTGTGTGTTTGCTCACTCTCGTTGATGTTGTTTTGTTTTTACAGAAAACCTTGTTAAAATGCATAAAGCTTCACTGGGCGACTCTTAATTTAAATTCCCGTTCCAGAAATGTGGGTTGTTGTTAGGAAGCAGCCTTATAACAGGTCCAAGAACTTGTCCGCAAAGTTTAGTATGGGGCAGTGTCTCTGTCCGGGGTCTCAGCCAGGAGGTCCGTCCCAACAACTGCTCCCAAATCTTTGGAACTGAAGACCCCAGGAACTGAACTTCAGACTATTTGCATGCTAAAGAGGTGCTTTACCACTGAGCTACAGTCCCTCCAAAATTTCCAAGAGACAGGCTGCTTCCGTGGCCAGAGTCTGGCAGTACAGAGTCACCGGCTGCCATCACTCTCAATCCAGCCTTGGCTTCTCAATACAACCCCCCCCCCCAATACATCACAGCCTCAGCAAGGAGGAGACAGTCTGAATGTTGGACAGAATCCACTGCAATTATCAGCAGGAATTGCCCTAAAAGCGTATTATTTTTTAAAAAGTCAAGTCTGGGCATTTGTGCATTCAGGTTAAAAATCTGACCAAAGTTTTGCAGTAACACTCCCACACACAGGACCCTCCCCAATTGCTTTTACTCTCATGTAGCAGTAGTAATAATCAACAGTGGTTACGTAGCATGTTAAGGAGTGTTCAAAACGATGGGCACATGGTTGTTATCCTCCCAACAGCCCTGTAAGGTAGGCCAGGATTTTTATCCTCATCTTGCGGATGGCGGTGTGGGGGTGTGGCGGGTCAGAGGCTGGTGAGCTTGTGGCAAAGGCAAGGGTTCAACCTGGGGATCCTGAATTTGGAGGATGGCCTCTGAACCACTCGAGCCCACACACCCTGATCGCTAAGGAGAGCCTCTGGAACGAGATCCAAGGCGCCTGTACAATGAAACGAGTGAAGCATTTGAAAATCCTCGGATTTGGAAGTCTTCCGTGTCCTTCCCAGGAGAAAGCGAACCAAAAGTCTGTCCTCGCTGGTTCCGTCAAGGAAACAATTTCGCACTGTGATCGGATCCACAAGGCTGAGTTTGACAAGTCCAAGTGGCGGTGGTTTGGCGTGGCATGAGTTCTGAGCCAGAGAGCAGCTGGTCTCTGCATGGAACCAATGAGGAATCAAAGAGAAGAGTGAGGGGTGTGTGTCGGGGGGGGGGGGGGAGAGCGAGCGCACCAAATACCGCCTCCCCCTGGAGCCAGTCTGGGATCGGGTCCCTTCCTAATTTCCCAAGCATGCAATGGAGGCGTCCAGACCTGCGGTCCACACAAGCCATCAGCATCCCAGAAGCGATGCAACTTCACAGTGTCGTGCCGGGACAAGCCGGAGGGGTTAGGAGATGTTCCCAAAAGAGGCTGGAAGAAGGAGGGTTGGGAGCGAAGGAAAGAAACAGGATAAAGGGAGTAAGTACCAAAGCTGTCAAGGGAGATTGGAGGACACAGGGGAAACTTGAGCAAGACTGGGGGGCAGCACTCCTGGGCCCACCTGGAAGTTGGAAATGAGGCCAAGGGGGAGAGGGGAAGACGCTTGGAAGGTTCTCAGAAGGGTTTTCCAATGGACAGATCTTGGAGGCTTCCGGTACAGTCTTGCTTCGGGAGCCAGACAACTGGGTGAATGAAATGAAGGAGGGGGAAGCCCGGCTGCAGGGGAGAGATGCCCCATCCTTGAAGCAGGAACAAGGCCAGGCTGAAGCCGCTCCCCTCCTCTGCAGCAAGGCCAGGGCATGCAGAGGGGAGGGAGGTGGCTGAGGACAAGCAGAAGGAGACAGCATGTGGAGGGAAGCAGCGAGGGCAGGGCGGAGGAAAGAGGAAGAGAGAAGGAATGAAGGAGATTGGCGAAATGGGGGAAGAGGAGAAGGAGGAATGGAGGAAGGAGAGAGGGTGACTAGGAGGCAGTGAGATGAGGAAGGAAGGGCAAAGGTGGGGAGCAGACTCAAAGGATGGAATGAGAATCGAGGGAAGAATGGAGGGTGAAAGGGAGAAAGATGGCTGGCTGGCTGGTGATTTTTCCCCCTGGGCAGCATCACCCTTCCATGAGGGTCCCTGCCTCTCAGGTGGGCTGCAGCAGGTGCCTCCAGGCAGCAGTTTATGGAGGGGTCGGTGCATGCAAAATTTGTTTGGACTCTTATCTGATGTCATCCTCATCAAATTCCCACCCCCTATTAGTTTCCAACTTAAAACGGATTTTCTATTTCTGCAGAAAATCCAGTAAGTAAAAGTCAAAAGACGCTGCAGTACCTTTGGAAATGTCAAACGGGGAGGTGCGGGGAGGGGGAACTATGAGAAAGGGTTTTATTTATTTATTATATTTAATACTACGACATGTGGATCTTGCAATAAGACTGCAGGAATAAGCAGCACCCAAGTCCACAATAAACTGCTGTGTGTGGAAGCACCCACAACATCCTGTTAAAACACTCTTTAAAAGGATGGCTGAGATGCAAATGTCACTTCTAGATAAGATTCACCCTGATCTGTTTGCACGGAGCTTGCAGGGAGGTCTGACGAAGTCAGCACCCATCCTGATTTGTTGGCAGGGAGGTTAGAAGATATTGTGCCTGGCGGTCCTTAGCCCACGTTTCCCCAGTGCAATTGGCCGGCAGGTTCCCTTATTGCAAAAAGTCCAGGTGGAGGGCGGGGCAAGCAGGATTGTTGCGCAAGAGGCCCAACTAAGAGCTTTAACTGTGCAACATGGATTTGCTGGATTTGCTGAGTCCCACCCAAAATTAGCAGCAGTCTGAAAGTGCCCCGAATCTCAAAGCTTCACCCCACAAGCCCCAGCTTTGCAGGCGGAGAAGTAGAATCCATATCTCTTTCTGAACGCTCCCCAATTTCCCTGCCCTTTACCAGTGGCAAGACAGACAGGCCTAGCTAGGAGGAACAAGAAGTCAGCCCCAGAGGGTTAGGCTGAGCAATGCAGCAGACCACTCAAATGCAGGGAATCGAGAGGGACTCGTGGACAACCCCCCCACCCCCGGCCACCGTACCTTGACTGAGGAGCTGTAGGTTGCGGACTTCCTCGCGCACCTGCAGTTGCAGCACCTGCTGGAGGACTTCCTGCCGCTGAGACTCGTGGATTATCCCCATGCGCTGCAACTTCTCCGCGTTCAGCCGCAGCAGCGCCCGACCTGCCGGGGAGAAAGCAGAACAATGAGGAAGAGGAGGGAGGGAGGGAGGGCCAGATAAGAGCTCTGGGGTGGTGGTGGACTGGGGGGGGGGTGTCCTCCCTGACACCAGGCTTCTGTGCAGAGGGATTTTATTTTTTGGAGCGGGGAGCAATCCAGCCCAGCTCCCCCTTGCAGCCTGAAGTGGTGACAGCCCAGGCATAGACAAACCGTTCCACATACGATGTGTTGAATCTTTCAACGTCCAAAAATGAGGGGTGCTAAAAAGTGACTATGGTGCTGGAGGAGACTCTTGAGAGTCCCATGGACTGCAAGAAGATCAAACCTATCCATTCTGAAGGAAATCAGCCCTGAGTGCTCACTGGAAGGACAGATCCTGAAGCTGAGGCTCCAATACTTTGACCACCTCATGAGAAGAGAAGACTCCCTGGAAAAGACCCTGATGTTGGGAAAGATGGAGGGCACAAGGAGAAGGGACGACAGAGGACGAGATGGTGGGACAGTGCTCTTGAAGCTACCAACATGAGTCTGACCAAACTGCGGTAGGCAGTGGAAGACAGGAGTGCCTGGCGTGCTCTGGTCCATGGGGTCACAAAGAGTCGGACACAACTAAACGACTAAACAACAACAACAAAAGTGACTTGGGAACTCAATAGGTATTTTGGTTAAATCAATATTGTTTATCTTTGCTCGGTAAGTAAAATGTGTGCAATGTGGCACAGGAATCATTAAAAAATCATTGCCAGGTACCTGCAGCCATACTCTGTATTTTATAAAGCATTACCTGCCATTTTCATAAGGTAAAATTGAAACTCTTTGGTTTTCCAAAAGCAGTTTCTGCGCTTCTTCATCTTACCAAGCTAAATGTCCAGTCCCTAAAATGATGGCAGATTTGAATTCCTCGCACCCAAAAACGTATTTTCATGACCCCTCACTAAAGAGATTTGCAAAATGTAACCTTCACCCCCTCAAATGGCATGCCCTCCCAGCCTTGTCCCAGTATTTTGTGGTGGTTTTTCTACAGTGCAAAGAAGGTCTAACTGGATGATACACAATTCATGTATCTGGGCACATGAGGAGTTTTAACCCTTTCCTCCCCACCCTGTGGCCCTTTCAGAAACCCTTGCCTTCCAGAGTTCTTACCTGGCGCATGAGGGAGACTGCTGTGACAGAGGCTTCAAGGAGTCAGCGTTCATTTTGGGCTGCAGCGGGGTGGGGGGGCGGCGGCAAAGGACTGACCTCCCCCCTCCCCATGCCCCATAGTCCTGATCCCGATTCCTTCCCCCACCAACTCACTGATTGCTATTTAACAACAAGGAACAAAACCCCAGACCCTCAAACGGTGATTAGGGGTGTGTGTGTAGTGGTTCGTGTGCTGGACCAGGACCTGGGTTCAAATCCCTGCTAAGCTGCAAAGTGCACCAGGTGATGTTGGGCCAGCCACTGTCTAACCCGCCTCGCAGGGCTGTTGTGGAACTAAAATGGGGAGGCGGTGAGGGTCGCCTTGAGCAACTCGGAGGAAAGGTGCGATATAAGTGCAATGAATAAAATGAAGCCTGCCATAAAATGATGCCGTGCTGCCCCGGCCCTACAAATCATGCAACTTGGAAGGCATTTCTTTCCTGCAACAGGGTCTTTCTCTGTTTCTCCAATCTGTCTCCTGCATCAAGACACATTTTATTTCAAAGGCCCTGGTGGAATGTTGGAACAGATTGGTGCATCCGCCCTAGAATGCAGGAGTTTCCCATCAGCCCCCTCTCCTGCCATCCAGGGCTTTGTGAGCAGAGGGATTTTATAACTCGCTCGGCCCACCTCTCCTGCGGGTACAATTGCTAATGCTTCCTTTATTTCCAACGCAAGGGCTTGAGCGAGTTGTTCCATTAGTGTTTCCCCAAGCCCTTCCAGGCACGCAAGGCTGAGGGATCAGTCTTTGTGACTCCCAGGGAGAAAACACCACAACTTCGTTCCCTTTCTCTTCCCTTTCTTCCTCTCTGCCTTCCAAATCAGGACACAGATACATTACCCTCTTCTAAGCAAAGGTTTGGGGGGGAAACACAGGCAGTTGGATCTGTCTGCCTTTTTTGGTTCCAAACAAACACACAGTGTCTGTGCAGTAATTATTGGCTCTGGCTACTTTCTCTCTTGCTAGACTGGAGTACGTTGCCGAGGCTTGTAAAATATTAATCCAGCAACTTCGCTTGCTTGTCTGCTTCATGTTCTTCTGCAAAGATCCTTTTGTTCTCCCGATCAAGCCGCCCTGGATCTACTATTTTCAGGCAGCCTGGAAAACCCAGAAAGGATGTCATGCTGAAAGGCTGCCGCAAGTACCTACACAAGGAGCAATTGATGCTGCCTGGCAGAGCGGGCCCAAAACCTTTTGCCACCTGAAGCAAAGGACAGCAAGATGGACTCCACTTTGATGTTCAGAAGGTGACTGGGCCGAGAGCTGACTCAAACTTCCATGCTGGAAACAGGACAGTAGCATCCCTCAGCACACCTGAGGGCTGCTGGCTGGTGCAGGGCCCTCCTGCTTCCGCCCACCAACAGAGGGGAACAGTCAACGAAGCAGTGCTGCCACCCCCCTCAGCTTCTGCCGCCAAAACCGGCTGCCTCCATCTGCCCAATGGCTGCGCCGGCTCTGTTGCTCGCCTGTACATATGCGACAAAAGGAACGATCCTCTAGGCAAGGACGTGAAGATGCTAAGTTCTGACCAAAGAATTCAATAACCTTTAGATCAGGGGTCCCCAAACTAAGGCCCGAGGGACTTGTTTACCTGGCCCGCAGTGACCCCTGCCGCCCGCTCTTGCCGGTGCTGCGCTGCGCGGCTGCCCACTTCTGGGTCGGAGGAACACCAGAAATAGCTTGTGCGCATGCGCAAGCGTTATTTCCGGTGCACATCCGGGTCGGAGGAGGCCCGTGCACATGTGCACAAGCTATTTCCGGTGCTCCTCCGACCTGGAAGTGCGCCGGAAATAGCATATTGGCACGCTCTCCCCCGCCCTCTGGCCCGCCGCACGATTGGTGCTGGAGACACCAGCCCGAGGCAAGGTAAGTTTGCTGACCCCTGCTTTAGATAGTGCCAAAGCTAGAGAAAATATGCTCCTCCACCGGCCATCCTGAGCTTCCCATCGGCTGCTCCTCGACTCATCCATCCACTGTTTGCCGAAGCATGGCAGATTGTAATACGGCCACGCTCCTAAAAACTTAGCGCCACAGCATTATCTAGGAGCATGCCTGTTCCCAGCTGCTTAAAGGATCCTTCAATATAATACTTGTTATTTTTCTGCTAGGTTTTCAACCTTTTTGGGTCCACGGCTCCCTTGACCAACTAGATTCTTTCTGCGGCTCCCCTGTGGGGCTCAGGAGCCCAGTGATGGCACCCCTTGCCTGCAGAGCCGGCAGCCTCTCACCCTTTCTCAAACACCCTCCTTTGTAGAGTGTTCCCTCAGCCTCCTCTCCCCTCTCCTTGGGAGTCCCACGGGCAGCCGCAGCTGCCGCCCCTGGTCTCTGAGCTGCCCTGCCTGCCCCAAAGAGGTGCCGCCTCACAGTGCCCCACAGAGGCCTGGGAAGCACCCCCTGGCGAGCCCCAGAAACACCATTCGCCTGGGGAGCTTGTAGCCAGGGCTGCTGCAACAAACAGCTGTGCAAGGCTTTGGGAGGCAGAGACATGAGAGGGCATCAGAGGAGGGAGGCAAGGAAAGAGGGACAGAGGCCAGTGTTGCCCACGGCACCCCGGCCATCATTCAAGGCACCCCAAGGTGCCATGGCACACTGGTTGAAAACCCACTGTGTGTGTAGTTCCTTGCGAGCCTTGCTAAACTCTGCATTTTGCAACTTTGCCGTGTTATTTCGTCTTGCTTTATTCCAGGCTTCCTCAACCTCGGCCCCCCAGATGTTTTGAGACTACAGTTCCCATCATCCCTGACCACTGGTCCTGATAGCTAGGGATCATGGGAGTTGTAGGCCAAAAACATCTGGAGGGCCGAGGTTGAGGAAGCCTGCCTTATTCCAAACTTCCCTTCCTCATCGACGAATGGTTGTTACAATCTCGTGCCTCAGCACTTCTTCTGCGGTTGTTATCCTGACAACGAAGCCCAACCGCCGTGCGTTACAGAGCACCCCTTTCTTCCAGGGAGCCTCTTCTTTTGGGGGAACCCAGAGAGGCTCGGTTACCTGTGATGGCGTGATGGGAAAAGGCCTCCACGTAGATGAGATAATTGTGCGGGCAGTGCTTTTTGAGCCACTTGCACACATCTTGCTGAGTCCAAAGGACCACCGGCTTGGTCAGGCTCCCGAGCGTCGGGCTGGTGTGGTAGATTCCATAGTGGTCGTAGGTCCGGACCTGGTGGGGTTGAGGAAGAGGGGGAAGAGACGAGAAGCATTAGCGAGTCCCCTGCAGGCTGTCACAAGTCAGTGGTGCCTGGGACCCTCAGCATCCCAAACAAGATCTTCTAAGCAGCTTCACAAATGATGGTTCCTGGCAGCGGCCAGGAAAGCTGTAGCAGGGATAATATTATGGGTTTGGGGGCTGGTCAGTCTGGATGAAACTCCATGCCCCTCCCCTAGACCTGCAATCTTGTATCTGTGAGGGTAGAATATGTAAAGTTAAAGCAAGGTAAAGGACCCCTGGACGGTTAAGGTGACTATGGGGCGCGGCGCTCATCTCACTTTCAGGCCAAGGGAGCCGGCATTTGTCCACAGACAGCTTTCTGGATCATGTGGCCAGCAGGACTAAACCGCTTTTGAAGCAATGGGACACCATGACGGAAACCAGAGCGCACAGAAACACTGTTTACCTTCCCACCGCAGTGGTACCTATTTATCTACTTGCGCTGGTGTGCTTTTGAACTGCTAGCTTGGCAGGAGCAGGGACAGAGCAACGGGAGCTTTGCAGGGATTCGAACTGCCGACCTTCCAATCGGTAAGCCCAAGAGGCTCAGTGGTTTTACACAGGTAGAATGTGTAAGAGGAAGCTCACCGATGCAGTCGTAATTTTATTTTCACTCTAAATTTCGACTCTAGGTAGATGCAGCGTCACTTGGATCCTGTGTCCAATGGCTTTGGCAGGTAAGTTGGAGCAGAACTTGCTGCTTCCCCCAGATTACTCTGGTTCTGTTGGGTTTATCACCAGGAGTCACAGTCTTTTTTTTCTTTTGCTTTGTACACATCGGCTCATTTCTTGCCACAAAAGAATTCTGTCTCATTATGGAAATAAACCCCCTCCGTTTTGAGAAGAGCTGCGTGTTCTCTCTGGTTTTGAGGTCCTTGCTGGTAGCCAGCAAAAATGGCCCTGAACCACAGTCCGCCAGTCAGAGCGTCGTCTTGAAGTCCTGCTCCCTCATCAAAAATTGGCCCAAGATGGCGGCGATGAAGCCAATGGAGTCCCTTTGTCAAGGTTGTGGCTTTGGCTGGCCTGGCTTGGCACTATTTATTTACTTGAATTTATTTATTGGAGTTGTATCCTGCCCTTCATCAGTAGATCTTAGGGCAGTTCGCAACTTAAAAACACAAGGAAAACCCCCGCAAAATACAAGATAAAAACAAGAACAAACTATTATTATGATTGGTGACACAAAAATACAGAAGTTCCTCTACCACTCTTCAACTACTACAGCGGAACCTCGGTTTTCGAGCGTCTCAGAAGCCGAATGACTCAGAACCTGAACGCCGAGAACCCAGAAGTGAATGCTTCCGTTTTCGAACGCGCCTCAGAAGTCGAATGGCTTCTGAGGTGCGTTTCTCCATTTTCTCAATGGAATTTGCCGACCATCCATTGCGCCTCGTTTGTCAAACGTTTCGGAAGTCGAACGGTCTTCCGGAAAGGATTACGTTCGACAACAGAGGTTCCACTGCATTTAATTGCTTTAAGAAGTTTCAGGCCATAGGCATATTTGGCCCCCACTCGGCCAGCTGCCGACCACCGGGGCCGCTGACCTGCCCTCCTGCCGCCAAACCCTGAGCCAGCCATTTCAGAGCTGCCGTTCCCTTTGCACAACCCCACACGGCAGCCCTCTGTCCTTTCCCGAACGCTTCCCCTCCCTGCCATTTCACTATTATGCAACTGGTACCACCTCGCTGCTCAGGCTGGGCTGTCACTTGGCATCTTCTTCCACCTCAGAGCAAAGTGTCTGTGGCATCGCTGGGTAAAACCATCCCAGGCGTCTGCGGCTCAGCTACTTAAGAATCCAATTACGGGAAATGCTCAAGGCTGCAATGCGCTAGCCGTCCCCCCACCCTGCCCAGTACCAGTTCCCACTTTTCTCCTCCGGGTTTTTATTCCGGTGCCTCTGCCACGGGCTCTGTTCGTCTTGGAAATGGGGTTCTTCACCTTAGATATATATTTTTCATTGTCTCCTCCTTGGTCCTAGGATATCAAAATACCGCCTGCAACAAGAGAATGTAGTAGCAGGGATTAAGAAAATGTTATGGGCAGCAGGAAATGCCCGCTTCACAGAAGAGAGACGGGCCATGTTCAGACCCCACTCCAAAAATGAGCAAAACACCTACAGCTCCCCAAACAAATAAAACGGAGGCAAAAATCAGGATTCTCCCCCACCCAAAAATTAAAAAAAACCCAGGGAATCCTCTCCCAAGGAAAACAACAACAACACCCCTCATTTTATTTTATTTTTAAACTAGGAAGAGTAGGGGCCATTGGAGGAGGTCCTGGAAGGGGGAGAGAGAAAATTGCCTGATACTGAGTCAGATTCATTGGTCCATTTAGCTGAGTATTGCCAACACGGACCGGCAGCGGCTCTCCAAGGCGTCAGCAAACAGACATTCCCAGTCCTACCTGGAGTGAACCTGGGGTTTTCTTTATGCAAAGCAGATGCCCTACTGGTGAAGACGCCATGTTAGAGACCTCAGGTATACAGCAAGGCATGGAGCTGCACCCTAATATTGCTATCTTAGAAATGGTCTGTTTCCCAGTGTGTGGCTCGATCGTCTTGCTGAGATGCTTGCTGGACAGGGACCTATTTGCAATGCAGCCGCTCACTGCCTGTGAGGGAGGGATACAGGGCTGCAGAGAATGGGGGGAGGGGTCGTTCTGGGGTTTTAGTAATCTATTCAACGTGGTTGTGTATCCTGCCTTTTAGGGTACAATCCCCCCACAAGGCGGCTTACAAGGGAACCAATAAATACCAAACATCAAGACCAAAAAAAATGTACAAAACAGACCGGTAAGATAGAAAGAGCAATCCTTTCTCTTTTGCTCTGTGGCAGTCCCACCACCATTCACGGGGGGGGGGGGGTACAGTGTAGAGGGGGAGGTTTGTGCTAAAATGGGGAGAGGGGCTGCCACCCATTGAAAGAAGGGGATGCTTGCAAGCTTCCTGACAGTAAGAGCTGTTCGACAGTGGAATTTGCTGCCAAGGAGTGTGGTGGAGTCTCCTTCTTTGGAGGTCTTTAAGCAGAGGCTTGACAGCCACCTGTCAGGAATGCTTTGATGGTGTTTCCTGCTTGGCAGGGGGTTGGACTGGATGGCCTTTGTGGTTTCTTCCAACTCTATGATTCTATGATTCTATGTGATAGGGGGCATTGACAGAAGAGATCTGGGTGGGGCCTTCATTTCCGGGCAATTCGACCATGGACCGGACTCCCTAGGGAAGTGGTGGATTCTCCTTCCTTGGAGGTTTTTAAGCAGAGTTTGGGTGGCCATCTGTCATGGATGCTTGAGTTGAGATTCCTGCATTGCAGGAGGTTGGTCCAGATCAGGGATGTCCAACAGGTCAATCAGGATCGACTGGTCGATCCCCGGGAGGTTTAGGTAGATCGCGGTAGATCGCTGGCCCCTCCCCGCCATCCTCTAGATTGGTAGAACAGAAGATGGATTTTTTCACTGCAAGGTTGTCTGCTTAGCGATCTATTGCTGAGCGGCTTTTTTCATTTTTTAGACCTGAACCCCCGCCAAAGCAGGATGTTCCTCCCTAAAAAAAGCTCAACAACTTTGCTCTGAACCCCCACCAAAAATGGGATGTTCCTCCCTAACTGAACCCCCCCCCCCCAAAGGGGTAGATCACTGCCAGATTTTAATTGTGTGAGTAGATTGAGAGCCAGTGTGGTGTAGTGGTTAAGAGTGTAGACTTGTAATCTGGTGAACTGGGTTCGCGTCTCCGCTCCTCTACATGCAGCTGCTGGGTGACCTTGGGCTAGTCACACTTCTCTGAAGTCTCTCAGCCCTACTCATCCCACAGAGTGTTTGTTGTGGGGGGAGGAAGGGAAAGGAGATTGTTAGCCGCTTTGAGACACCTTCGGGTAGTGATAAAGCGGGATATCAAAGCCAAACTCTTCTTCTTCTTCTAGATTGCAGTCTCTTGGAAGTTAGACACCCCTGGACTAGATGAACTTAGGGGTCCCTTAGAATTCTGATTTTACATGTCAGCCATCCAGTTCCTTTGGCTTAGCCGGGTGTCTCATGAAGCACAGGAAGAGCTAAGTCTGTTCTTGACTTTATACTTGTAAACTGCATAGGAGCCACCCAGGCAAATAAGCGGCATATAAATTAATGAATAGTAACCACGGCTGTGAATCCAATGAGCTTGGAGCAGTTTGAGCGTCAATGGCTGCTAGCCATCATGGCCGCCTCCCCTGCCAGAGGCAGTAGATCCTTGCTGGGAATCACATATGGATCGAGTGCCCTTGCGCTCAGGTCCTGCTTGCAAGCTTCCCACAGACACCTGGTTGGCCACTGCGAGAACGGGGCGCTGGATCGGACAGGCCATTGGCCTGATCCAGCAAGCTCTTCTTACATCCATATGAGCCTAAATTCTGTTCTTAGACCGAAGTAAAGTTCGCAAACCGGGACACTACTTCCGGTTTTGCGAAGTTGGGAAACTGAATCATTTGTAAACAGGACTGTTCTTAAACCGAGGTACCACTGTATTGTATCCCCCCCCCCTTTAGCCTTGTTTTCAGATTATAAGGAACCCACAGCGAGCCTCTAGGAACAGGCGAGATACAAATCGAATTCAACCGCCCATCCTGAATTTATTCCAATGGCACATGTGGGGCTTTCAGACGGCAGAATTTAGGGAATGCCCCCCACATAGTCCCATCTACTCCCCCCCCCCCCGGCTCTGTTTGGATAATTGCGGAACAGAATCCCAGCCATCGCAGAGGCCGCCTTGCTGGTTTTAATCTTCTTGGCAGACAAAAGCCACAGCTTGTTAATAAGAGGCAAGGTTTAGGATGCGTTAAGCATCACGTTCCGGATGATTTGGAAATCTGGAAAATGAAGAGCTATTAAGAGCTGGCTTCAGCGTGGTATTGACAGCTGAACAGCAGCCAACTCTGGCCGTTGGAGTCCCAGGCCTAACCCTGCCCTCTTCCTTTCTCAGCAACAAGCTGTTCAGGGGCTTCGGGCTCAAGGGAAGGATTCTGTGAATAACTGGACAGCACAGCAGCCTTCGGTCAGGATCTGCCTTTAATCCCAACCTGCAACATAACATTGACTTGCTTTCTGTTTTCTGCCATTTTTCCTCCTTCCCCATTTCTTTTACCACGCTGCAGATTTATTTACTTTCTAAAATGCATTATTCTAAATTGGATTTCATATGGAGCTATTTGGATCTCCTATTTAATTTTGAGTAGTTTTCTGAGGGCCGCCCTTGGAGGCTATTTCAGAGGGGAGGTTGCAATATCAGTTGAAATAGGGTTGCCATATACCCAAAAGTGGGTCAAAGTTGTTGAGCTGTTGCAGCAAAAATCCACCTGGACGCCTTTTTGCAGCCCGATTCCCAGATGTGTCTGCGAAACCTGGACGTATGGCAGCCTTAATTTAAAGGAAATGAAACAAAGTGAAAATGCCCTAGGACAGATGCACAGAGGAAGGAATACCTTGAAGTGCAGATCTTCTAGAGGCGCCTGCAGACGGGAGGGTTTGGGTAGATGTATTATGCATCGTGCCATTGACACAATAAGATTGCATTTGTGGTGGATTTATACTGGATCGTCCACACATTCTGCTTTATTGGTTGGTTCTGCGATGCTTCCCCAGCGTAGTAGTAATAATAATAATAATAATAATAATAATAATAATTTATTATTTATACCCCACCCATCTGGCTGGGTTTCCCCAGCCACTCTGGGCGGCTCCCAACAGAATATTAAAAACACAATACAGCATTAAACATTAAAAACTTCCCTAAACAGGGCTGCCTTCAGATGTCTTTTAAAAGTAAGATAGTTGCTTATTGCCTTGACATCTGGCGGGAGGGCGTTCCACAGGGCAGGAGCCACCACCAAGAAGGCCCTCTGCCTGGTTCCCTGTAACTTCGCTTCTCGCAGGGAGGGAACCGCCAGAAGGCCCTCGGAGCTGGACTTCAGTGTCTGGGCAGAACGATGGAGGTGGAGACGCTCCTTCATACAGGACCGAGGCCGTTTAGGGCTTTAAAGGTCAGCACAACACTTTGAATTGTGCTCGGAAATGTACTGGGAGTGTTAACACATTACTGCCGCCTGGAGGGGCACTCTTGCACTATAGTGCAACGCAAAGCGGGGGGGGGGGGGGGAAAGCAACAAAACACCCTGGAATATTTGCGATATAAAAAGTTGCAGGAAACTACAGAACATGCACCGATTGGAAACAAGGCAGCGTGTCCACCCTGAAACTTGCAGGTGCATAGGTGCCAACGCTATGGGGCCCTGGTCCCCTTGCCCCTCAATAAAATATTTAGGGGGCGCCCTCAATTTTTTATGCAAGTTGACGCTGCCCTCCCTCCCTTCATCAGCCACCTCCCCCTTAGCCAGGCACCGCCGTCTTCTCCCAGTTTGCCTCCTGACTTTTGTCACCATTCCCAAGCATATCTGAGCTGCAGCAGCTGGGGAGAGATAGGGAGCAGGCCGGCAGGCCGATAGGAGAGACAGGACTCAGCTATACAGCTTCAAATAAAATGTCTTAAGTGCATTTTAAGCGCACTATACAAATGTGACACTAGATGGCAATGGTGAGCTAAAGGGAAATTCAACATATATTTTAAAACATTTTTTTTAAAAAAAAGCATTTTCGCAGTGTTTTTTATATATGTCTAGATTCAGCCACAGGCTGGTAGGAGAGGCGAACAGACAGCAGGGGAGAAGGGGAGTCCTGCGACCAGCTGCGCACAGCGGAAGAAACTGAGCTCCACTGGAGTGCAGGTGGGTGGGGGAGGCAATATTTTGTTCAAGTTGTTGCCTATGTGCAGGGCCACCCCCACCATTCAGCCCAGACACTGAGGTCCAGCTCTGAGGGCCTTCTGGCCGTTCCCTCCCTGCGAGAAGCCAAGTTACAAGGAACCAGGCAGAGGGCCTTCTCGGTAGTGGCACCCGCCCTGTGGAACGCCCTCCCAGCAGATGTCAAAGAGAAAAACAACTACCAGACTTTTAGAAGACATCTGAAGGCAGCCCTGTTTAGGGAAGCTTTTAATGTTTGATGGATTATTGTATTTTAATATTTTGTTGGAAGCCGCCCAGAGTGGCTGGGAAAACCCAGCCAGATGGGCAGGGTATAAATAAATTATTATTATTATTATTATTATTATTATTATTATTTATTATTAAAGGGTACTGAAAATGTACATAATGAGCTAAAGAAAATGTTTAAAAATACTTTTGTTAAAAAACCAGAAGCCTTTTTACTGGGTATAGTGGGTGAAGAGACACCAAGGGAAGATAAAAGACTGTTTATGTATGCAACAACTGCGGCAAGAATTCTCTTAGCCCAAAAATGGAAGCAGCAAGAAGTACCAACGAAAGAAGAGGGGCAGATGAAGATGACGGACTTTGCAGAACTGGCAAAGCTGGCAGGAAAAATCCGAACCCAGCACGATCAAGTATTCCAAAAGGAATGGAGTAAATTTATACGATATCTGAAAGATTATTGTAAGCAATTAACATCACTAGCAGGGTTGTCTGAAGACTTGTAATGAGAAATTTCTTTCTATTTTTATTTAAATTTTAAGCTGTTTTGTAATGAGTGTAATTAGAATTGGAAAACGTACAAAAATGCAATGATATAAAGGTTAATTTTGAAAGCCATGAGGCGGGAGGGAAGGAAGTCGAGAGAGTATTGAAAATGGGACTTGGGCCTAACTGCCCCAATACAGTCGTGCAAACAAATCACCACCACCACCATCCAAGGTGGCAAAAGAGTAGCAAGAGAAGCTTGTGTAAGGAGCAGCAGAAACAGAGGACAAAGGCATTCAGAGAAGGGGTGATGAATGAAAAACGGATCTCTCTCTCCGGTCAAACTAGCGAAAATGTATAAAGTAGATAAGTGTTGGAAATGTAAAGAAAAAGAAGGTACCTTTTTTCATATGTGGTGGGAGTGCAAAAGGGTGAAAAGCTTCTGGGACATGGTATATGGTGAGATGAAGAAAATGCTGAAATATACATTTGCTAAAAAACCAGAAGCCTTTCTGTTAGGCATTACAGGTACAGACATTAAAAAACAAGACATTAAGCTTTTCCACTACGCAGCAACAGCAGCGAGAATGTTAATAGCACAAAATTGGAAGCAAGAACAAACACCGACGATAGAAGAATGGAGAATGAAATTATTGAACTATGCAGAAATGGACAAAATGACAGGGAGAATCCGAGAACAGCGGGACCAGAAGTTCATCAAAGATTGGGCTAAATTTACAGACTATATAAAAGAAACTATTGAATTGAATACGTTGGTAGGACTTCAAGAGGCATTGTAGAGTAAAAGAAGAAATATTGTTGTTAAATGTGAAATTTATTATGATGAAATAGAAGTTAGATGTGAACAATGATAGATATAAGAAATATAGGTAGAAATATAGTAATTATAAAGCCGTTTGAAAGGACTGAAGGAAGTCAAGGCTGTAAAAAGCCAAAGGTTATATGATGTGAAAAATATATATATGGTATTTTGCAAAAATTGTTTTAAAATAAATAAAAATGATATTAAAAAAAGAAGAAAAACGGATCTCTCAGGGCGACTCTGTGGACCTGGAAACCAGAAGCCAAGCAGAGATCGGACGTACCAGGGCCCAGGCAGCGCTCAGAAGGTTGATGGCACTTGACATGCATTGCACCACAGCCAACTTCCCCATGTGTGAACACTGGCTAATTAAGCACACCCAATTAAGGAGCCGCCGCAATTAGCACAACAGGCATGTCAAGACCTGCTGCCCTGCTTAATGGCTTGTCCCTCAGAGATGCCAAAAGACCGGCAAGCGGAGACTGAGGTCAATTCCCTGCCCGCTTGGCCACGGGGACAACCCAATAATTCCTAAAGATCTGCGCAAGGGCTTCTGTCAGGCCTGGCGCAATCGTGCGAGGAGGAGGCGGCTTTGCCAGTCGCACTGTCGAGATTGCAACAAGGCTGGAAAACGCAGCTGCCCGTTCCTCCTCTGCAAAGGCGATCGGACACCAATCTCTGACGTGGAAACTATTGGGAGCTTGGTCAAGGAGGCAGGAAGACGCCGTGCGCTTGCCTTCTAGGGCGCTGGTGCTCCTCTGAGACTAATCTGGTCTGCATCCATATATTTAAAGCGCACTGCTTCTCCTGGGAACTTGTTGAGGGAACTATAGCGCCGTCAGCAGTAAACTACAGTTCCCAGGATCCTTGGGAGGGGGGGAGCCTTGTGCTTTAAATGTGCAGTGTGGATGTGGCCTACCAGAGGAGAAGAAGAAGAAGAAGAAGAAGAAGAAGAAGAAGAAGAAGAAGGAGAGTTTGGATTGGATATCCCGCTTTATCACTACCCAAAAGAGTCTCCAAGCGGCTAACATTCTCCTTTCCCTTCCTCCCCCACAACAAACACTCTGTGGGGTGAGTGAGGCCGAGAGACTTCAGAGAAGTGTGACTAGCCCAAGGTCACCCAGCAGCTGCATGTGGAGGAGCAGGGAAGCGAACCCGGTTCACCGGATTACAAGTCTACTGCTCTTAACCACTACACCACACTGGCCTACCGGAGGGCTTGCTTCCCCACCTGTGCATTCTTAACTCAAGCAATACATCCGTCAGTAAGCAGATTATCACCATAACACAGGCCATGGGCTCAGCGCAGCCTTAGGAGAGAACCCAGGAGGTTGCTAGCTTGCTCCTTCCGCATCCTTACGGGGCTTAGTTAGAGAACAGTGGTCCAGCGTACATTTAGGGCTGTTAATCTTTACTGCTTTTTAAGCTTATTATAGCTGCTTGTCATCTGAAGGTCTCCAAGTGGCTTAACAGCAAAATATATATCTATAGACATATATGTAATACCGTACGGGAAGGAAGAAAAATAAGGGCTGGGGTCATTCCATGCATCAATAGAGCGTCTAACATTCTGCATCGCAGGGGATTGGGATATCATCGATGCTAACACTTAGGAGCTTAATATTCTCAACAGGTACAGATATTTATATTTTCCTAAAAATCAGAATACAAGTTTAACAAGTGTCAGGTTAGTTCAGAAACAATCATGTAAGTGCTTCTATTATTGACACTACCCCTTAGGACAGTCACCCCCAAACTGCGGCCCTCCAGATGTTTTGGCCTACAACTCCCATGATCCCTAGCTAACAGGACCAGTGGTCAGGGATGATGGGAATTGTAGTCCAAAACATCTGGAGGGCCGAAGTTTGGGGATGCCTGCCTTAGGATCTTAATATTCTTAACAGGTACAGGGTGTGTGTGTGTGTTATTGGGTTGTTGTTTTTATTTTGATTATATATATTGTGGTTTTTATGTTGATCTTTTCTGTGAACCGCCCTGAGACCTCCATGTATAGGGCGGGATATAGGCTACATTCAATTAATAATAGTACGTAATAGTAATAGTAATAGTAATAATAACCCTTTCCCCTCTAACAACATTCTCCTTTTAAAAGGCTGCTCTGAACTTCCTTGCTGCCCATGATCCTTTGTGACATCACATGGACACTGGCACATAAACACTCTGCACATGCTCCAAAGGCAAGTACCAGCATGGCATAGCAATCCCCCATGATCCTTTTGGCTACCCTCTTCTGCCCCCTTGCCAGTTTCTGCTCATTTTTGTTTGTTTGTTTGAGTCAGGGATATTTGGGGACGGAAAGAAACCCCTTGGTTTGGCCCCACCTTTACAGTCTCTAAGCGAATCCAATCTTTTTCTGTTTTTAAGCATGAAAAGCAGGCTTTCGAATGTGCAGAGCAGAGCAAATGCATGCCTTAATTCCCGGAGAGAAAAGAGGAAATTGGTCCATGGGATTCTGCGCCCAAGAGTGACGGCATCCTCCCTGGGGGAAAAGACGCTGAGCCCCCAGCAACCGTTATCCAAATAACCCTCCTTACTTCTGAGTAATAGGTACCCAGAGCAACTAGCAATTTCCCCCAGACCAAAGCAAACTGAGCATTATTCTTGACGCTAAGTCTCTTTCTTGCAAATTGGCAAACGGTCTGGATTCGCCACTCTCATCTCCCTCCCTCTCTCCACAACCCAAACTGGCATACATTGCCTCAAACGTGACCCATAAATGGAACAGATGCAGAGACTGGCACCTGGAGGCAATTTTTCAGCTGGTTTAAAAGGAAGCTTTTTTCTTTTTCTTTCCCCCCCGTATTTTCCTTCCAGGCCGAAGGCAGCCAGTTCTGCATTTCTAGCCCCTCGTCGTCCCCCACCCAACTCCCCTGCTTCAGTGCCCCTCCCGCAAAAGACGGAACTGAGATTCAAAGAAGGATGTTAGGGAGGAAAAGCTCTGTTTTCGAGAAGGAACAAAGGAGCTGGTTTTTGGCAGGTATTTCTGGGGCTTAATTCTGACTGAAAGGCCACCTCCGTAATCCCAAAAGCAGGAGGCTGGTCTTGGCTTCCTTTGGGCCGCTGCAGATGTGCCACAACGGCTTCAAAGAATCTGTGCCACACCCTTAAAGCATATGGCTTTCCTCAAAGAACCCTGGGAGCTGTAGTTTCTTAAGGGCCCTGGAAATGGTAGCTGTGGGGGGGGAGTAAACTACAGTTCCAAAAATTCGGGGGGGGGGATGTTGTGTGTTACAGACAACCCCAATCTCTGAGCAGTGAAAACTCCAGAGGTTCCCACACTTATTCAGGGTTCAGTTTCTTTGGAATGAAAGTCAGCGGAGAGCGCAATGTCTTTAGGATAGATGGTTTTAGTTACACATATACGCAACCTGAAGATTCACTGGAATGAGCAGGGTGCTTTCTGATGTGAAAGCATTCATGAAAACTGCTGTCATTTAGCATAATGTGTATTTGGGGGGGGATATTGGGTTGTTGTTTTAATTTTTATTATGTATTTTGTGGTTTTATATCCTGATTTTATTCTGTGATTCAGGGACACGGGTGGTGCTGTGGTCTAAAACACGGACGGACCCTCTTGGGCTTGCCGATCAGAAGGTCGGCGGTTCAAATCCCCGCGACAGGGTGAGCTCCCATTGCTCTGTCCCTGCTCCTGCCAACCTAGCAGTTCGAAAGCATGCCCAAAAGTGCAAGTAAATAAATAGGTACCGCTGTGGCGGGAAGGTAAACGGCGTTTCCATGCGCTCTGGTTTCCATCACGGTGTCCCGTTGCACCAGAAGAGGTTTAGTCCTGCTGCCCACATGACCAGGAAAGCTGTCTGTGGACAAATGCCGGCTCCCTCGGCCTAAAAGCGAGATGAGCGCCGCAACCCCACAGTCACCTTTGACTGGACTTACCGGTAAGTGTTCAGGGGTCTTCTACCTTTTTTTAAATTTTATTCTGTGAGTCGCCCTGAGTATAGGGTGGTGTGTGTGTATATATATATCTTTATTGTCATTGTACAAGTACAATGAAATTGGATTTAAAATAATAATAATAATAAATAATTAAAAAATTAAAAAAATAAATTCATTTTTCATTTAAACAATTGTTTCCCCAACCAAAAATGTACTCAACACGAGTTAAGCAATAAAAGCCATACAAAACACTTAAAAATAAGGGAGAGCACTGAGCAGCCGCTACGTCTATGCGCGCCGCCATCTTAGAACTCTTATAACTTAGAACTGTTATAAAAAATAACAGAAATTTAAACAAAAAACAAAATTCAATAAATAATAAACAATAATAACCTGAGCCTAAGATGGATGGGCTCGCAGCATGAACACCCCAACAGATCTCACTTCTCCATTAGTCACAGCTTTGGTTCCAGCACAGATCTAGCATGCCTCTGTGTCTCCAGCTTCCAGCCTGTTTTCAACTCACTCACACGCCTGGCATTGCAGGGGTTTGGACCTGGTGGTACCTTCCAACTCCAGGATTCTATGAACTCTCCAGCTATTATTCTACACAACAGGTGAGAGGGTGAGGGGAGGATAGGCCCACCCCTTAGCCTGGAGGTCACCATCACTTTGCTGCAGCTCCTGCAAGGAAGCTCCTTCTTTTGGGATGCTGATGAGGACACTTGGGGGGCCAGCTGTGAAGGTTGCCTGGCTACTTCAGCAATTGGATCGATCCCAAGAACTGGAAGGGACTCAGGACATAATCCAGATGGGCAAGCGTGCAATTGTTGCACATGGATCTCCACGGACCAAGGTGTGAGGAACCTCTATGGGGCCAGAACCCTTTTTCAATCCAGGACTCCGCAGCTGATCTGGATTGGCTGGTGCTAGGAGGGAGGCGCTGCACTCCAGTGGGCGGGGCCAGAGGCAAAAGTGGGCGGGGCACTGGCCGTGAATTCTGCCTTTGTACGGTTGGCTAGCTTGTACACATGCGCCCACACCCCTCTGTATCCTGCAGCCAAACATGCAGGAGCTGCAATCTGGTTTCCAGGGCATGGCCCACCCAGGCAGAAACACGCATGGTGATGGGTGCTGCAGAGAGGCCTGGGGGGGGGCTGCATGTGGCCCCCGGACCCTTTTCAGCACAGGCACACAGCGGGTTTCGCTGCATGTGGGAGAATAAGCACCAGCGGGTCTTGCCGAGGGGTGGATCCTGGCGACATTTGCAGACTTCCTGCCCGCCACCATACCTGGGAGCCTTCCGTTCCTGGCTGCTGCAGGAGTTTGACGGTCCTCCCTCCCGCCGACCGCTGGCTTCGCCCGTCGTGCCAGGTCAGGCTGCTGCCGGAGTTCCTCTGCAGGCGGTAATTGAGGTTCTCGGCTGACACGGTGTGTTCTAGAAGGTTCTGGCAGAAGCTGAAGTGAGCGGCGGCGGCTGTCGGGCAGAGAAGGGTGAGAACTTAAAACCAACTGGGGCAATCAGGGGGGGGGCAGTAATCCTCTCCCAATGCAACATTCCTCCCCTACACAAACACACCCGTCCCCTCAAGATCAAATCATATTCAGAGTGTTGGACTAGGGCACCTGGGAGGCCAGGGTTCGAATTCCTCAATCGGCCGTGAACCTCGCTGGGCAACCTCGGGCCAGTCACTGCCTCTCAGCCTAACCTACCTCACAGGGTTGTTGTGGGGATTAAATGAGGAGCAGTGAACCTTGAGACCCTCGGAGAAAATAGTGGGATACAAACACAACCATAAGCAAACAAGCACACAAATAAATGCAATTTTTTTTTATCCCACCCTTGTTCGTTTGAGCTTTGGGGAGCCACGCTGTTCCCTTGCCTTTCATCTTCACAACAAACTTGTGAGGCAGGCTCAGGCAGAGCAACAGGGCCTGGTGCAAGCTACCATAGCACTTTTAACCATCACGGCTTCCTCCCCCCAAAGAACCCTGGGAGCTATAGTTTGCTAAGGGTTCTGAGAGCATTTAGGAGACCCCCATTCCTCACTCTGGGCTACAACTCCCAGAGTGGTTCAACCATCGATCCCATTTCTCAGGGAACCTTATGAGAACGGTTTCCTCAGACAAGCCCCTGCGTGCTTGGTCACTGACAGAGGCCCTGATCCAGGCACCTCCTTCTCTCGGAGGCTTGGACAGAGGCGATGCAAACAGCACCTTTTTGGTTAAGGCATCCAGATCTTAGAATTCTCTGCCTCGGGAGTCTCAGTTGACCTCATTGGAAAATTGCAGAAAGCATATCCGAACGATCTTGCATCTTCTTGTATGCAGCTGTTGGTAGAGCACAAGACTCTTTATCTCAGGGTTGTGGATTGGGCAAAAGATTCCCGCGTTGCAGGGGGTTGGACTAGATGACCCCCTGGGGTCCCTTCTATGACCTACGATCAGCCATGTGTGTCTATTCCTCCTGGCTTTTGAGAGGGGGGTGGTGGCCTTTTTTGGCTGCTCTTTGGCCTTGCTATTATTGCTGGCAGCTTCTTTCGTTTTAAAACTGTTTCGTTGTCAAACGTCCTTCCCGCGAGCCGCCCCGGGGTCCCCACCGAGCTGGAAGGTATATTAAATATTTCCCTAACCCAAGTCAAACAACACGGATTCAGGTTGCAGCCCAAGCCTGTGCCTATTTACTCAAGCGCGCAATCCACTGAACTCGGACACATCTGCTCCCAGACGTACATCACGCCGTTTCCCTATATACCGGTACATCTAGTCTTTGCGGTCGGGCTGGAGCAGAGAGGGCTGAATCAAACGCTGCGGTTAGCTGGGAGCCACAGCGCTCTCTGATCTCCGCCCGGCTGGACTGCCAATTCCCCTCCAGCAATCTAAATGCAATGCAATTAAACGTTATGTCCCAGCAATTAAAAGCTTTATTGAAGGGGAGTGCAAAAAGCCCAACTCAAAGGGATGAGCTGTGCCATTAGTTGGACTGCAGGGTTGCTGGAGCAGAAGCTGCATGCCTGGAACCAGAGCTGGGTCAGTGGTTTCTGCCTCCCAGGACCCTGTGCTTGGCGTGTAGCAAATAACAATTTGCATCAGTGTTATTAGGGATGGAGGAGAAATGTACAGTATGTGGGATGTATTTTTAAAATGGTCAAAGGCTTGGAAACGATGCCTTATGAGGAACGGCTTAGGGAGCTGGGTATGTTTAGCCTGGAGAAGAGAAAGTTAAGGGGTGATATGATAGCCATGTTCAAATATATAAAAGGATGTCATATAGAGGAGGGAGAAAGGTTGTTTTCTGCTGCTCCAGAGAAGCGGACACGGAGCAATGGATTCAAACCACAAGAAAGAAGATTCCACCTAAACATTAGGAAGAACTTCCTGACAGTAAGAGCTGTTCGACAGTGGGATTTGCTGCCAAGGAGTGTGGTGGAGTCTCCTTCTTTGGAGGTCTTTAAGCAGAGGCTTGACAGCCATCTGTCAAGAATGCTTTGATGGTGTTTCCTGCTTGGCAGGGGGTTGGACTGGATGGCCCCCGGGGTCTCTTCCAACTCTATGATTCTATGATTCTAAGTCTGCAGCCTAATTGGAACTTCGATGTACATCGGAACACAGCTGCTGGTCCACACCAGGGCAGAGGCGTAGGAAGGTCAGGTGGTACCTGGTGCGGAAAATTTCTTGTTTCTTGTTTTTGTTTTGTCTGCAAAAATGGTTTTACGATATTTCATATTTTCTTACAAAGGAATGTGGATTCTGGGCCTCTGATAACAAGTAGGTGATTATGGACTGATACTGTAAATCTACAGGATGGATTGTGTTTTGGCTTGTGCCATTTTATTTATATTTATTGTTTGTTTATTTAATAAAATTTATTTTCAGAAACTTGCAAAGTGGTTTACCAAAACACACCCACCCACACACACCGCAGCAGTAAAATCAAGAAAAATTAACAATCCTACTTTAAAACATACAAAAGGTAAAATATTAAGATAAAAATGACTCCAACTTCCTAAGCATCTAGGTATGTTTGCCTAAAGAAGAATGCTTTTAGCAGGTGCCTGAAACGAGTCTAGCAAAGGCACGTGCTTTGTTGCAATCGGCGGGGAGTTCCAAAGTGCAGGCGCTGTCACAGTAAACAATGCAGTGCAGATATTATGTGGAACCTGTAGTAGCGCTTGAAACTACTGAAGGGGAGGTTTTATTTATTGTGATTTCACCATGCTCTGTGATATCTAATCTACTCGGCCTAGTCTCATTTTCTTCACATAGGCCGACTTTCCAGGACCCGGGAAGCCAGCGGAGGGTAGGGCAGTAGGGCGGTTCATAAAAAAACTTTTCTTAAAAATAAAAAATAAAAGATGCCTGCTCCAAAGGTCTTATCTCACTACACTAGGGATTATATAGCTATATCTGAAATTTCATGCATATCAGTTAATATCTTGACCCTGCGCCACTGAATTGAAATTTCAGCCTTCATGACATAGGAAAACGGCCAAGCTATTTTCGTGGAGGAGGGTCAATATATTAACTGATATGCATGGAATTTCATATATAGCTATATAATCCCTAGTGTAGTAAGATAAGACCTTTGGAGCAGGCATTTTTTTTAAAAAGTGTTTTATGAACCGTCCTAGTAGGGCAGTAATCGTTCCTTGATAATTTGTCACTCCCCTCTACGATGGTACCTGGGGCAGACCACCCCCCTTTCCTATGCCCCTGCACCAGGGGTGCCAACCTGAATAAAATATTTGGGGAGAGCATGTAAGCCCTGCGCCACATAATGGGGCATTTGAATGGCAATGCCCATCAACTTTGGGGGGGAAGCCCCCTCAAATATTTTATGGGGTGGGGCAAAGGGACCTTGGTCCCTGGGAGTTGGCTCCTACGCTTCTCTGATTATGGTGGTGCTGTTTTGGTTAAAAAATGCATACAAAAATTTGTACTTTAGCAGGAAAATGCATGGAAAAGCACACAGAAAATGTATATTTTAGAGGGAGAATGCGTGCAAAAATGGGTGTTGGGGGGGGGAATGTCTGTGCAATTACTCTAATATAACTTAGCCTAAAGTACTTGAACTAAAACTTTGCATATTCTCCTGGGATGAATCCTCTTCTTTAAGTGATGGGATGACTTGTTACCGCTGGCTATTCTGGAGGTCAGCAGAGCTAAAAATGGAAACCGTTATCTCAAAAGGAATCTCACTTCTGGTATGAATCTGATTAGTTGGCTTTTGGGAAGCCAGAATATCTCAGCCTCCACCTCCCAGTCCTACAATATAGGTGATAACTAATGATTCTTCCCCGCCCCCAGTTATATTTTATTTTCAAAAATTTCACCTATACATTCCAATACATAATTTTTTTTGTTTTTTGTTTTGTCAACTTCCCATCCCACTTCCCACTGTGTTTTTTTATTTCCCCTCCTTGCTGCACCCTCTCTTATGCCATAACAATAATCAGGGCTTTCCCCCCCCCCCCAGCCGAAACTTGCCAGAAATCAGTTCTGGCACCTCTCATGTGGGTACCATTGCCATTATAATCATCACAAAACCAAAACACCAAATTGGTTAATAGATATTAGGAACAGTTTACTCAATCAAACATATTAACATCAACACATTAAGGTGCAGCGTGCAAATCCAAGCCTGTAAATACTTTTAAGCACTTAATAAACTGATGGCATAATACTGTCAATGATGATAATATCCTGGCGTAGTCCAATTTCGTAAAAGTACATACAGTACAGTGGTACCTTGGTTCTCAAATTTAATCTGTTCCGGAAGTCCGTTCCAAAACCAAAGCGTTCCAAAACCACGACGCGCTTTCCCATAGAAAGTAATGCAAAATGGATTAATCCATGCCAGACTTTTTAAAACAGCAATTTAACGTGAATTTTACTCTCTAACGAGACCATTGATCCATAAACAATGTACTATAGTCACACAGTCAATCAGTAGCTGAATTGGGTTCCACACAGTCACAAAAACAAAACAAAAAAAGAGCCGCAAAAACAAAAAGCAAAATAAATAGCAAAAACAGACAGCCCTCAGCATAACATTCAAAACGGAGCATGTTTGGCTTCCACAAAAAGTTTGCAAACCGGAACACTGACTTCCGGGTTTGCAGTGTTTGGGTTCCAAGTTGTTTGAGTAGCAAGGCGTTTGAGAACCAAGGTACCACTGTAAATAAAAATTACAGGAAAAGCTTCCATTAAAATCATTTTATATTTATGCTTTTCAGTTCTCTATTACATGTTTTGAAACTTTATTTGCTATTTCTTTCATATCACTTCATATTATTAGTTGGTTTTTTTTAACAATTTCTTAGTGATTTCTTTCTCAGTACTTCAACTGTCCTTTCGTTTTTTTATTTTTCTCTTTCATGGATGCCATGTTCATTGGAAGCTTGTTCAGACCAAGTTAATGGCCTTTTAGGCTTCCTCCACGTGAATAGTTCAGTTTTTGAATAATAAGAATTATATGTTACAATGGGGGGGGGGATGTCAGGATTTTAGAGATGCTTAGGTGGGGCACAGCCAAAAAAAGGTTGGGAACCACTGGTGTAGACAATATTGAGCTAAATGGACCAGTGGCTTGACTTAGTTTTGTTTATTTATTTAATACATTTTATATACCGCTTGATACAACCTTGATGGCAGAAAGTGAGGAGGAATTAAAGAACCTTTTAATAAGGGTGAAAGAGGAGAGCGCAAAATATGGTCTGAAGCTCAACATCAAAAAAACTAAGATCATGGCCACTGGTCCCATCACCTCCTGGCAAATAGAAGGGGAAGAAATGGAGGCAGTGAGAGATTTCACTTTCTTGGGTTCCATGATCACTGCAGATGGTGACAGCACTCACGAAATTAGAAGACGCCTGCTTCTTGGGAGAAAAGCAGTGACAAACCTAGACAGCATCTTAAAAAGCAAAGACATCACCTTGCCAACAAAGGTCCGTATAGTTAAAGCTATGGTTTTCCCAGTAGTAATGTACGGAAGTGAGAGCTGGACCATAAAGAAGGCTGATCGCCGAAGAATTGATGCTTTTGAATTATGGTGCTGGAGGAGACTCTTGAGAGTCCCATGGACTGCAAGAAGATCAAACCTATCCATTCTTAAAGAAATCAGCCCTGAGTGCTCACTAGAAGGACAGATCCTGAGGTTAAGGCTCCAGTACTTTGGCCACCTCATGAGAAGAGAAGACTCCCTAGAAAAGACCCTGATGTTGGGAAAGGTTGAGGGCACAAGGAGAAGGGGACGGCAGAGGACAAGATGGTTGGACAGTGTTCTCGAAGCTACTAACATGAGTTTGGCCAAACTGCGAGAGGCAGTGGAAGACGGAAGTGCCTGGCGTGCTCTGGTCCATGGGGTCACGAAGAGTCGGACACGACTGAACAACAACAACATATACCGCTTGAAGCAGTTTACAAAATGTTTAAGGCAGCGTCCTTTGTTCATTGTATATGATAGCTGGCATTATGGCAGCAACACTTCAAAAAACAAAAAACAAACAAATTAACTCTGACTTTAATACATATTTTCCTTAATGGTTTGACTTCCCACCTTCACCTCCATGACGGTTTTATTCCCAGCCTTTCCCTGCTGCATTATGCAGTGTATTTATATCTCCTATAAATATTTCCTCTATTTCAATTGCTCAGGCAGCAACGCCTTTGAAGGTGCATCAAACGGGGGGAAAGAAAACCCTTAAAATAAAAATATTAATAACTGAGAGAGAGAGAAAACAACGCTTAGTTTTTTCTCAATCTTATTCTCAACACTGTCTTTTCCATAGTGGTGTGAAAAGACACCAGGAGCAAAAATCACAGCATCATTTGGGTCTTTCCGTTTCTGCTCTCTGTCAGTCTAGTCACCCAAATGTTGGTTTAAATGTCATCTTATTTTTAAACACAGACACATTTCCTTTTCTTCCGACAAAGCCCCAAACTGGTGATACTGATTCACTCCGAGGCAATTAAACCGTGAGGCCGGCGGCGGCTGTGTACTCCAGACACTTTCCACAGGGAGGAAGATGCGCTCAACAAACAGCTTTCATACCGGAGTCACACAAATGATTCACCACACGATCACCCTAGATTTATGCCAGGAATTGGCTGCGGTGGGTTCCTCCACTCAGATGTCTGCTGCGCTGACCTCAATGCAAAAAGCCACGCATCATTTCGCACCAGCCGAAAACACGATAGGGAAACAGGAGACCCTGAGGTCCTCCGCTTTCCAAAATATAATTTACTTCCAGTTGTAGGACTCTTATCTGCCTTACACAGAGTCAGAGTGTGGGTCCATGCTGCCCTGTGAAGACTACTTAAGAGGACGAGGAATTTTACACATCACTTGGGAAGACAGGCGGACTAATGTCAGCGTACTGGAAGAAGCAAAGATCATCACTGTTGAAGCAATGATTCTTCAACATCATCTTCGTTGGACTGGTCATGTTGGGCGGATGCCTGGTTATCGCCTTCCAAAGCAACTACTCTATTCCGAACTTAAAAATGGAAAGCGTAATGCTGGTGGTCAACAAAAGAGGTTTAAAGACTCTCTCAAGGCAAATTTTAAAAAATGTAGTATAAACACCAACAATTGGGAAACACTTGCCTGCGAGCGCTCCAATTGGAGAACAGCCTTTACCAAAGGTGTCATGGACTTTGAAGACACTCGAATTCAGGACGCAAGGGAGAAACGTGCTAAGAGGAAGGCACGCTTGGCAAATCCACACCGTGATCAACTCCCGCCCAGAAACCTATGTCCCCACTGTGGAAGGCCGTGTGGATCCAGAATTGGCCTCCACAGTCACTTATGGACTCACTGTTAAAACCGTGTTTATGGAAGACAATTTTACTCAGCTACGAGGGATCACCAAAAAAGAAGACGACGACTTAGGAAGACGTAAGAGGTTTCTCACTGGGCTGTATCAAAGCCCCCCTATTTCAGCATCCTGTTCTCACAGTAGACAGCCAGATGCCTCTGGGAATCCCACAAGCCAGGCATGAACACCACAGATACATATCCCAGCACCCAGTGCAAGCAACATGAAATGTGCCCCTAAGCCAACAGTTGCAATAAAACAGTGAACAGCAGGTGCACATCATTTAAATATTTATTTCAATGTACGCCACAGTTCAAGAAAGGTAGCGCCAGGGTTGAGAGGATGCCTGCATGGCTGATGAGAAGAGTCAAATAAGCTATTGCAGGCAAGGAGGCTTCCTTTAGAAAACTGGAGTCTTGTTCAAATGAGAAAAAAAGGAGAACTTTGGCAAAAGAAACGCAAGCAAACAATACAAGGACATTGCTAAAGACACAGGAGTACATTGCTAAAAACATTAAGCTCAACAATAGAGGAAGATTTAAATACACCAGTATAAGGAAAACCAGCTAGGGAGGCGACTGGCCCCATGGATGACAAGGGTGGTAAAAGTATGCTAAATGAGAATAATAACAAGAATAACAACAATAATAATAATTTATTATTTCTACACCGCCCATCTGGCTGGGTTTTCCCGGCCACTCTGGGCGGCTTTCAACAGAACTTAAAACAGAATAAAACTTCAAACATTAAAAACTTCCCCAAACAGGGCTGCCTTCAGATGTCTTCTAAAAGTCAGATAATTGTATATTTCCTTGATATGTGATGGGAGGGTGTTCCACAGGGTGAGGAGACTGCATAGAAATTGAATGAAATCTTTGCCTGTCTTCACAGCAGAATATACAGGGTAAATCCTTGTGCCTGAGTGAACATTTACAGGAGGGGAGTTGGAAAACTGAGGTAAATAGTGATGACAAGAGACAAAGTTCTTTTGCCATACTGACAAAAGAAAAACAGAAAAATTGCCAGGTATGGATGGCATCCACCCAAGAGTCTTTAAAGTACTCAAATGTGAAATTGCTCATCTGCTAACAAAAATATGTAACTTGTCACAATGTCACAGTGTTCATCCTGGAAAATGGCCACGGTAACACCAATATTTTAAAAGGGATCCTGGAAATTACAGGCCAGGTAGCTTAACACCTGTTCTTAGAAAGCATTTGTCAAGGATAAAATGGCCAAAGCACATAGAAGAACAAGCCTTGCTGAAATGTACTCACTAACCAATAATTTGAATTCTTTGAGAGTGTCAACAAGCAGATAGAGGCAGCGGCGTAGCGGCGAATGCTAGTGGCTGTGGTGGGCACAAGCACAGGTGCTGAGCAGGGAGGGTACAAAGGTGCTGGGCGGTGGGACACCAGCCCTGCCCTCGCTGCTGCGACCCACCAGAGCAAAGCAGGGCCACACTGAACTGCCTGCCCGCCCGCACAGGGGGGAACTGAACCGGCCAACACAGCCCTTGGCAGGTAGAGAGGAGCACTGGGCCAGGCCACACTGGGAGCGCCTGGGGGGCATCTGATTTGTGCCCCCTTACAAATTGTGCTCCCAGGGCACCTCCTAGCACCAGGGGCGTAGCGAGCCGCTTGGCTGCTGGGGGCGGCAAGCCAAGCGGCACCCCTGGGGGTGGGGCGTCGCTCCGTGCGCATGCGTTGTGACCAGGTACATGCCAAGGTCCACAGCTCTGCAGAGGATCCACCACTGACCTGGGTTTTTGGAGTGATCTCCCAAGGGAAGGGCCTTAGCTCTGTAGTAGAACATCTGAAGAACATCCCAGGTTTTATTGAAGGTGGAGACCTATCCCAAGCAGATTTGATGCTGGTCCAAGACTGCAGCACTTTTGGGAAGGTGGGGCATTTACAAACACACATCAAAACACGTAAGTGGTGCCTTGACCATGTGGACATATTGTAGGTCTTTGATGCTCTCAAATACCATCCACAGAGAATCACCCTTAGATCAGACTGTTCCACCTGCGTTAACAATCAGAATATCAAAACCCGCCATGATCAAGGAAGGGGGTGTGTGTCAATGAGGAAACTCCCCTGCATGAGACTCGTGCGCCTGTCTCCCTGGATGAAAAAGCATCCGGCTTTGTTTAAGCTGCCGTTGATCCTGGCAAGCAAAGACGAGCAGCGAGCACTACAATAAACAGGCAGATCAGAGAGCTGAGGAACGGGGGGCTCCTGTGTAAGTCTGCCTCGTGTGTTCCAGGAATGAAAGTGTTCCGAAAAGCCATTGATCTATTGTGTGCTAATTCCATCGCCTCTCTAGCTGCGAGACCCTTGACTGAAGCCGATGTGTGAAATCCACCCCTGGAAGAGGGTAGCTTCAAAGTCAGAGGGTGTGTGTGTGTGGGGGGGGGGAAATAAATATGACCTACCTGAGCAATTGCCCTTTCACAGAAATAAACCTGGCCAAGGGGCATAAGCAAGTAGAAAGGGGTCAAGGGAAAAGGAATGGAAATTGGAAACAACAAAAAAGGAGAAGATTAATCGAGTCCTTTGTAAAAGCAGGATTACTGCATCCTTGCAAAGGTTGCAAATGCCCTTATAGCTGGATTTCAAACGCTCACGCCAGAGAGGAATTTGGGAGTCTTCCCTCCCCTGGGCTCTGGCAGAAGGGGTGTGGCAGCCTACCCTCCGTGGCATCGATTCGCGATTTCTCATGCTCTAACTTTGGACAGTTAATGAAAGCGGAGAAAGGACTCCAGGGCACAGAGATGATGTGGAACACACATGCATGTGCACACAGACAATGCGGCAAGGAAGATCTATGTGCAGACATCAGCCTTCCATAGCTGAGACAAATCTGGATGGGCTTTTGCATCCAGCAATGCTCCTCAGAGCAAGGCCCAGAGATGGGTTGCTGTGCTCATTAGGCCTGACACTCCTGCGCAGATTATGCTTCTGCTAATAAAGGTAAAGGTAAAGGGACCCCTGACCATTAGATCCAGTCACGGATGACTCTGGGGTTGTGGCGCTAATCTCACTTTACTGGCTGAGGGAGCCGGCGTACAGCTTCCGGGTCATGTGGCCAGCATGACTAAGCCGCTTCTGGCGAACCAGAGCAGCGCACGGAAACGCCGTTTACCTTCCCGCCAGAGCAGTACCTATTTATCTACTTGCACTTTGACGTGCTTTTGAACTGCTAGGTTGGCAGGAGCTGGGACCGAGCAACGGGAGCTCAACCCGTCGCGGGGATTCGAACCGCCGACCTTCTGATCGGCAAGCCCTAGGCTCTTTGGTTTAACCCACAGCACCACCCGCGTCCCTCTGCTAATAAAGAGTTAACTCCAATTCTGAACTGTGTGGTTACTGACCAGCAAGCTCCTGGGAGAGGAGTGCATCTTAGCATCCCCTGAAATCACAAGTGGTGCTGAGCAGTATCTTTCAGATCATGCGCTGCATAAACAGAATCTCAAAGGTGCCCCCGAGATAGCACTTAGGAACGGCTGCAGATCAGCAACAGAGGGCATCCCTTGCATGCAGGAGACCCCAGGTCTGAGACCTTGGAGACGCACTGCCCATCAGTGCAGGCAACATTGAGCTAGGTGGGCCAACAAGGCAGCTTCTTATATCTTACGAAGCTGTAAGAATGCTGCTCTGCGTGGCTCAGATTATTCACTGTTTATGGCTACACTGCATGATTTGAGAACGGTGTCTCACCTGAGAGGTGTGATTGGGACACAGTTCTCAAAGTGCATGAAACCTTGTGTTGTGCACACACCATACATTTAAAGCACGACACTTCCCCCAGAGAAATCTGGGAATTGTGGTTCATTATGGGTGCTGGGAACTGTAGTTCCAGGGGAACGAAGGAGGGTTCACAGGATTCTTTGCGTGTGTGCTTTAAACAGATAGTGTGTTGGAATGGGTATACCTTGTACAGGTACTTTAAAAATGGGCACCTTGCTGAATAAATCGGTATCATCGCACGAGTAGGCACCAAGCACTGGGGAACGCTCATTTTCGAAGCTAACTGCTGGTTTTGGACTAGTTAAAAATACGGAAAAGCAAGAGGCTGGCTGAGCAACAGCAGGAGCAGATGGAAGGAAATGGGGCCGTAAATAAAGAGGGATTTTGGGAACGGCAAACAGATTCGCACTTCGACGGAGGAGTCCAGGCCTCCAGAGCCTTTGGTCAACTTGCGAGATCAGACTTTCTCATTATACGACACAACAGGGTGCAAAGCCTCAAGCTCAGGAGATACAATTCGCACATCCGTTAAGGGTGGAGGGAACATGTGTCGTTCCTTGGCAAAAGGGTTCCAGTTTGGAACGGTGGCAGAACAAATGGGAGCGCACAGTCGATCCATGAGGGATCCTGATTTCATTGCACCAATTGTTGGGTGGGGTTGTGCGGAGGGGAGGTGGCCATCTGAACTGCTTTCTTTTAAAAAGAGATTTAAATAAAAATGCATGTTATTCTAACGCATCTATATGGTACCAACTCTAAGAAATGCTCTTCACGGCCACATTTTGCAGCAGGCATTAGGTTTCCTGGTTGTCTTTAAAAGAAGCCCTACCTACAGGGAATGACATACCTGAGCTGGGCATGAGCGGAACATGGATTATTCTTGCCTTGCAAGGATTGGACTAGTTGACCATTGGGGTGCCTTCAAAGTCTACAGGCCAGATCTCTCCATGCAGGGCTGGTGAAGAGCATTTCTGGCTACAACCACCTGGACTTCCCCAGTTATCGCAGAGTCAAGTTGCAGTCCCAATCTGCACACTTGGTCTCTTAACGGAGAGGGAAACCCTATCTAAGGCCAGTTGGAGGCCACCTTGTGGAGTAGGTAATCTTCTAACCACAACAACCTCCTTGGAACTAACCTCATCTTGTTTGCCCTGATCTACCCCAAAATGCAGGGACGCGGGTGGCTCTGTGGTTTAACCCTAGGGCTTCCCGATCAGAAGGTCGGCGGTTCGAATCCCTGCGACGGGGTGAGCTCCCATTGCTCGGTCTCAGCTCCTGCCAACCTAGCAGTTCAAAAGAACGTCAAAGTGCAAGTAGATAAATAGGTACCGCTCCAGGGGGAAGGTAAATGGCGTTTCCGTGCGCTGCTCTGGTTCGCCAGAAGCGGCTTAGTCATGCTGGCCACATGACCCGGAAGCTGTATGCCGGCTCCCTCGGCCAATAAAGCGAGATGAGTGCCGCAACCCCAGAGTCATCCGCAACTGGACCTAATGGTCAGGGGTCCCTTTAAACGTGCCTTTGGTAAACTTTGGTTGTCCCTTAAGATATCATCACTAAACTTGATGTTTCAATGCTGGGTGCAATTTTGATTTCAAGATGGCACACTGAAATGTGATTTTGGTGTGACTTTGCCCATACTTTTTGGCATAGGTTTGGCCAGCTCTTGAGATATAGTCACCAAATTTGGGACAAGGGTTCCCAAGCTGGGGGCAGCAGTCTTCATTGATGCTTGGATGCTGGGTGACATTTTGAATCAAGAAGGTGGACCAAATGTGACTTTGGATGGAATCGGCCCATTTTCTTTTGCCATGACAGGCCCAAGCTCACTAATTACACTACCCATTTAAACATAGCATTTTTTTGTTTGTTTGTTTCTGCAAAATACTTTCATATTGCAGGCCGCTCTGCTAGTGGGTTCTAGTTGAAGCTGGCAGAATCTGGCATTTGCTGGCTGTTTAGGCTATGGTTCTGTTAGCACAACACACTTTTAATGGTTGGGCCACTCAGACGCTGATTCGTTGGGGCCGCTGAGATGCTGGCAGGTTGGAAATCTTGAGGGAAAGAGGGATAAAGGAAAGATGGCGAAGTGTGAGAGAATGCTTAGTGCCTGCTTTGAGGGATCTGCTCGCTTTCATTTCTTTTCCCGTTCTTCACAACGCCTCAAACAATTCCCTCCGACTGCTGCTTCCGTCTTTTTGCACAAACCACAGTCTGTCCCCGGCTTCTTTCCCGTGCCCCCGAGTTCCTGGAAGCTACCTATCTGGGCCTTGTAATTAAAAGGAGGAGGATTAAGAGCTTGGCATCCTTTGCGTGCACACACAACACTCTCCCGCTGGCTAGGGGAGCTCCCCCCCCTCCAGCCTCATTGTCCGCCCCATCCGATAATCCCTTTCTCCCCCAGCCCCTCGCTGGTTTCATTCACTCTCAAGGCGGGCCATGCAAAACGAGGCAGAATGCAAAGGGCTGGAAAACAGCTTAATCCACAAACGCCACCAGACTTCTAAATCTGCTGCCCACTTCCGCAGCTCAGCCCCTCTTAATCCCATGTCAAGTGGGGATTTCCAGGGTCTTTCATACACCCAGATGAGCAAGGCTGAATGACCCTTGCAGACACATTCATTACTGCCTGCGTGACACGGCTCTCCCATGGGAGTCCCTAAAGTTCTGCTCTCCGAGGGTGCATTCAAACATGGGGCACCTACTAGCACCTCTGCCCTGGTTTCTGATGTTCCTTTTACGCTGCATTGCCCGTTGCCAGCGGCGGAGGAAGCCGCTTGGGCACCTGGGGCAGCGCGCCCAGGGGCAGGGTGAGCCGTCCATGGGGTGGGGCGCACCGCCCATAGGGGCAGGGAGAGCTGCCCATAAGGGCAGGGCACACCGTGGGGCTGTACACCATAATCATCACAATTATAACAAATAAAGGCTTGACATATCTCACTTTGCATGTCATGAGTCTATCTCATATATTAGTTTCACCTTTTAAGTTGAATTACTGAAATAAATGAACTTTTCCATGATATTCTAATTTTTCGAGTTTCACCTGTAGGCCGAGGGAGCCGGAGTTTGTCTGCAGACAGCTTCGGGGTCATGTGGCCAGCATGACTAAGCCGCTTCTGGTGAACCAGAGCAGTGCATGGAAATGCCGTTTACCTTCCCGCCAGAGCAGTACCTATTTATCTACTTGAACTTTGACGTGCTTTCAAACTGCTACGTGGGCAGGAGCTGGGATCGAGCAACGGGAGCTCACCCCATCGCAGGGATTCGAACCGCCAACCTTCCGATCGGCAAGCCCTAGGCCCTGTGGATTAGACCACAGCGCCATCCGCGATGCTGTAAGTGGGTGCAATTTTTGACGATTTCATGGTTTATACCTCTCCGGCTCTTAAAATGGTTTCCTCTAGATTGCCTTAATTGGTGTTATATGAGCGTTGTGCCGTGAAATGATTTTAAACTGCCATTTTAACAGCTTAGTTTTATTGGAAGAAGAGGTTTTAGTTTTGCATTTTACATTTTATTTATACGTGCAAGACATCTTGGGAGGGTTTTTGCCCTGAAATGCAGCATAGACATTTTTAAATAACAAATACGATAAACTCAGGGGAAGGGGGAAATCAGCTTTGCGATGGCAGGATCTGCCCCATATGTGCAGGAGGGATTCTCCGCAGACATTCTAATGCAGGGGCAGCCAACACGGTACCCTCTAAATGTTGATGGACCAGAACTCCCATCAGCCCCTGCCAGCGTAGCTGATGGGTGAATATTGACCATATGGTGCACAGGTTGAGAGTGGACCTCGCCATCCCCCCACAGGTTCGCTGTATCCACTTGAAGCCAAATTCTTTGCATTTAACCTTTAAAAAAATGTAAATAGCATGAACTGGGTATGTGTCTCTGGCTGGCTGATAACCATCAGAATCCTTAGCAGGTGTAGAGGCAGAATTTCATCCTTCCTTGCCCTTGCTGTGGTCCTGGGGTTGTGGTCCACTCAACCGCATTGGGAGGAAATCTGCCTTAGACACCAACTGGGATTCTCCCCCCACCCCCATGCACAGTAAATCTTAGCTTCAGAGGTGGTTACAAGCAGTTCATAAGTTACAAGAAAGGAGATTCCGACTAAACATCAGGAAGAGCTTTCTGACAATTAGAGCTGTTCGACAGCAGGAGGTGGTGGAGTCTCCTTCCTTGGTTTTTTTTTTATAGCAGAGATTGGATGGCCATCTATCATGGATGCTTGAGTTGAGATTCCTGCATTGCAGGGGGTTGGACTGGATGACTCCCGGGATCCCTTCCAACTCGACAATTCTCTGATTGGCTCCTTCAGGACCGCAGCTTCACAGGAAAAAGTTAATCCTGCATGCCTGTTCCGACGCTGATAACTCCCACCCCAGTTTATCCTGCTTGCATCACACATGTAATTAAACTATGGAACTCACCACCACTGGAGATGGTGAATGGCCGCCAACCTAGATTTTAAAAGCGGATTGGGCAAATTCCTACAGGAGAGGGCTCTCGGGGGCTACTAGCCGCAATGGCTTTGCTGTGCCTCCACGGTTGGAGGCCGCACTTTTTCTAAGTATCAGTTGCTGGAAAACACCGGAGGGGAGAGTTGCTTTTGGGCTTAGATCCTGTTTGTGGGTTTTCCATAGGCATCTGGTCGGCCACTGTAAGAACAGGATGCTGGACTAGATGGGCTCTTCTTATGCTCTTATGCCAGGGGTCAGCAACCTTTTTCAGCCGTGGGCTGGTCCACCATCCCTCAGACCATGTGGTGGGCCAGACTATATTTTTTTGGGGGGGGGATGAACAAATTCCTATGCCCCACAAATAAACCAGAGATCATTTTAAATAAAAGGACACATTCTACTCATGTAAAAACACGCTGATTCCTGGACCATCTGCGGGCCAGATTGAGAAGGCGATTGGGCCGCATCCGGCCCACGGGCCTTAGGTTGCCTACCCCTGCCTTATGCACTTTGTTAAAGAGCGACCTTACCCTGCATGCTAAATACAGAAGCCACGTTTATTTACCTGTAGACTTAGGCCAGGGGTCAGCAAACTGTTTCAGCAGGGAGCTGGTCCACTGTCCCTCAGACCTTGGGGGGCGGCGGACTATACTGGGGGTGGGAATGAATGAATTCCTATGCCCCACAAATAACCCAGAGATGCATTTTAAATAAAAGGACACATTCTACTCATGTAAAAACACGCTGATTCCCGGACCGTCCATGGGCCGGATTGAGAAGGCGATTGGGCCAGATCTGGCCCCCTGGGCCTTAGTTTGCCTACCCATGACTTTAGGCCCTTAAAACAACTGAAAAGGGCAGGAAGCCACACTGAATCTTCGGCGGGTGGCGGGGAAGAGGTGAGACAATCTCCTCTCGACTGCAAAATGAAACAAAGCTCCAGCCCCCCAGCCCCACACTGCTTTCCTTTCTGTGATTTCCTGGCCGTGGTGTACATTTTGGCTCCCACTTTGCCAAGCTGTCACTTTTGCCACAGCGGGCATTTTCTACCACGCCTAATTCCCAACACAATCAACACCACTTCCGAACCATAAAATTAAAACAACAACAACAACGCTCCCCTCTCGCCTTCAGCAAACAACAGCACAGCCTCTATCGCTGCTGCTCTCCAGTCAGTTTTCTACAAAAAAATAATTAAGCAACTGGAGGTGTTGGTGGGAAACAACGAAAACAACGCCTTTAAACAACTCTCTTTGATTTATTAGCCTCTTTATTAGCAGAACACCACTCAGCACTTCTGCAAATGCGTTCAGGTCAAAGCTTCCAAGATGGCTTCATAAACACTCAATTTCACCGCTGCTATGAAGGAAAGTTCTTTAATTTGCCAAGCCCCACGGAGGAGGAGGAGAAGGAGAAGTAGCAGGAGGGGAGAAAAGAGAGTATCTCGAGAAGTAAAGTTTCCTCTGCCCTCAAGGATTGCATCTCCATCCCACCCCATACCCCGCAAATGCCCTGGAGAAACCAGGATATCCTCTATTTTTCATGCAAGAGCATGGATGCTATTTTGGGCGCCAGGTTCTCAAGTGATCTCACCCCCCAAAGGGCCCTTTTTTAGTGGCTGTGATCTCATGTGGGTCACTAACACAGAATTCGCGTGTCCCGGTTTTCGGCCAGGACATGTTGGAGGGTATGCCGCCCCCGACAGACACCAGCACTGCATAATACACACTCAATGGATGCAGCTTTTCACAGCATGGAGTGAAGAAGCAAGCTACGCCTGTTGAATATCTTGCTGCGATGCAGCTGCTGAAGAAATCCGAGCAGCACACACGCTTGCTCTGCCTCCACAATTGGTAAGTGCTTCTAAAAATTCTACAAGGCAGGCTTAAACAATATGTGGACCGAGAACTCCCAGAAGTGCAAGCTGGATTTCGAAGGGGCAGAGGAACCAGAGACCAAATTGCAAACATGCGCTGGATTATGAAGAAAGCTAGAGAGTTCCAGAAAAACATTTACTTCTGCTTCATTGACTACGCAAAAGCTTTTGACTGTGTCGACCACAGCAAACTATGGCAAGTTCTTAAAGAAATGGGAGTGCCTGATCACCTCATCCATCTCCTGAGAAATCTCTATGTGGGACAAGAAGCTACAGTTAGAACGGGATATGGAATAACTGATTGGTTCAAAATTGGGAAAGGAGTACGACAAGGCTGTATATTGTCTCCCTGCTTATTTAACTTATATGCAGAATTCATCATGCGAAAGGCTGGACTGGATGAATCCCAAACCGGAATTAAGATTGCCGGAAGAAATATCAACAACCTCAGATATGCTGATGACACACCCTTGATGGCAGAAAGTGAGGAGGAATTAAAGAACCTTTTAATGAGGGTGAAAGGTAAAGGTAAAGGGACCCCTGACCATCAGGTCCAGTCGTGTCCGACTCTGGGGTTGCGTGCTCATCTCGCTCTATAGGCCGAGGGAGCCGGCGTTTGTCCGAAGACAGCCTCCGGGTCATGTGGCCAGCATGACAAAGCTGCTTCTGGCGAACCAGAGCAGCGCACGGAAACGCCGTTTACCTTCCCGCTGGAGCGGTCCCTATTTATCTACTTGCACTTTAACGTGCTTTCGAACTGCTAGGTGGGCAGGAGCTGGGACTAAACAACGGGAGCTCACCCCGTTGCAGGGATTCGAACCGCTGACCTTCTGATCAGCAAGCCTGTGGTTTAACCCACAGCGCCACCTGGTCCCCTTGAGGGTGAAAGAGAAGAGCACAAAATACAGTCTGAAGCTCAACATCAAAAAAACTAAGATCATGGCCACTGGTCTCATCACCTCCTGGCAAATAGAAGGGGAAGAAATGGAGGCAGTGAGAGATTTCACTTTCTTGGGTTCCATGATCACTGCAGATGGTGACAGCAGTCACGAAATTAGAAGACGCCTGCTTCTTGGGAGAAAAGCAATGACAAACCTAGACAGCATCTTAAAAAGCAGAGACATCACCTTGCCGACAAAGGTCCGTATAGTTAAAGCTATGGTTTGCCCAGTAGTGATGTATGGAAGTGAGAGCTGGACCATAAAGAAGACTGATCGCCGAAGAATTGTTGCTTTTGAATTCTGGTGCTGGAGGAGACTCTTGAGAGTCCCATGGACTGCAAGAAGATCAAACCTATCCATTCTGAAGGAAATCAGCCCTGAGTGCTCACTGGAAGGACAGATCCTGAAGCTGAGGCTCCAGTACTTTGGCCACCTCATGAGAAGAGAAGACTCCCTGGAAAAGACCGTGATGTTGGGAAAGATGGAGGGCACAAGGAGAAGGGGATGACAGAGGGTGAGATGGTTGGACAGTGTTCTCGAAGCTGCCAACATGAGTCTGACCAAACTGCGGGAGGCAGTGGAAGACAGGAGTGCCTGGCGTGCTCACATCTCAGCTGAACCTGCCTAACAGGGTGGTTGAGAAGAGGCAGGAGAGAAGAAACAAGAACAAGAAACCAAGTGGTTTCCCCAGCCACTCTGGTGGCTCCCAATCGAATATTAAAAACACAATACAGCATTAAGCATTAAAAACTTCCCTAAATAGGGCTGCCTTCAGACGTCTTCTAAAAGTAGGATGGTTGCTTATTTCCTTTCAAAGTCCTGGTTATAGAGAAATGTTTTCATCTCGCACCTAAAGATATGCAAGAAAGGTGCCAGGCATGCCTCCCTGGGGAGAGCATCCCACAAGTGGGGAGCCACCACAGAAAAGGCCCATTCTTCTATTGCCACCCTATGGCACTGAGGAGGCATGTGAAGAAGGGCCTCTGATGATGATCTCAGGGTCCGGGTCAGTTCATTTGGGGAGAAGCAGAGTAAACAAACAGGGTCGGCTCACAAAGCTGAGACACGGACTTCCTTGCCGAGTGCAACACACACAACCTATCACGTTGAAGTGCTTCGGAAATAGGCCAGTTAGCCTCCAGATCCTACGAGCCATTTATCTCCAGGCAGGGAAATGGATTTGTGGTCAGGAACGACAAGCTAGGTGCACGTTCTTCAGTAACAGGCAACAAAGAAAATCAAGAGTCCCCTGGGATTCCTTTGGAAAGGAGAATCATTCACACAGATCCAGCGCCTCCCCACAGCAGCTTTTTTATGTACTAGCTGTACTTGATCAGAGAACCAGGCGGGAAGGAACGCTCGCTGTGGTCTGACTTCTTTTCTTCGGCTGAACATATTGGCTTTAATCCCTCTTCTGTGAGAGGTAACAAACTCGGAGCATCATTAGCAGAGCTGCTTTCCTTCCAAAAGAGAGACTGCTGGGGCCTTCAGAGTCAAACTGGACATGATGTTTATTGTGCGAATGTAATTACGGTATATACTTTTTGGTTTGGGGACATGGGTGGCGCTGTGGGTTAAACCACAGAGCCTAGGGCTTGCTGATCAGAAGGTCGGCGGTTCGAATCCCCGCGATGGGGTGAGCTCCCATTGCTCAGTCCCTGCTCCTGCCCATCTAGCAGTTCAAAAGCACATCAAAGTGCAAGTAGAGAAATAGGTACCGCTGCAGCGGGAAGGTAAACGGCGTTTCCGTTTGCTGCTCTGGTTCGCCAGGAGCGGCTTAGTCATGCTGGCCACATGACCTGGAAGCTGTACGCCGGCTCCCTCGGCCAATAAAGCGAGATGAGCGCCGCAACCCCAGAGTCGGTCACGACTGGACCTAATGGTCAGGGGTCCCTTTACCTTTACCTTTACTTTTTGGTTTAGTGCAGAGCATCCCGTGAGTTTCCTCAGGACTCTGGGAGCTGGGATGGGAAAGTTTAACTCATTGTCTCGCTTGAGATGCAAGAAGAAGCTTCAGAGACTAGGCTACACTGACGTAGTGGTTAGACTGTGGGACTAAGACCCGGGAGACCAGGATTTAAATTCTCACGTGGCCATGAACCTCACAGGACCTCGCCAGCCACTGTCTTGGCACCAAACATATCACAGGGTTTCTGTAATGATAAATTGAAGAGAGGGAGAACCACGCATGCCACATTGACTTCCTTGGAGGGAAAGCGGGATAGAAGCGTTAGGATATTCATAATCCTATGTGGTCCAGAAAATTCTCTGGCTGATCTTGCCTTAAAAAAACCACATGTTTGTTGTAGACAGCCATAGGAGTAGTAGTAGTAGTAATAATAATAATAATAATAATAATAATAATAATAATAATAATAATTTATTACTTATACCCCACCTATCTGGCTGGGTTTCCCCAGCCACTCTGGGTGGCTCCCAACAGAATATTAAAAACACGATAAATACATGGAGCACGGGAAAAGATCCCTGTTTTCTCACATGATGCGGAAGGAGATGGGAGCTGCAGCATTCATAAGGGCCTTCCTGGATCAGACCAAAGACCCATCTGGTCCAGCAATCTGTCTCCCACAGAGGATGATGGCCAGGTGCCTCTGGGAATCCCACAAGCACAGCGCGGGCGCAAGAGAGCAAGGCAGTTCACTGCGCCTGCCGAAGATGCTCCTCTTGCACAACAAGCTTTATCCCGGTTGGCATCTCTCTTGGATTTTAACTGATTCCATGTATGTGCTGTTGTTATTAAAATGTTTTCTTTCTTATTCATATGATAGAGCAGGGTCGTGGGTTCGAGCCCCACATTGGGCAAACGATTCCTGCATTGCAGGGGTTGGACTAGATGACACACGGGGTCCCTTCTAGGATTCTATTAAAAGATGTTTTTATATATGCAACTTTGTGTGTGTGTGTTGTTATATTGTAAATCGTTTCGGGGTGCCTCATGGGAAATAATTCAGAACTGAAGTAAACAAATTAAGGCACAATACAGCTTGGCTTTTAGGACTAGTCCTCACCGACGAATCTGCACTTCAGACTATGCTCCTTTGATGCAATATATATATATTCCTGACACATAGAAAACTAGCCAGCTAGGGCAGGGCCTCCAAAATTCCCTCCCAACTCTGCAATGGACCACGTGAATATTGCTGAAAGCGATGGCAGCAGACCACGGAATGATTTCTAGTTTTACTATGATCCTTTTTAAAAATTAACTTTGAGTCACTGTCGTTTATTCCTCGGAGGAAGACAGAGCCTTTTCCCTCTGTCGGGGCCGATCTTTCCTGCCCCCTCTTCCAGGATCTAAGAAGAACTATGGAGCAGTCACCGTGCTTGCAGTTCTTCAAACACACACAGAGAAAGTCACCACCACATGCAGACTGAAAAACTGGGCTTGTTAAGGCCACTGCCTTAGTTAGCTTTGCTTATTTGAGACCATTGTATTTTTTTGTTTTCAAAACATGAGTCGCCTCATGTTGTGTCCCCAAAGGTGGCACATAATTTTAAGAGCAAACAAACTCAGCCTTGGAGTGTCTTTATGAAAAATCCATTTACTTACACAACTTGTGGTTGCAGCCGAGGTCCTTTGACCTTGCTGCATCCTGTAGATTCTTAATTGGCAAATTTAACGAGTGTCTCTTTCCTCCTGCAGAAAGACAGCTTCAGATGCAGCGGTAAAAGCTTTTCCTTTCTGCACCTCAGGCCAGTTGTGAAGTAAGGATGGGAAACTTTTCTGGGCCTGAGGGCCATATTCCCTTCCAGGGGCCGCATCGCAGTGTTGGGCAGGGCCAGGTGCAAAAGGGGGCAGAGCAACGGATAGAACTTTTACCTTTCCAAAAATTCACAGGATTTTACAGCCGCCCCCCCCCCAAATACCGGTACCTCTTTCCACCCTCCCAGGTGAGCAAGAGGCATTCATATCACAGTTCAAGGATGCATTCCAGCCAATCAGAAGTGCTCAAGGATGGGGGCGTGGCCTGTGGAGAGTCTGGAGGGCCACAGAGAGAGATGTGAAGGGGCAGATAAAAGGAAGTTCTTTTTTCATGCAGTGCATAGTTTAACTATGGAACTCACTTCCACTGGAACAAGTGATGGCCACCAACTTGGATGGCTTTAAAAGAGGATTGAACAAATTCATGGAGGAGAGGGCTATCAATAGCTGCTAGCCAGGATGGCTCTGCCCCAGGACTGAACTGCTGGGAGCCAAAGGGCCCTGCCCTGCTTCTCTCCACCTGGCTTGGAGCGGGGCCCGACAGGCTCCATCAAGGACTGCTGCTGCTGCGCAACAGAGCGGGATCCTTTTTTACTATTGTGTTTATTTTTATCTATTTATTTATCTAACTATGTCATTTCAAATTGCTGTTGGTATTAATGTTGTCTTTTTAGTTTTAGATTTTATGCTTTATATGGAAATTGTTTTCCGTTTGGTTGTGTACCTTTTGATGCGTTTTATTTATTGTTTATGACTTTTGTCATGTTGGTAATTATGTCAATCTTGTCATGTTGTAAGCCGCCTCGAGCGTAGTTTTAACTATGGAAAGTCGGCATACAGATAAAATGATGCTGATGATGATGATGCTCTGCCCTCCACTGGGTCAGAGGCAGTAATGCTTCTGAATGCCAGTGCCTGGAAACCATAGGAAGGGAGAGTGCTGCTCCTGTGTTCAAATCCTGCTTGCTGGTGCCTGGTTGGTCACTGTGAGAACAGGATGCTGGACTAGATGGGCCATTGGCCTGATCCAGCAGGCTCTTCTTATGTTCTTAGAAGTTCTTAGAAGGAACAGAAAACAGATTGATAAGAGCACCCAGAGAGAATCAAAGGAAGTGGAAGAAGAAGAGGAGGAGGAGGAGGAGTTTGGATTTGATATCCCGCTTTATCACTACCTGAAGGAGCCTCAAAGCAGCTAACATTCTCCTTTCCCTTCCTCCCCCACAACAAACACTCTGTGAGGTGAGTGGGGCTGAGAGACTTCAAAGAAGTGTGACTAGCCCAAGGTCACCCAGCAGTTGCATGTGGAGGAGAGGAGACACGAACCCGGTTCACCAGATTACGAGTCTACTGCTCTTAACCACTACACCACTACAACGGGAGGGAGATGATGATGATGATTGATTAATAATAATAATAATAATACTGAGCAAGAGAGGGATGAGAGAGAAGTGGCTTACTCCCGTGAGTTCCCTCGATAAGGAAGGCTATTGCACCCTGCAATCCAAAGGCCCTCCCCTGTTTTTTAAATCATTCAATGACCTAACACTCTGAACCTGATTGATCTGTGTGGTTTGGAATATCTCCCAAAGAATTTGCATACACAGCAGAGAAGGACCAGGGAGGAGGGTTTGGAGGAGAGGGAAACCACATGGTGAATTTTGCTAGGCTTCTTTTGCAGGTGACAAGTCCTTTATATTAATGTGTTGAGGATCTGGGTGGGGGAGGAGAGGAATAAATGCTCTCCAGCGGCCATTCGAATCAACTGGAAAGGAGGCAGGAGAAGAAGCGTTTCATTTTCACCCCGGCCCAGCATCTAAGAGAGACCGCTTAACGCAGTGGAAAGAGCCTCCAGGTGCTCAGACTATTCTTACGTGCCGCTGTCGAGATCGCCTTCCTTCCTGGCTGAGGTCTCTCTCTCTCTTTTTGCAAAGAGAACAATTGGGCTGTGTTTGCCCACTGAGCCCAGAGGTGTGATCGGAAAGGACAACCTGACCCCTTTCTTCACCTTCCCCGTCTGAAAGAAACAACTTTGCAACCGCAACATTTTGCTTCACCAGCTCCTGGCATCAGTCTCCTCTGCGTAAATATTGTGACAACCTTCCCCCCCCTTCTTTCTTTTTTGAGGGGTAAGACACTCAAATTACTGTTACATTGTAAAACATGATGGGGATGTTATATCAATAGTCTTTTTCCCCCAGGGCTGTGCTTGAGCCAATGTTCAGCCCCAGAACTTATGGTTCTGGGGTTTGGCTATGGAATACGCGAGTAAGAAAAAGAAAATATGAGCATGTGCAAAGTGCATTTCAGCAAGTAATCAGCTCCCACATATCTGGGAGTAGAAGCTGCCAGAAAAGATAATGCAGCTTCTATCAGGCCTGAACTTGCTCATAATATCTTTAGTTGCAATGAATTTGACATAATCCTTGCCTTTTTTTAAAAAGCCAGCTGGGCTAGCAGCCAGGTCCAAATCTTACAGCAGCATCCTGGCGTTCACAAATCTCTGGTGAGACGCAATCTCACTAGGAGGCATGGGTGAGTCACTTTCTCACAGTCTCGGTTCCTTATCTGTAAAATGGGAATAATACTGAGTTGAGTCACAGGGTTGGCTGTCCTGCCTCAGCCTTTGAGGCTAGGATGGGCTGCTAAGCGTAAACCACAGCAAGGGTGTGATGCAAGGACATCAGCACCTGCTCAGCTGGGAAGCGGCATGAACCGCAGAGAGAAATAGCCAGAGCTTTCAGCACTTGAAGCAAAACAGCTGCAATTGTTTGATGGCAGGGGCTGACCAAAGTTGTTACTTCCCCGACCTGCTTACCCAGCCAACCTTCCATGCTAGAGAGACAGCGTGTCACAATCGTTAGATCACTAGACTATGGCTGCGTGCACACCGTCCATATAAAGCAGATGGCTCCCCCAAGGAATCCTGGGAGCTTTAGTTTGTTAAGGGTGCTGGGAATTAGAGCTGTGTGAACTATAATTCCCAGGATTTGAGAGCTACAATTCCCAGCACCTGTAACAAACTGGGGCCATCGTCCCCCTCTTTAGTGTTGTAAGTAGGGCACACCACTGTTTAAACAACTGGGGCGGCTGCCAACACATCCGGCCCAGAAGAAAACCAAAGTGGCTCACAGATCAAATGGACTAGTGACTTGATTTGGGGAAAGGGGGATTTATATTGGTTTGGTTTGATGTGGATGTGTTGCTTTCGTTCGTTACAGCAGGATCCTCTCCCGCATGTGCCACACATGTCTCAAGCTACCTAGGGCCATCGCCATTCCTCTGCCTTACATGAACCACCAGCAATAAGTTTTAGAATCGTAGAATTGTAGAGTTGGAATGGGTACCCCCAGGGTCATCTAGTCCAACCCCCTGCAATGTCGAAATCTTTTGCTCAAACCCGCCACCCTGAGATTAAGAGCCTCATGCTTTGTCAAGGGAACTACCCCTTCCTTGCAAGACCGTCGTGAGGGCTGATGCCTGGACAGCACAGTTGGTCAGAGCGTGGTACTGATAACCCCAAGGTTGCAGGTTCGATCCCTGTCAGGGGCAGCTGCATATTCCTGCATTGCAGGGGGTTGGACTAGATGATCCTCAGGGTCCCTTCCAGCTCTACAATTCTATGACAGCTAAGATACTGCATGTGAAGCACTCCAGGAAAGAACGATCTAAGCGCTACATGCTTTGTACAGGAGAGCAGCCTCAAACGTCATGGCTGCATGGCTTGAGCTGTAACCGAATAAAGGGTCCCTGCGGAGATCCCTTTCCTTCTGCGTTCCTGATGATTTCCTAACATGTTGCTATCTGGGCAGTTATACATGAACCTGCTTCCAATGCGCTCTGCACCTGCAAAAGTTTCAGGGTAGACATATGGCTTTGTTTCCAGCAATTATGCGGTAAGAAGTGTTGCAGAACTAATAAAGCAGAAGGGCATGCGGGTGGTCAAGTATAAATCCACAGCTAATGTGCCGTTATTGTGTCAATGATACGTTGGGAGGATACGTCCACAAAAAGACATCGGTCCGGAGGGGCCCAAAAAGTCCCGGGTTCAAATCTCGTCCTAGCCAAGCCTCTGCCTGTCGATTCACGAGGATGTTGCTCAATGGAACTTACTCAAGCGCTACATTGGTATCCTGTCCTTCCTCCAAGAATCATAGAATTGTAAGGGATCCCAAGGGTCATCTAGTCCAACCCCATATAGAAGCAGCATGTATGTTCCCCATCCACCAATCCAGCCTCACAACAACCCTGCGGGGTGGGCGGGTGACTAGGACAAGTCACTCCATTCAGTTTCATGTATGAGATGGGGTCCGACCCCAGATTGCCCTGGTCCTAGTCTGAAACTCGGCTCTAACCACTACGATACACTGTCTCCCAGCACAAAAGTGGTGGCGAGCAGCAATGATGTCTTCTCCTGGTACCTCTTTTCCAGTTCCATCAGAGTGAATGGAGCAAAAGGGAGGAACTTCTGCTCCATTTGCTTGTGCAGAAGGTGAGAAAGTGAAAACGGGGGTGTCTCATTGGTCCAACCCCCCAACATGACATCCCAAGGGTCCAGGGTCCAGGAAGCCTTTCAAGATTTTGTCTGGCTTCCTCCAGGGAACCCATTTATTTGCTTGCCCAAATCTTATGTGGGCTTTACTCATTCATTCTTATCTGCCTATGGGGTATTTATACGACAGTGAGCATTCATTCCCATTCACTTGCAGGGGGCTGGCTGGCTGGCTGGCTGGCTTGCTCTATCTATCTATCTATCTATCTATCTATCTATCTATCTATCTACATCTTCCTCTTAATTGTTCATTCATCCCCCCCCCCCACTTTGCAGTGTGTTTTCCTGCCAACTTCCTATCCACCAAAAGTCTTTTTTTTTTAAGTTAATTTGCTCAGTTAGGGCAACAAGAGCGCTTTAAATCCACTTTAACTGTGGAAGCCTAGATTTCTGGTATGTCCTTGGATCCTTCCCACAAGGTGCCAAAAATATTGGGGTACAGTCCCACCATCCCTGACCTCTGCCCAACATCTGGAGGGCCACAGCTCCCCCCACTCTCACCCCAGAGGATTTTCTCCAATTAGTTTGGAGGGCCCGAACTCCTGCCCCACATTTACAGGTAGCAGCTGCCTGTTCTGCATAGTGTGCTGGGCTAGCCCAGAATGAACATGGACTGCTTTGTACATTTTAAAGCACCGTATAAATGTGACGGCGTTACTACTGCCGTTGTCGTGCATCGCTGCGGAATAACTACCACCCCAGGCTCCTTCATCGCAGTTGCAAAACGCTGAACGGAAACGCATTTTGCTCCTTTTTAAAAGAGGTTGCGGAGAACCTTGATGGAGACCACTCTTTCGCCACTCAGAGCTTGACAAGGTCATTAAAGGATGTCGAGGGATAACACGGCGGGGATCTTGAGATTGCTCCTCTACCGCCTCCTCACCCCTATGAGTCTCCAAACCGGGCGTCCACATTTACTCTGAATTATTCAGTCTGGAAGATTGCATGGAAATGCTGTTTACACACATCTACGAGTCCTCAAGGCTTGCTCCCAGGGTGGTTTTATTTAGGAAGGTCAAAGGGTATCTGTCCCTAAACATGTATGTGTGCCTAAACATGTATGTGTCCCTAAACATGCATGAATTAAGTCCTGCTGAATTCAGTGGGGCTTATTGAAAGAACCATAGCTCAGCGGTAGAATCACACCCAAATGTCCCAGGTTCAGTTCCCAATGGCATCTCCAGTTAGGGCTGCGAGAAACTCCCGTCTGAAATCCTGGGCTGCAGCTTCCGATCAAGAGAGACAAATCACCGAGCTGGATGGACCAATGCTCAGTATAAAGGGAGCCTCCTTGTGTAGGATATGTCTGTCAATGCTCAGTGCGCGCACTTGTGAATGAGTACTGTTGCAAGCAGCGGGAGTTACTCCCTACTAAACATGGCTGGCATATGAGCTGCAACATTATTTAGTTGCCATGTGCTTCCAACAACCGGGAGCCTTCCAGATATTTTGGACTTCAAATCCTATCAGTCTCATCCAGCACAGCTGGTCTAACTGGATGCAAGGCTATGCTTTCTCTCTTTTTATCACACTTTACAGCTCTCACATTGGACAGGTAGTATATACTCTGCTTTGGAAAACTCACAGCACTCCACAGAAGGTCTCATTAGAAGCGAAGCCTCTCTAAAGGCTGGGAATGGTTTTCAGCAATTTGGCAAAACTCAGGCATATAAAAAGCACCTGCAGAGCAAAGAGTACCCCTGGCCATGTGCAGAATGGCAGGCGCTCCCACACTGAATACCCTCTACACAAAATCTGAGGGTACCCAGGACAGAGACTGTGGCTTAGCAGGCTTAACACCCGCAATCTCTTTAAAAAAAAGAAGAAATTAAAACAGCCCCCCCCCCCACACAGTGTTCCTTGTGCCTGAGATACAAGCATTCCCAGCGGCAACCTCCCCCTTAAATCTGCTGTCAGTTGGGAGTCTCAAACACTTCCCATCCCATACAGGTCAGGAGCAGAGGCACCCCCAGCTCAAGGAAGCTGACCCCCCCCCCATGCAAATGTGCCCAGGGATGCCAGCTTTTCATTTTGTTCACTTTAAAGATGCCCAGGACAGCACCCGCCACCACAAAAGCAGCAGTGCCCCCCAACCAAGTCACAGAGCCTCATTTTCACCTCTGGCATTGGAATCAGAAGTCAAGAGGGACACTGAGCCTGTGCAGAGTGCTTCCCCTGCACGCATGGGAGGATGCTACAGAAGCCTACCTAGACAAGCAGGGGAAGGCTACCAGGTCAGACATCTTTTCAGAAACCCAGCACTCGGGAGAGTCCGTGCAACCATTCCCTACACGGGCACATGAAGCACCTTCTGAGCCCCATACACCACCTCTTCTGCCCAGCCACCTACGCGCATCAGAGCCTCGGGCATCTTCATCCTTCATCCTCACCCGCAAGACGGAAGAATAGCTGGCGACCCCCAGCCCTTCACCTCCCTTTCTCAGTCTCTTAAGCTCTTGTTCCTCATCCACACGCCGTGCGCGCCTAACTTAACACGGAGGTCGAACAAATGCCCTCCGGAGTCCCAGCTTGCATGCGAGGATTAGAAAAGAGCCCCGGAGGGCATCAGCCAAGCCCTCGAGCCGGACTCAGAACAAAGAGCCCCCCCCCTGCTCACCTGAGAGCCACAGGCGAGGGTCGCCAGGTACCCAAAGCTGCCCAGGCGCCCAGTGACGGCCACCCCCGCCGCTTCCTTACCTTCCATCTCCTTGGTTTCGCCGCAGTTCATTGCCAGAGCCCGTTCATGGCCCCCTCCCGTGTCCGGCAAGGGGTTGCCTTTGGAGCGGAATTCCGCGAACATCAAGCGCATGCGGCCCGAGGCGCGGGGATGGGCGGCGGGATTCAGACGATCGGCGGTCTCGCGCAAAGAGGTCCGGGCTGGGCGGGGCAGGGCAAGAGCCCGCGTTGCTGCCGCTGCCGCTCGTGTGGACGGAACCCGGCGCTCTCCTCTGCACGTTCAAGACACTTCGGCAAAGTGGCCAGCGCTCGCCTTGCGCACCGCCTATCACTGCAAATCCGCCTCCTCCTCTTTCCCTCCTCCCTTCCCGCTTTTGTCTCTCTCTCTCTCTCTCTCCTACTCTCAAGTCACCCGACGAGGCTGCTGCCGCCAGATCGGAGGGAGACGATGCTCAAACACGCCCCTCGCCGACATCCCTGCAAGGTCATCCTCGCCGCCGCCCATGCCAGCCCCTGCCTCGTTGCGCAGCAAGGCGCACGGCAGAGTCCAACAACAAGGCGATCATTTCGCCTTCGCCGCCGCCGCCGCCGGTCCTCCCACTCCGAGCTGGGCGGGGAAGGGCCGCGGACGCAGCGGCTGCCTGCAAGTCCCGGACAAAGCCCGGCAGGCAGGCGAGGCGTGGTGCTGGTGGTGGCAGGCGAGGCGTGGTGCTGGTGGTGGCGGCGCCTGGGCTGGGCCCAGCAGGCACGACCCCGGCTCCGGCAGGGAGGAGAAGCTCTCCGCGAGGTTGCGAAAGGAGGAGGAGCCGCGGGAGGCGGGAGTCGCCGGGATCGGGCCTGCAACCTGCCGGCCGGGGAAAGAAGCCGGGAGCCGCACGGCGTGCCCGACCAGGAGGTGCTTCGTAGCGCGGCTGGCGAAGGCGCGTTGGCGGATCGAGATGGCGAGGCGAGGCGAGGTCAAGGCTCGCGGGCCACCTCTCGGCTGCCAGGCCAGCGTGGGCACCATCCGGCCGGGTGCTAGCTAGCTCCGGCGAATAGCAGCTCTCCCTGCGCGATCCCGCCCATGCCGCGCTGGCTTTTCCCCGGCGGCCACCGCCCCGAAGGGCTCTAGGCTTGGCCGGCTGCCGCGCAAGGGCGCTTTCGGGGAGGCCTCTACTGTCGCCCCGCGCTTGGGCGCGCACGTGCTCCCACTGCGCACACGCCCCGATCCGCCTCGCCCTGCCCTGCCTCTAGTTGGGCTGGTTTTGCCAGCCGTACCTAGTGTTATTTATTTATTTATTTATTTATTTATTACCCCACGCCTTTTGCAGTGCAATACTAGGCATATCTACCCAGGTCAATGGCTTGCTCCCAAGTAATCCTATGCACGCTTACCTCGGAGAGCAACCCAATCGAATTCATTGGAGCTTCCTGTAGGCATCCAGAGGGTCGAATTGATTAATCTTTTAGTTTATTATTATTATTATTATTATTATTATTATTATTAAGAATGCCCTTGACTTTATTGCTATTTGAGGGGTGTTTTAAACTACCCTGCTTATTTAACTTATATGCAGAATTCATCATGCGAAAGGCGGGACTGGATGAATCCCAAACCGGAATTAAGATTGCCGGAAGAAATATCAACAACCTCAGATATGCTGATGATACAACCTTGATGGCAGAAAGTGAGGAGGAATTAAAGAACCTTTTAATAAGGGTGAAAGAGGAGAGCGCAAAATATGGTCTGAAGCTCAACATCAAAAAAACTAAGATCATGGCCACTGGTCCCATCACCTCCTGGCAAATAGAAGGGGAAGAAATGGAGGCAGTGAGAGATTTCACTTTCTTGGGTTCCATGATCACTGCAGATGGTGACAGCACTCACGAAATTAGAAGACGCCTGCTTCTTGGGAGAACAGCAATGACAAACCTAGACAGCATCTTAAAAAGCAAAGACATCACCTTGCCAACAAAGGTCCGTATAGTTAAAGCTATGGTTTTCCCAGTAGTAATGTACGGAAGTGAGAGCTGGACCATAAAGAAGGCTGATCGCCGAAGAATTGATGCTTTTGAATTATGGTGCTGGAGGAGACTCTTGAGAGTCCCATGGACTGCAAGAAGATCAAACCTATCCATTCTTAAAGAAATCAGCCCTGAGTGCTCACTAGAAGGACAGATCCTGAGGTTAAGGCTCCAGTACTTTGGCCACCTCATGAGAAGAGAAGACTCCCTAGAAAAGACCCTGATGTTGGGAAAGGTTGAGGGCACAAGGAGAAGGGGACGACAGAGGACGAGATGGTTGGACAGTGTTCTCGAAGCTACCAACATGAGTTTGGCCAAACTGCGAGAGGCAGTGAAGGATAGGCGTGCCTGGCGTGCTCTGGTCCATGGGGTCACGAAGAGTCGGACACGACTGAACAACAAGAACAACAATTAAACTACAGACTGTCTTTTCTTAAGCTGCTTCTCAGCCACTTTAAGAATTAAAATAAAAAAAAATAAAAAAGCATACTCTGAGATTGGAAGGAAGCTCACCTGTCATTTAGCCTCAGACCACCATAGGGGAGGGATCAGCTATTATATATTGGTAGCCATATGCCAACGTCTTTCTAGAGCTGCCTGTTTTTCTCCTCCCTTTCTCTGTCCTTTGTTTTCTCTCCCCCCCCCTTCCTGATTAATGGTTGCTATTACCGTGTTTCTCCTAAAATAAGACATACCTGAAAAATAAGCCATGGCACGGTTTTCTAGGGGTCACAAAATATAAGCCATACCCCGAAAATAAGACGTGGTGATACCTGGCAAGTATTCATTCTTTAAAGGAAGCCCCGATCCTTCGGGGCTGAGGAGAAGCTGTAGCGCGCAGCTCTTTAAAGCAACCCCCGATCGGGGCTGAGGAGAAGCTGCAGCGCGCAGCTCTTTAAAGCAACCCCCGATCGGGGCTGAGGAGAAGCTGCAGCACGCAGCTCTTTAAAGCAACCCCCGATCGGGGCTGAGGAGAAGCTGCAGCGCGCAGCTCTTTAAAGCAACCCCCGATCGGGGCTGAGGAGAAGCTGCAGCGCGCGGCTCTTCGTCCCCCGATCCGGCTGTACCTCTGCTGCAGCCCTGCCAAAACGCCCAGCAGCGCGCGCCGCATGGAGCCCCGAGCCAGCGGGAACCAGCAGCAGCAGCCAGGGCTGTCTTAAGCCTATCTGGAGCCCTGGCGCAAAGATCCCTCCGGCGCCCCTCGCGTTCCGCTGGGCAGGGCCAGGCTGCAGACGCGGGGAGGCCATTGGCAAGCCTCCCGGAGGGTGCGATACGGTGGGCGGTGAAGTCGTGCTCCGCCAGGCAGGGCCAGGCTGCAGGCACGGGGAGGCCATTGGTGAGCCTCCCGGAGGGTGCGGCGCAGCTGGCAGGGACGGCGAACTTGCGCTCCGCTGCGCAGGGCTAGTCTGCGGACGCGGGGAGGCCGTTGACGAGCCTCCTGGAGGGCGCAGCGCGGCAGGCAGCAACGGCGAACTCGTGCTCCGCCGGGCAGGGCTAGACTGTGGACTTGGGAAGCGGTGGCGCGGCGCTGCCGTCCAGGGAGCCCTGGCTGCCGCGCGCTCCGGGAGACTCGCTGACAGCCTCCCCGCGTCCGCAGCCCAAAAAAGAGGTGCGCGAGGGCGGCGCTGCTGGCGGGGCTGGAGGCGCCCTCCAGGCCATGGCGCCCTGCACCAGTAGCCTCAATGGCTAAGACACCCCTCGCAGCAGCAGTGCCGCGCCGCATGGAGCCCTGAGGCAGTGGGACGCAGCAGCAGCACGCACCGCGTGGAGCCCTGAACCAGCATGACCCAACAGCAGCACTTTCATGATGAACTGTGAAGCCCAGTTGCAAAACACTACCGGTACCTCTCTTTTCTTGCCTTGCCCACTTTATGCATATTTATGCATGGTTGATGCAAGCTGCAATTGCATGCATGAAAGTTAAAGTCTGCCGTTTTACTCATCACTGTGGGACTTAATTATAATTGAATAAATGTAGATTTCTGTACCATACTTACCGGTAATAAAAATAAGACATCCCCCGAAAATAAGCCATAGTGTGTTTTTTGGAGGAAAAATAAATATAAGACGGTGTCTTATTTTAGGAGAAACACGGTAGCTAGTCGGTTAGGGATCAGGCTGGTGCCATCTATGAACACAGTGTTTGACAACAGCAGCCAGAGAGGCAGGGAACTAGCCTCTGGAGGAGCTGAGAGACTGTGCCTTGACAGCAGGGAAGACAGAGTAACATAGGAAATAGAAGAACATAGGAAACTGCCTTGCACTGAGACAGACCATTGGCCTATCTTAATCAATACTGTATTCACTGGCCAGCAGTAGCTCTCCTAGTCTCAGCTCTACCTGGGGATGCCTGGGATTGAATCATAGAATTGTAGGGTTGAAAGGGACCACATGGATCATCTAGTCCAACCCCATGCAATGCAGGAATCTTTTGCCCAAGGCGAGGGCTCGAACCCATGACCCTGAGATTAAGAGTCTCATGCTCTAGCCTTCCACATGCAAGGCCGTTGCTCTACCCCTGAGCTACAGCTCTTCCTTGACGAAGAAAGGAAGGAGACACTGAGGGATGCAGACTTGCACAAGTGCAGTTAAAGCTGTGGAAGTTTGGTTATATTGGGGCAGGCCTGGCCAAACTTAGCCCTCCAGCTGTTTTGGGACTACAATTCCCATCATCCCTGACCTGTTAGCTAGGGATGATGGGAGTTGTAGTCCCAAAACAGCTGGAGGGCCAGGTTTTGCCAGGCTTGGTATGCCTTAAGATTTAAGGCATGCAATGGACTGCTTTGCTCAAGTGACCCTGAGTGCAAAAAATTGGGCTATACAAAGAAGGCCCTGGATTACTTATTCAGGCAACAGAGTCACTGCCGAGTGTTCCAGTGACCTATGATGTCTCCACTTGTGGATTATTGAACACACCATTTGTAGCAAGCATATGGACAGGTGCGCATGTGATGAAAATACAATGCAATGACTCCCATCGTGCAAGAATATTGCAGAAGGCATCTATGAAAAACCGTAAAGCAGCAATAGACTTCAGTGTTACGTATTATGGCTTCTTCGACCCATAAAAATGGTAAGAGGGTGGCCGTTTCGTATCTCCGGACCCCAAGCACATAGAAGGAAGGCGGTCCGGTCTTTACAGTAAAGGGAGTGTGTGGTCAAGGGTTCCAAACATCCTCCCACACCACAGCTTATGTCCCCTCAGGTATTTTACCCACGTCCCGTGGGGTCACTTCTGGCTGAGGATAAGACTGCTGGTAGACGGGGGGGGGGGAGATAAGCTGTAGGGTGGACACACAGCAGCATGTTAGAAACTCAGATATATAAGCTAGGCACCAAGTGGCTCCTGAAACCAGGGTTATAGTTGCCAAAACGGAATGTCTACTTGCCATTTGGGGGCCAAGAAACTCGAAAGCCGTACTTCTCCATGCGACTTTTGGATTCCTGAAATTTGTTCTGACTGTGCAGATAAAGCATCGCAGATAGAATTCTACAGGATGCGCCGTTAGTGTGTGAAAACAGTCAGGATCCAACGGTCCCCAGGCATGCACCACCAGGCGGTGGAGACGTCAGGGGCAAAATGCTCCTGGCACCTAATGAATTTCAAACACTACACATCTATTCCTCTGTTAGGGATGGAGGATGGGTAGGCAAACTAAGGCCCGGGGGCCGAATCCGGCCTAATTGCCTTCTAAATCTGGCCTGTGGACGGTCCAGGAATCAGCATGTTTTTACTTGAGTAGAATGTGTCCTTTTATTTAAAATGCATCTCTGGGTTATTTGTGGGGCATAGGAATTCGTTCATTTTTTCCCACAAGGTCTGAGGAACAGTGGACTGGCCCCCTGCTGAAAAAGTTTGCTGACCCCTGGGATGGAGAGAAGGCAGATTGGGGTCTACTGGGAGATAGGCAAGGATTTCTGACACTCACTTGTTTAGCAATATCAGCATACAGTGTAAGTGTTCTCCCCAGAAAGCCCATCTAATCCAGCATCCTGTTTTCACAGTGGCCAACCAGATGCCTATGAGAAGCCCTCAAGCTGAGCTCAGCAGCACTGGAGTTAGTTAGGCAGCTCTAAGGTGTTCCAAAATGCATCCCAACCTTCTGCATGGCTGCCACCCTCTTTGCTGACATAGTGCTAGACATTGACCTTTACGTAGTTTTTTCCTATTTTGGAGCAGATGGAGTAAGCTTTGTCTTTTTAATTTATTGCTTGGGACAAAGGTGTTAAGAGCTCCCGTTACTCCATTTAAATTCACCAGGTTTCAAGACCTGCTCCCCTTTAATTTGACCGTATAACTGGAGAGACAGTAGTGTAAAGGCCCATGAAAAATTAATCAGGCTTATTCCAGGGGAGCGGGATTGAAAAAAAAGATGAATCCAATTCAGCATAATAAGAAATCCAATATAATGAATCCCAGCCGTGGCTAATGATCTTATCAGCATGCAATGTACACTACAGGCCACAGAAGGAGAATAACCTCATCAGCTTTGACAGGTTGTTCTAGCCAGCTAAACAGAACAGTCACCGCAGATATGCCCAGCAAGGGGAGGATGTTGACAAGGAGGGAGGTGAGGGTGTTAGCATGGGTGACCTTCAGGAGATGCAACAATTTTCCTGTCCCCATTCCCCTTGCCAACTCGCCAGCTGCTGCTCCCCTGGCTGGCGTGTCTCATCAGACAGGTCTCTGCTGTGGGTTTGACCTGATGTGTCCCAAGGTCAAGGCAGGACCAGCTCAGAACAGGTGGGGTGCTAGCGGCCAGGACTGAGCTGCAAAGTCCCTTGAAAACAAAGGGCTCCTCTAGACAACCTATTTACTGACCATCCAGATTTGCCTGTGCAAAGCAGATTATATGCTATGGTCCAAGCCACACCGTATAATTTAAGCACACAGCTCAAGAATCCTGGGAACTGTAGTATGTTACAGGCAATGGCAATTCTAAACCACAGTCCCCAGGATTCGTTTATGGGGGAGCCATGTGCTTTAAAGGACTTATCTTTCTTCCATCTTGAGACCCACAGGTTTGCAGGGAGTTTCCCTATGCAGGCACCAAACAGAAAATGTAGGTTGTGCTGGATCCGACCCATAGGTGCCCATCTAGTTCAGCACCCTGCTTCGTGCAGTGAACAACCAGTTGCCCACAGAAAGTCCACAAGCAGGGCCTGGGGAAAAGGGCCTTCTGCTGTTCCCCATCAGCTGGTCTTCAGAGGCATGTAGAAATCTGCCACGTTTGCAGAGGAGGGCAACCAAGTTGATCAAAGGTCTGGAAACCAAGCCTTATGAGGAATAGTTGAAGGAGCTGGGTATGTTTAGTCTGGAAAAGAGGAGAGATGTGATAGCCATTTTCAAATATCTCAAGGACTGACACATGGAAGAGGGAACAAGCTTGTTTTCTCCTGCTCTGGACTGAAACCACTGGCTTCAAGTTACAAGAAAGGAAATTCCAAGCAAACATCAGGAAGAACTTTCTGAAGGCAAGAGCTGTTAGACAGTGGAATGAACATTCTCAGGAAGTTGTGGACTCTCCTTCCTTGGAGGTTTCTAAGCAGAGGTTGGGTGGCCACCTGTCATGGATGCTTTAGCTGAGATTCCTGGATTGCAGGGGGTTGGACTAGATGACCCTTGACGTCCCTTCCAACTCTACAATTTCTATGAAATCAGGACTTGTAGCCAGTGGACAGCCCTTATCCTTGGTGAATTTGTTGCAGCAAGGTCGTTCCATTACATGAACCAGTCCTAGGCCAGGGTTGGGAAATATTTTTCAGACTGAAGGCCACACTGCCATCTGGGCAACCTTCCAAGGGCCACATGCTAAGGACGGGCAGGGCCAGGGACAGAAATGTAAATTTTAGCATTTCACTAAATGTTTCTATACCTCTCGCTCTCCCAGGCAAGTAGGAAGCATTGTTCCAGCCAGACTCTCCCCAGATGTGATCCAGTGGGTTTGGTGAGCCTGTAGAACAGATATGGGGGGACAGGGGGAGAGTCCTGTTGCACAGACAGAAATCCTTGCACTTTTAGGTTGTGGGGTGTTGTTTTTTTGGATGCAACCCTGCGTTCCACTTGGTTGGGAGTCAACGGGCCTTTCTGATTGGATGTCAAGTACATAGCTATCTATTTCAGGAAACAGCCAGATTCTTCCTTCCTCAACCACAAGCACATTAAAACCCTGTATTTTAAAACCTGCGATTAGGGAAATCGTCAATGAATCGCACTGATTCCTATCCAATGTGAGAAGGCTGACGTGCAAAAATACCCAGGGAGACAATTCGACGCTGCTCGACGGTTTCTATTTCCGTGCTTTCTCTCTGCGGCCACTGAAATCTTGGAAACTTCGTTGCTTCCATGAAATCCCAGACTCCCTTGAAGCGCCCAGTTTGAGGAGAAAGAAAAATACCCAGCATTCCAGATCTCAACCAAACTGCTGAAGCTGGCAAAATGGTTATTATTAGAATTACAGCTGGCAGGAAATGGAGTGCCCGCTCCTCTTCCTCTGAGTTGCCCCACAAATGGCGATTATTCCAAGTAAACTATTAGCTGACACTAGCAGATTTCCTGGCTCCTGAGGGTGGAAGCTGAAAAAACATATCCGTAAAAAATAGGCCTTGGTAATGATCCACAGTTGTTGCGGAGACTTCGTTCTCATTTAAAGTTATGTAAATGATATGCAGAGTTGTGTGCCTAGGTTGGTCTCTGACAACTCACCAACATTTTCTCTCCATCTTCTCTCTCTCTCCCACCCCCCTCTCTCATGAGCTCTTATTGGGTCAGCATCTGTTTGCACTCTTTCCTCTTCCATTTGCTTGTGTAATTGTATCTTGCCGGCCGCCTTCTCTCCGTTCAGTCAGATGCTCAACTGTTCCTGTTTACCAGAGACGGCCCCATTATCTGATGCCCGTCCCCTGAACATCCTCAGTTTTACCCTTTCAGGATGCATCTGAGTGAGCAGAGCCATTCTCCGGGTGCCAGTCCCCCTACTTATCGTAAGTCCACAGAAATAAAAGGCCACGTTTGCACCAAACATTTGAAGTGCAAACATGCCACTTTAACAGTCATGGTTTTCCCCAAAGAATCCTGGGAACTGCAGCATGTTAAGGGTGCTGAGAGTTGTTAGGAGTCTCCTACTCCTCCCCAAAGAGCTATAATTCCCAGATTTCACTTGAAATCTCTTCCTTGGCTCTGCTGGGTCAAATCATTCAGATCCCAGCCTCGCAAAGCAGCTCAGAAGAAGAAGAAGAGTTTGGATTTGATATCCCGCTTTATCACTACCCGAAGGAGTCTCCAAGCGGCTCACAATCTCCTTTCCCTTCCTCCCCCACAACAAACACTCTGTGAGGCGAGTGGGGCTGGGAGACTTCAAAGAAGTGTGACTGGCCCAAGGTCACCCAGCAGCTGCATGTGGAGGAGCGGGGAAGCGAACCCGGTTCACCAGATTACGAGTTCACCACTCTTAACCACTACACCACACTGGCTCAGGGCCGGTGTGGCAAGCTCTGTGACCCTCTGTGTTCTGCTCCCCGGTTCACTCATGACCGCCCCAGGCACCAGCAAGCCACGCTACACCACCGGGAAAACCAGGGGGAGGGAAAAGGAATTAAGTATCCTGCAAGAGGGAACTGAACAGGAGAAGCATGACTGCAACATTTTGTCGCAGGCCCCCCTTGCATCTTCCTAACACTGTTTTTCGCTGCTCAGATCTGACCACCCGCTTCCCATGCAGAAGCAATCAGATGTTGGTAGCTTGTGACTTGAGGGCCTTCTGTTGATGTACCTCCCTGGGACCAATGAATATTTCAGGAAGAATGTTTACCTAATGCACAGTTGATTTTGCTAAATAGGCCACCCTGCCTTCAGAGAGTTGCAGCAGCCCTGCGCAATAATTGAGAAAGAATACTTCCCACAAGTGTTAATTCAGGAGCTGCTCAGACAAGTTTCCAGGTTTGCTTATTTAAATCATTAAAAAAAAAAAAAAGCAGCTGAAACAAAGATGGGGCTCCTAACGTCTCTTTGGCGCTGCGGCTTTTTACCTGAATGCAAGAAACGGCGGCGCAGATCAGCAGGTGCAAAAAATATGATCAAAATCTACAGTCGAGGATGACAACGCACTCTCTCCCCAGCACTCCGGAGTTTACTTTCCAATTTGCATGGAGAAACATTTCCCAGGCTGTTTCTTTCCCTTCAATTACACTTCACACCTTGCACATTCAAGTAGCTGTGACGCTATGTGCGATGTGCTGCGTTAGTCAGCTCAGTGTGTGAGTGCATATGTGTATGTGTGAAGGAACAGCCGAGAAGACGTGGGCGCACATTTTGCAACATTTAAGCGTGCGTCTAATTAACACACAGGCAGCCCAAACAAACTGGTGATTTCATTCCATCTGGCGCTGGCTCCAAATGTGTCTATTAAATAGGTATGATGCCCATTCCGCCCACGACCCTCCAACCCCAGAAATCAGTCAATGGATTCCAAATATTGCATTTATTTCTTTATTAAATTCATTTAAATAAATGAATCTTTTAAAAAATAATAATAATCCCAGACCAGTCGCCAAATACATAACGTAAATAGTCCCATTGATTATTCCGCACAGCAGATTTCCCAGAGGCTACCGGTAACTGGCAACGATATCAAGGAAGCCTGGAATTGTGGCAAGAATTTAGCTTCTAGGTAAAGGTACCCCTGACCGTTAGGTCCAGTCGCGGACAACTCTGGGGCTGCAGCGCTCATCTCACTCTATAGGCCGAGGGAGCCAGCATTTGTCCGCAGGTCATGTGGCCAGCATGACTAAACCACTTCTGGCGAACCAGAGCAGCACATGGAAACACCGTTTACCTTCCCGCCAGAGCGGTAGCTAGATAGATAAAACTTAATTCGCATTAGCCAATGGCCATAGCAACAAGAAAACGTTACAATGTATACAGAAAAGAAAATTTGATATAAAAGCACATTTTAAAATCCTAAATCATCAATCAGTTAATGGCCCTTATTCTAATTGCCCCTGCTATGAACCTTAGATAACCTTAGCTGTTATCTGCTCATTTTGGTCTGATAGAGCGGTACCTATTTATCTACTTGCACAAGTGTGTTTCCAGGTTGGCAGGAGATGGGACCAAGCAATGGGAGCTCACCCCGTCGCTACACCACCCTTAAATGAAAAACATGGACCCAAGGAAATTAAGCAAGTCCAGTGTCCGGTTAGTTATTGCAATAGGGCAGAGCTCAACTCAACATTGTTGTTCTAGCAGGTTAAGAAAATGTTCTGCCACAAGGAGCTTCAGAACAAGGGTTTTATAGCCACAGCACACAAAGGGTCCTGAAACACCAAAATATAACATTCTGAAACATCCTACATACATAAAGAAAGGTTACAGGTCATGGGATGGTGAACATTTATGGCTCCATACTGCTATCTTCTCCCCTGCAGTTACCTTGGGAGTGCCCCAAGTGCCCAGGCCATTTGGGCATCAAATGTTGCATTTTTATCACAGCTCCCCTGGCAAACAGGTCTCCAGCTGGCTTGTTGACATTCCTTTCTCTATCTCACTTCCCTTGCCTCTCCTATCTTCCAGGAAGCCTCAAGGATATGTTTGGATTTACACTCCAAAGTTGACTAAAACAACATCCTTAATGACCATTTGTGCCACCTTTGGGGTTAGATAGGGTTTATTGTTTGTCGCCTAGAGAGCAGAGGGGTTATACAATGTAGGAGCAGGAGCCATACATAAAAATGATTCAGTGGTGCGTTCCATCTTTCTAAAGGTTAAATGCCCTTAATATTTGAAACATGATTAAATCAAAATATGCACCCTGGGTCTCTGATTCTTCTATCAGAGTGAAGAGGGACTTCTTTAGCACCAGGCAAAGATGAAGTACAAAAGGGTGGGGTATAAATGCAATAATTAAATAATAAATCCCACATGTAGGTAGTTTGTGAGGTCAGCCCTGTTGGATCTGCTGACCGAACGAGATTCACGTAGGGAACTCCATTGCACAGCTGATCTCTCAGGGATGAAGTCGCTGCCCATCAGCTGGGATGACCCCAGGCCAGTCACTGTATCTCAACAGAACCTACCTCACAGGGTTGTTATGAGAATAGAAGAGCAAAGGGGAGAACCATGTACACTCCTTTGAGGTCCTTGAAGGAAAGGTGGTAAATCTAAATGCAATAAGTAAATAAAATTTAAAAACTGGGTATTTACCAACACAGAGAGAAAACTGGACAAGGTAGGTTGATGGTGTTATAGGGAAGGCAAAAAATATTTGGAAGGCTCAGGCCCCCCCCCCTCTAATTTGGATGGGAGTCAAGAAAATCAGAAAGCCTGAAGAGAGGAACTTTATTCCTCAGGCTTTTCAAACAGTGGCATGATGCAACTGCCAGGGTTGCCCCCTTCTACAATAAACTGAAGGATCTGAATTGACTGTTGATGCACAAGAATGAAACTTTGGGTTCACGGTCCAAAGTTCATGGAAAATGTCAGACCGTCATGCGGCGGTTGAGAAATGCAAAGGCCGCATTCAGAAGGTCTCAGAAACATACCATCAACTTTTGTCATGCCATTATGTAAGTCTGCGGCAGGCCTGAAGTTGGAATGTGTCACACACTTCTGGTCAATAGTGCAGATGGCTAAAATCTGGACTTAATGGTCCGATGCAGACCCCTCTCTTGAGATGGCAATGTGCAATAGCTTCGCTTTCTTCAAATTGCGTTACTTAGAAAATTGCAAAGGGTCTTTAAGGATTGCTTATTGAGTTCCCTGCCAGCCGTAACAATTATAGCAATTGTGCTAGACGCTGTATGATTTTTAATTGTTATTTTTATTGCCTCTTTTATTACGGATATATTTTGCCTTCCATTGTCTGGCACAGAATGCAGATTGTAATACAATCAAATGCAATAATAAGAAGCCCGGCCAAATAGGAAAAAGAAAATGTTGCAGTCTTAGTTTAAAAGGCTAAGCAATTAGCTTTGAGGAAAGGAGAGTTTGGAGGATGGAGTTGATAGAGAGCTTACGAAAGCATGAACGGCATGGGGGGAAACTGAGCAGGGATGTATTATTCACACCCAAAATCAACAATAATAAAAGAAGCAAACAACCTGAGGTCGCAGATTTAGAAATGGCAGTGCTTTTCCATACAAGATCAGGACTCGTTATTTGAGCCCCTGCTTTACATGCAAAACTGCCTGCGTTCGTTCAGTTCCTGATAACTCAAGACAGGCAGAGAACCTGGTAGCAGCAGGCAGTGGGAGTATAGGAAATTATACTGAGTCAGACCATTGGTCCACCTGGCTCCATATGGACTGACTGGCAGCAAATCTCTGGGGTTTCAGACAGGGAAACTATCACAGACCTCCTGCAGATGCTGGGGACTGACTCTGGGACCTTCTGCATGCCAAGCAGATGTTCTGCCACTGAGCCATGACCCTTCCAGAGGGAAAAGTCTCTGCCTGAGACCCTAGCGAGCCATTGCCAGAGGAGATAAGGGCTAGGTGGTCTGGGCCAGTAGAATGGGCAGCTTCATACCGGTATATTTGAGGTATAATGGAGGGGTGGGGAATGGTTTTCCATGTGCTTCAGGCATATGACTTGCATCATCCCTGACTATTGCATACCCCTCAACTGCCCAGATTAAATTGGTACATCCTGTTTTGGGGTGCTGAACTCTCACCTGAGAGCACGGAGCCCAAAAGATCTCGCACAAGAGCACGGAGCCCCCCAAAAGCTTTTGTGCTTTGTGCTCTCACACGTGTTATGTGACTCACGCGGGTGCATAGCCGGGAAGACGCATGTACCGGTTTGCGGCCTCAACATGTTGGAGGGTATACCATTGGCCATGCTGGCAGGGGGTGGTGGGATTTGGTGCCCAACAACAGATTCCTTTCCTCTGGAACAGGGGTCAGCAAACTTTTTCAGCAGGGAGCCGGTCCACTGTCCCTCAGACCTTGTGGGGAGCCTGACTATATTTTGAAAAAAATAATAATGAACGAATTCCTATGCCCCACAAATAACCCAGAGATGCATCTGAAAAAGGACACATTCTACTCACGTAAAAACACGCTGATTCCTGGACCGTCCGTGGGTCGGATTGAGAAGGCGATTGGGCCGCATCCGGCCCCTGGGCCTTAGTTTGCCTATCCATGCTCTGGAATAATGGCTCTTAGGCAGGATTTACCAGTAATTACTCTTCCAGGAATACGAGTGGCTACTACTAGGCTTCCTAATCCTTACTACATAAGGCAGTGCTCATGCGAGTTCTCGCTCTAGGATTGCCAGTGGTGCATCTCAGGTTTGGCAATGGTCACCTAAGCTGCTATCTTGCAGGGATGTACTCCTCCCCATCTCCCAAAGCCTCATTTTAATAAGCTTAGAGAGGATCTGGACTTACAAAATGTCTTTCCTCCATCTTTTTTGTGGCTAGTAAACTCAGCTCTTGTGTGCAAGTTAATTTTGCAACTGACAGCGCTCCAAGAAACCTCAAATGCAGCCAAAACAGAACAATAGGCAAAAAAGGGAGGGGGAAGGAGCAAAACATGCAGATTTGAAAAATCAGCCTTACAATTTGGGGTTCCTCTTCGAAAGGAGAGAATTGGATTGCACATCAATTCCTCTGCTCTCCCTGGGCCTCACTCTGTATAACCAAAGAAGCAGGAAACAGCTTGTTCCATTAAAGCCCTTCAGCGATGTGTGCATTGATTTTCCTCATCGAATTTCCCTCTGGGTGCATAAGAATTTCTCTTTCTGGAACAAAATTTCCCTCCAGACTTATATTCAAGCTCCTAGAACAGGATTTGCGTATGTGTTAGAGATGCAAATAAATAGACACAGAGGGGGAAATGGCTAACTCATCTCTCCCTCTAGGCAACTTTCCCCAGCCTGGTGCAATTCAGATTTTTGGGCCACAAATCCCATTATCCTTGTCCATGTGCTGTACTGATGGGACCTGTGGTTCAAACTACCTGCAGGACACCAGAGACTGTTCTAGGCTGACAGCTAAACTCACCTGTCCAGCCTTTGAGTACAGATGCTCCAGGTATTTTCTGAGTATCTGATTGCTTTAAATACTACTGGGCTTTCTTTTAACTTGCAAAATTAAAATCTGTTTGTGTTCAGCTGCTGGAGGGAGTCTGTGGCAGAGAGAGGTCCAGAATCAGAGGCAAAAGCTGAAACAGGAGGGTCGGAGCTGAGAGACCAAGAAGCAGAGGTGAATCAGGCTGGCGAATAAGCAAGGATGTCTACCCCTCCTGCTGCGGCAAGCTCTCCTCCCCACTTGTCTCCCAGAACCAGAAGAGATATGAAAAGGGCGGAGGAGAGGTTGGCTGTGTGCAGACACCGTCTCTGATCACTTGGTGGGTGGGTGGGGGGAACCCTGGAGAGGAGAGGACTTAGGCAGCTGTTGGGAGGCGGGGACCTTCAGTCTCAGCAACTGCCTCATGGGGGCAGGACCTACCAGGGATGGGTTGCTGTGCACTCCTGTTAGGCTTGGCACTCCTATGCAGATCATGTTTTTCCTAATCAAGAGTTAACTCCAACTTGCATGGTGTGATTTACTGCTGGCTTGCTCCTGACGCCATCCCTCTTTGCACCACCAGCACTCTGGTCTCTCTAGATACTGTCACTTAATCCCATGGCCTGAATACGGTCAGCTGGCTTCACAGGCCAGGAGGTCGGTAGATCCACACCAGCTCCTTTGCTTTTAGAACTTCTTTTTTAATTATCTATTTTAAAAACTGCTTTGTAGACTAATGCTGCTATGTGTCGGCCTTCCATCCCAAGCTTGTGGTTCTGGACTTGCTGACTGGGGCTGATGGGATTTGTAGCCCAAAACATCTGGAGGGTACCAGGTGCGGGAAGGTCTCTCTAAGTAAGAGAGAAATACAGCGGATTAGACAGCAGGGAGCTTCCTGCTGGTGTTATCAACAGATAAAAGTCCTTCTTTGTTCACAAAGGGCTGTCTTCTCCCATTTCTGCATGTCTGGGGAGCTTTCCCTTCATCTGCCAATGCTGATGAGTCACATCTTGGCTCCCAAACACCAGCCTGATGCCAGAAGCAGGCTGCTCCCTCGACAACCCCTTTATCGCACAAACTTTTCTGTCTCTCTACTCGGGCACGACGTTCCACTAGGGGAAAGCTGGGCCCAGGAATTACTTGCAGTCTGGAGATCACCCATCCCGCTGAATTCTTTTGGCACTGAACAAGGACCATAAGAAGCCCTTGCCCTCTCCTCGGATGGCAGGCAGACAAAACCAGGAAGCTGGGGGGCGGAATTGGCAGAGTTCAAGGTGGCAGGGGGTGCGGGGTGAAAAAGGGTCACTTTGCCACCCGCCGACACAATAGGCATCCTGTTTGGGACAGCCATTCCACTCGCTTCTTACAGATTCCAACCACCCTCCCAAAGTCGCAGGCCTCGCAACTGGGCTAAATGCCCAACTTGGAAGTGGTAGCCTAGGCAGAAAAGACTGGCCAGATAATATCTGAGGGCAAAGGCAGCCCAGATCAAGAAGCATTCCCACCCACCAACGCAACTCTAAACCACTCAAAGGAGACCTTTTTTCTATTTCTGTGCCACCTAACTGGGCTGGGGGAAGGAGGCTTTTCAGCTTAGCATCCCTGACCTTGCAGAGTATCTGCTTGAAACTCAGGCACTGACACACACACACACACACACACACACACACACACACACACACACACACAACTCCCCGCTTGTGGGAAGCTAGCTGAGTGCAAATTCCTCCACATGTTCTGAAACAGCTTCATTAATGTGAACCCCAACATCCCTTTTGTAGGGTTTTGTAGTCATTTTGTGGGGTTTTGTAGGGTGAACCCTGTGTTCTGTAGGGCCCCCAAACTGAATAACTGACATATCAAACTGGGGGTTGTAGTTAACACCTAGAAATCCAACACTGTCTGATTCACTCTCAACCTGTGCCATTGTTTTGTAGTCGTTTTGTAGCATGAACTCCATGTTTCGTGGTGGTTCCTAAACTGATACTCAAGCCAGGGGTCATAGGTATCCCTCACAAACCCAACATTATCCCATTCAGTCTGAACCAGTGCCAAAGTTTTGTAGTTGTTTTGTAGGGGCTTTGTAGTGCAAACCAGCATTTTGAAAGTCCACCCCCAAGTGAGTAATTGATACTAAAACTGGGGCTCCTACTAAACATGGGGCTCCCCTTACAAAACCCTGCAAAAGGTTTGGAGGGGATCCCAAATGTGTGAGTTCGTAGTTAATGAATCTCCCGGAAACTGTGCTTTTAGCCTGCCACACTGAAGGTGCAAAAGACACCCCATAAACATAAGAAGAGCCCTGCTGAATCTGTTCCAGCACCCCAGTCTTGCAGGGGCCAACCAGGTGTCTCTGAGAAGCCCCCAAGCTGGACATGAGGGCAACTGGTATGCAGAGGAACACTGCCTCCCAAGTTGCCTCACCCATTCCGATCACAGTGCATTTCATTTCCTCCAGAACAACCAGCACTACCAGGTGCTCAGCTCACCTAGACAAGTTACAGGTAGTTAGCCGTGTTGGTCTGCCGTAGTCGAAACAAAATAAAAACATTCCTTCCAGTAGCACCTTAGAGACCAACTAAGTTTGTTCTTGGTATGAGCTTTCGTGTGCATGCGTACTTCTTCAGATACGTATCACCTAGATTTTGTTTCACCTAGACAAGGCAGACTCTTTTGGGGTCAGGATGATGCTTCATGGATCCTAGGACCCATCAACTCATTTTAGAATGGAGCATGTCCTGTATTTCTAAACAAAGATAGCCTTTCTGCCTGTGCCACTTCCCAGGACTGAAGCTGGCAAAGAAAGCTCCTTCCACAGATTCCGACAGCTCACCAACATGATAAAGAAACAGATCACATCATGCTTGGCAGCCGAGTCTGCATCCCTGGGTGATGAATATTTTATCTTTTGTCGATCCAAAGGCAGGCAGCAGGAACATCCCTATTCAGTTATCATTGGCAAGGGAAGAAAGTAAAGATTGCAAGGGATGTCTAATGAGAATGATGGTTGGAGCACTGAGCATCTCTCTCATTCTCTGTCTGGGCCCCAATTAAGACTACAGTCCTAAAGCCATCTATAAATTGGTTAAGTCTTCCTGCAAAACATGGATCTGATTTCAGGACTTGGGCCAGAACTTTGTTCTCCCCCAGCAAATTCAATATTCACTTCCAGCAGAGACGAGAACACACTGCAGAAACTGTACAAGAACAGACGGAAGTAGTTCTGGGTTACAACCAGGCCATATTTTTAAGTACATGGCTTCCCTCAAAGTCTCTTGGGAAATGTAGTTTGTTAAGGGTGCTGGAACTGTAGATCTGTGAAAAGTAAACTATAGCTCCTGGGATTATTTGAGGGAAGCTATGCGTTTTAAATGTATGGTATGGATGCGACCCTGCCTAGACAGTGCTTTTTTGTCTAGAAAAAAGGGTGCCGGTACTCACCATGCAAGAGAGGGCTCTTGGACCCTGCCAGAGCATTGTACCTCCCTCCCTAAGCCAGGTAGAAGCTTCCTGGGCTTTGGGAATGAGGTGTAAGAACTCTGGCAGGATCCTGCAGCCCTCCTGCCTCAGTCCCTAATCCCTGCTGCGTACTGCCAGAAAAGAGCACTGACCTTAGATAACATGTATGGGAACATGAGTGGGGGTCAGACTAGTGGGGGCAGAGTGAGGTGCACCTCCAAGGGGAAGGAATTCTACAGCTTAGGGGCTGCCCCCTAAGTGCCCCCCCGCCACTATTTCTCTGCACTTCCAAGGCAGGCAGAACTTCTAAGACAGCCCGCCCTGCTGACCTGAACACCCAAAGCAGTCCACGGGGCAGAGGTGGTCTTTCGGGTATTTCAGATAACAAGAAAACCAGCAGCAGCCGAAACCTGCACTTCCCAGGCTCAAGATTCTGATTTACTCAATCACACCTGCTTCCAAGAGGCAGGTTCTTGGGAAGAACCTGTGGTTGGCTCAAGAATAACACAGCAGTCTTGAACAATAGAGTCAGCACCGAGCCGAGAGGCAAAGCCAAAAAACACATTGGAGGCAGGAAGGATTTATTGCTCAGGCAAAGTCCCAGACCAAACAGGAAGCCTTTTGCAGCCCTTCCTTTCTAAGAGGGGCATAATGATCAGCCTGGATGGGTGGAACTGGCCCGCAGCCTCTGAACAATGCCAACAGTTCTACAACAGTGCAGTGGTGAACCTGCGGCCCTCCAGATGTTCATAGATTCATAGAAATGTTGAGTTGGAAGGGACCTCGAGGGTCATCTAGTCCAACTCCCAGCAATGCAGGAATCTCAACTAAAGCATCTGTGGCTGGTGGCCACCCAACCTCTGCTTAAAAACCTCCAAGGAAGGAGAGTCCACAACCTCCAGTCTGTCCCATTGTCTAACAGCTCTTACTGTCAGAAAGTTCTTCCTGACGTTTAGTTAGAATCTCCTTTTTTTGTAACTTGAATCCACAGGTTTGGGTCCGACCCTTCAGAGCAGGAGAAAACAAGCTTGCTCCATCTTCCATGTGAGAGCCCTTAAGATGTCTGAATACCTCCTCTCACTCTCTTTTCCATGCTAAACAGACCCAGCTCCCACAACCATTCCTCATAATTCTTCATTTCCAGACCCTTCGTCATCTGCCCTCCTCTGAATACGTTCCAGCTTGTCAATATCCTTCTTAAACCCAGAACGGACCACAGTATTCCAGGTGTGGCCTGACCAAGGCAGAATAGAGCAGGACTATTACTTCCCTTGCTGTGGACACTATACTTCTGTTGATGCAGCTGAGAATAGCATCCGCTTTTTTTGCTGCAGCATCACACTGTCGACTCATGTTAAGCTTGTGGTCTACTAAGACCCCTAGATCTGATTCACATGTACGACAGGAAAGCCAGGTGTTCCCTATCTTAAATTGTGCGGTTGGCTATAAATTTGTGCAGCTGCCTAAATGCAGAACCTTACATTTGTCCCTATTGAAATTCATTTGTTAGTTTGGCTCCAGTTCTCCAATCTGTTATGGTAATCTTGAATTCTGTCTTCTGTGGCATTAGCTACCTGTCCCAGTTTGGTGTCATTGGCAAATCTGAAAGAAAAAAAAATGTTGCTGAACTACAAATCCCATCAACCCTGGCAACTGGCCATGCTAGCTGGGGCTGTTGGGAGTTGGAGTCCAACAACATCTAGAGGGCTAGACTGAGGCTGCCTGTGCTTTAAATTGCAGTTATGGCTGATAATCGCACAGCCCAAACGCACCCCCAGCCCCAAACATTCCCAGTGGTTTCTGACAAATCAATCGCCTCTCTGCTCTGAGCCATTTGATGCAATTATTTTTTAACATATGGAGGTATTAACCCTGCTCCCATCAGACAAGAGGCGCACATTTATTACCGCTGTAGTCAAAATAACCCCCCATGCTACACCTAAAGTTCGTTTTCTCTCAGTCTCCAAAGCAAATGCTTTGCATCAAGGCCCCCCCTCCCCCAAATCCCTACCCACCAGTGCTGTTGAAGAAAAGCCAAATTAATTATCGACTCGGCAATCAAGGGTGTGAGAGCACGTAGGGAGAGAGCACATGGCCCTGGTAAGAGGAGGCTGCAGCTCCAGCCAGAGATCTTGTAAGGAGTTTCTTGGCAAACGCTTATCTGAACTAGGAACACTCCGTCTCAGACTGTGTTCATCCACACACACCCTGTGCCATGTCTGCATATTGGCGCAGAGTGGGGCGGATGGCACAGGATGCTGCCCCCAGACTGCTGATGAGGGCATCTGGCTGAGAACCTCTGACACCATTGTGAAAGCATCTGCATTGGCTGCCCATCTGCTACTGAGCCAGGTTCAAGGAGCCTGTATTAATTTGCAAAGCCCTGAACAACTCAGGTCTAGGGTACCTCAGGAGCCACCTGAACGATTACATCCTAGCTTGATCGCTGAGATTGCCTGCAGGAATGTCATTGGTCGTTCCCCAAGTCGATGAGGCTCCTTTGACAACAGCAAGCCTTTGGTGTTGTCGGCTCGGTCCTGTGGAACGCTCTGCCAATACAGATTCGTCAGGTGTCCTCTGTGCCAGCTTTAAAATGCCTGCTGAAAAAAATTCTATTCCACCAGGCTTGTGCAGGCGACGGAGAACAAACCTTTCCACAATAGTTACCTGGTTTTAACTTTTTTATATGATTTTTATTGCATGGTTTTCATGTACGATTGTTGTAAACCACTCTGATATCTTTTTGAAACAACGAATTAGCGTTATATAGATATATAAATAAATGTGCCTCTATTAGCCCGTTTGTCAGCTTCATCACACTCTACAGTAGCCCTCTAATGCCATCGCTGTATTATATTCTGCCCAGAGTGGCTGGGGCAGCCCATTCAGATGGGCAGGGCACAAGGAATAAATGATGATGATGATGATGATGATGATGGGGAACCTCCAACCTGCAGACCAACCTTGGCCTAGGAGGTTGCCCAATTTGGCCATTTCCCCCAAACCAAGTCCACCTGACCATCAGCTGACATCACTGGGCCCTGAAACCCCGGGGTCTTGAATGTTCCTGACCTTGCAACCCTAGGGACTGATGGGATACAGCCTCCTAGATTCCTTTTGCTGGCAGAGATACTAACCAGCCAGAAAGATGATAACGTGTGTGTGTGTGTGTGTGTGTGTGTGTGTGTGTGTGTGTGTGTGTAAGAAAGAAGAAGCATCACCATTTATCAGTCACATTTAACAAGGCTGTCAGGATCCCAATCTGCAAGTCTCAAATGTGCAATGGCAGATACTTTGTCAATCTGTCTGTCTTACATGCATACACAATGCACAAACACACAGAAGCTTCTTGTAATTTCCTCCCAACCTCCTCGGACTTTGCAGACAGGTAAGGTCACCTCCACAGTTCCTGCAACAGCTTGAACCTGGTTTCTCTCTGATGCAGAAGAGTCTTCTAATGATTTTGCATTTGATGGACTTAATGTGAGCTCAGCACTGCCTGGCAGGCTCCCCGCTGACCTGGATAGGCTGCTGGCCTCTCTGGAAAGAAGCAGAGAGAAGAAAGAGCCAGGCAGCCTTGATTTCCATCCCTCCTGTCTTTCTTAGCATCTCTCTCTCTGCTGGTGGAGAAGATATGAAAGCATTTCCACCGAGGCCTTCCTGCTCTAGCTGACACACGCAGATATGGTACGCTTTCAGCTCTGGGGAAAGATGAGATCTGGTATGAAAAGAAAGCTCTTTATGCTTTTTTTCTCCAGAGCTACCCTCAAGAAAACTACGTTCTGTGCTGAATCCAAACAGAAACGAGTCCAAAACTGACCAGGCATTGGCCATGCAGAGATGATGGTTAGCCTGGGATTTGTGAGTGCAAAAACAGCAGGCCAAAACAAAACAGCAGGCATAAGAACTTTTAATGGGAGTTTTGCTTGTTTAAAAATTACAGTTTTTGAAGAATGAGATTTTTTTAAAAGGAAAATTTAAAGAGACTTTCCTGGAGTCTGCAGGATGTTTGGGAGCCCTGTTAGGAGTTCAAGATAATGTTGCTTTCGGTTTCACATTTTCCCCAAATGTCAGTTCAGTTTGCCACATTTCTGCATCGGTTTGCAATAATATTTTTTTTACAAAACTCCATGTGAAAATTTGTCACTTCTCCTAATATTTTATTTGTTTGCAATATTTATAGCCTAGCTTTTTCTCCAAGGAGCTACAGGTGGTGTACATGGCTCTTCATCTGAGTCACACAACAACCCTGTGAGGTAGGTCAGTCTGGGAGGCAGTGACTGGCACAAGCACAAGGCAGAATGTGTCCTTCAGATAGATTCCTCAGACTTAAACTTGTCTACATTCCTGGGGGACAATCACGGGAACACTAAAAGTGCGTTGGTTTTCTTTCAGCTTTCTACAACAACACATTTGTAGCATGTTAGGCAAACATGGTACAATAATTCCATATATATAGCAGTGGGCTGGGCATGTCTCTTTCTTAACAAAAAGCACTCATTGGGAGTGGGAGGAGAGAGAGCAAACTGTTTCAGATTGAGACATATCCTCTCCAAAGCTGCTGCTTGTTCTTGGATGAGCTATTTGCAAGCAGCACTGCTGGAAACAACTAGTGGCTTTGGGGTGGGGTTTTTTTTGGGGGGGGAGTTGGGAAAGTGGATCAGGGGAAGGGGTTTAAGCTTAAACTCCTCCTCCCCACGATGCTGACCTGATCCAAATCAGAGGCCCCACAGCTGCCTTTTCTTAAGAAAGAATCATGCCCAGTCCTAAGCTTGTTATTTTTAAACACAGGGGCAGACAACCCTCCAGATGTCCTGGACTACAACTCCCATCATCCCTGATTTTTGGCCAAGCTAGCAAGGGCTTATGGGAGTTGTATTCTGGATCATCTGCAGATGACCAGTTTGCCTGCCTTTGCCCTTCATCTGAGCAACACGTTGTCTCCTGGAGCTCTCCATGGTGCTGGAAAGTCACACTATAACCATCTGCCTGAAAGCCTCTGGTCTGTTCCTGGTGTCTGGCTCCTTCCTCCTGGTTCCTAGTTGTTCCTTGCTCCACACTGGATTCCCTCTCCCAAACCTTTCCAATTCTGTAACTCCCTGCTGACCTGCACATTGGAACATCAATTCCTCTAACACAAGTCCTGTGATGTTATGGCCAGAAGCTGATGTTTTTGGCTTCTTCCCTTCCTCCATCATTTTGGTGGTGGGCATTCCCTCCTTAGCTTAAAGACAATCATTCTGAAGCAGAGACCAGGAAATGCACAATGTCTTTTTCTTTTTAACGGGCCTATGAAATCAGGCTGCTTATCTTTGCCACAGCAGGCTCACACTTGAAGTTCAGAGCTCATAGTTCTGGAAAGGACTTCAAATGGCAGGAGGAGCCCTTTTGAAATGGCAAAGAGTGGCACCAGGTTCAAAGAGCAGGATTGCATAACAGGGGCTTGGATGGGAAAGAAATAAAAGCTGGAGCATCAACACCTTTCAGATCCAGACCTTGCATCTTGTTTTTTTCCAAATCCTTACAATGCATGAGCGAGGAAACCCTTCTTTGGAGGACAAAACATAATTGCTTTTGTCAAGGATTATTAATGAGCAGGCATTCGGCAAGGATGGAGATCTGGACTGCAATTCCCATTAGCCCCAGCCAGCATGGCCAGTGGTCAGGGATGATGGGACTTGGAGTCCAACATCTGAGAGGTACCTCCATCTCTGTGGGCTCATCCACACTTTCACTCATCCTGCCGTTTTCCCCGGGAAAACCCAATGTTTACCCCTGAATCAGAGCAAACGTCAACCAGCTTTTCTCCAGAGTGACGTTTGCTCTGATTCCGCTGCAAACAACAGGTTTTCTGGGGGAAAGGAAAAACCACAAGAACCCATGCCGAGGGAGCCTGGCTCAGACCCGTGCTTTCCAGGCACGGGACAAGCACAAGTGTGGAATAGCCCTGCATGGCATCGTGGGGTAGGCTTCAGAGGCAAGCAGTGCTACTTCAAAAGCGACTTGAATATTGCAGAGGTCAACATCTCAGAAGAAGAAGCCTGCCCAAACAGTAGTTGAGTCGTACAGCAATAATACATATTTATGAATCATCTTCGACTTCAACAGAAGTCTCAATGTGATTTACAATTGTATCATAAAAAAAACTAGAAATGGGTTTTAAAGCCCCCACTATATATATATCCAATACAGGTAAACATCCAAGGCAGAGACATAAAAAGAAAAACCCTTCATCCAGTTGAAAAGGCATTTTGGGGGGTGGAGGAGAATGCCTTTAGTTGATTTTGGAAAGTACAAACAGTATGAACCTGACATATTTCAACAGGGATGCTGTTCCACAAAAGAAGGGCAGCCGCACTGAAATCCTTGCTTTGAGTAGCTGTTTGACAGAATTCTGTCATATTTGACAGAACTCAGGAAAAGGCTATCCTGCAAAATGCAGTGATATAAGGAGATAAGGGAGTCTCTCGGGCATCCTGGCCCTGAACTGTGCAGGGCCTTAAATGCTGGTAGCAAACCCTTGAGTTGGCCCAGTAGCAGACTGGAAGCCACTGGAGATCCCACAGACAAGATGTCATATCATATGCTGGTTTTAGGCTCCTGCCACAAGCAGCCTAGCCACCACATTCTGGACCAACTGCAGCCTCCAGGTCAACTTCAAAGATAGTCCCACACATAGCAGTAATCCACCTTTGAGGTTACAAGTGGAGGACAAGTGTAGTCAAGCTATCCTGGTCCAGGAATGGCTACAGCTGTCTTACCAACCCAGAGCTCGTAAAAGGCATTCCTAGGCACTAAGGACATCTGCACCTCCAGCGACAGAGGTATATCCAGGAGCATGGCCAGATTACACGCTGAGAAGTGAGTTAAGACCGATTTGATGCTGGATTTCCATAAGAGCAGCTGACCAGCGGGGCTTCAGAAGCACCATGCCCTGAGCTGCTAAAGAGGTGCGTGCTGGGCTTCCGAAGCCCTGACCGCTGGGGAAGATAAGGATCCAGACATGAGGGCAGATGCAGAACCATAGAACCACAGAACTGTAAAGCTGGAAGGGACCCCCGGGGGTCATCTAGTCCAACCCCCTGCAATGCAGGAATCTAAATACAGAGGGTGGATAAGGATGGGTGGAGCCTGCTGGCCAAATCCACATCCTTGGGATAGATAGATGAAAGAAAGAAAGAAAGAAAGAAAGAAAGAAAGAAAGAAAGAAAGAAAGAAAGAAAGAAAGCCTAGGAGAACCTGTTGCTCTACCTTCAGTAAATATATTTTCATCAGTACATCAGACTACAGCAAGAACCAGAGGCGGAAATGCAATCAAAACAGCTACTCATTTTCCTTCCCACCCATGAGCAGCCACAAGGCAGCCTGAAGGAAGGAAGATAAATTGCCTTTGATACCCTGCTGTCCTCTTTTATCTGGGCAAAACAGGTAGATCACTTCCATTGACATATTGATCCTCTGAGTTACAGCAAATCAATCATTCTCAGAAGTCCAAGAAAAATTGTTTTTCTCCCCACCCCACCTGCCCACTTGAGGAGAGACCGGGCTGGTTCAGCTGTGGCTATGCTAAATGCTGTACTGTCTCTAATTATTAGGAACGTATACAAGGAAAGAAGAACCCTGACCGATTAGACCATGGGTAGGCAAACTAAGGCCCGGGGGCCAGATCCGGTCCAATCGCCTTCTAAATCCGGCCCGCAGACGGTCCGGGAATCAGTGTGTTTTAACATGAGTAGAATATGTGTGGTTTTTTTAAATGCATCTCTGGGTTATTTGTGGGGCATAGGAAGTGGTTCATTTTTTCTCCAAAATATAGTCCAGCTCCCCACAAGGTCTGAGGGACAGTGGACCGGCCCCCTGCTGAAATAATCTGCTGACCCCTGGATTAGACCAAAGGACCTTGCAGTCCAGCATGACTGTTTTAAGAGTGACCAGAAAGAGGCTTCTCAAAAGCTTAAAGTGCTAAGTGGAACAATGGACTATGCCTTATACAGAGCCAGATGGTTGGTCCACATAAGAACATAAGAAGAGCCTGCTGGATCAGGCCAATGGTCCATCTAGTCCAGCATCCTGTTCTCACAGTGACCAACCAGATGCCTATGGGAAGTTGGCAAGCAGGTCCCAAGCACAAGAGCCCTCTCCCCTCCTGTGGTTTCCAGTAACGTGTTCAGAAGAAGCATTATTGCCTCTGACTGTTGAAGAAGAGAAGAAGAGTTTTGGATTTGATATCCCGCTTTATCACCACCCGAAGGAGTCTCAAAGCTGCTAACATTCTCCTTTCCCTTCCTCCCCCACAACAAACACTCTGCGAGGTGAGTGAGGTTGAGAGACTTCAAAGAAGTGAGACTAGCCCAAGATCACCCAGCAGTTGCATGTGGAGGAGCAGAGACGCGAACCCGGTTCCCCAGATTACGAGTCCACCGCTCTTAACCACTACACCACACTGGCTCTCTTGAAGACACAGCATAGGCATCCTGCCTAGTAGCCATTGACACCCCTCACCTCCATGAATTGGTCTCTAACCCTTTCTTAAAGCCACATAAGTTGGTGGCCATCCCTGCCTCCTGGGGGAGCGAGTCCCACAGGTTAGCTATGCACTGCATGAAGAGGTTGCTACCTAGCTCAGCAGAACCTACAGCAGAGGTAGGGAGCTGGATCCAGCTGGTGGAGCAGATCCTAGGTTCCCACATCCTTGGTGGACTGTTTCGACAGGCACTTTAAGGCTCCTGGTTGGGCACTGGCAGCTGTGTCTCCACCTGCCCTTCACTTGATGTCTCATGTGGCATCAGGTGTGGAAGGATGTGGGCATGGGTTTGCATAAAACCCATTGGCGAGACTGGGACCCAACCCAGACCTAATCTGCCACTGAGTTGTGGTATACGCAGTTGAATGTGAAGGGGTTTGCAAACTGCATTGCTGTGAGTTGCTTCCCAATGTCTTCCTTGGAAGACGCATACATCAAACGCGGAGGAGGACAATGATGATGTTGTCCTTGCATTTGTTTGATCTGTGGTTGGGGCAGGGCAGGGAAGAGGCAACAGTTATTGGCCCCTGGAACAGCAAGAAATAAGTATGCATAACTGGATTGTGTGCGTCTGGTGGCTGGGGAGCCTTCCATCAGTCTCTCTCATTTGCTTTGGACCAGAAACCTGTCTCAGGAAATAACTGCACAATCAAATGAAGGGCTTCACAGTTTCTTGGGGGCTTAGAGAGATTAACCACATTGTAATCCAGCTGCAGGCTTCTTGTGCATCTATCAGACGCCCCGAGCTCTCTGGGTTTAACTTGTAAAAGCATGAAATTTGCAATTAAAGGAGAGGACAGATTTAGTGGAGTGGAGAGGACATCTCTGTAATAGCCGAGCAGCCTTAAGGCGGGTTAAGGTGGATTGCGGAGGAAAACTACATGAGTCTAGTTTGTGTGTGTGTGGTAGAAACTCCCCACCATCACACATACACCCCAAATACTATTAAAAGAGAATGTTGCCATTGAAGTGGAGGTGAATTTTCAGCAGTTTTGATTCTTATATTAAAATGTATTTTTAAAACTACGGTAGGTGGAAGAAATTTCAGTATGCAAACGAAAAACGTTCAAAAGATCTCAGCGTTCCCCCAGATGACCTGCTGATTGGGGATTCATCCTGATTTGCTTGTAAAGGAGGTACACAATGTCCAGATGGGCGGGGTATGAATAATAAAATTATTATCATTATCATTATTATATTACTACTACTACTACTACTACTACTATTTATTACCTGGTCTTCACCCTAAGGTCCAAGGGCAGGTTATATTAAAACACAATATTAAAAACAGTTTAAAACAACTTACAATCACACAAAAAGGTGGGTTCCAAAAATATACACCGAAGCCAGGGTAATGAACAGTAGTACTGTATTCGACCAATGGGTCTCGTCAGTGCACTTATGGGGACCTTCTCCCTCTCTAACCAGGTGAGTCTGAACATTGCCATTCACTGTCCTAAAAGGGTGTGTTTGTGATGTGGAGGATCTTTTCAGCTTTGTTGAAAGGCTGTTTTGAAAAAGCTTATCCTGTAGCCCTCAACAGCGAAGCTGTTGGCTGGTAGATGAATGCCAAACTATTCCACCCAGTTCCTTAAATTACTGAGTACCCCCAAGATTATTGTTGTGAGTCTTGGCAGCTCATTGCTTCATTCCTGATTAATTACATTTCCAGATATTTTCCTACACTCTTCTTCCATCAGGGCTTGGGATGAGGAGGTGGCTGGTTGCCTGCGTTTGTGTGTGTGCAAGGATCAAGGTGCTCGCTCAAAGCAACCAATCCTCAGACCAGAAGAGAAGATCAGCCCCACCACCAAATCAGTGTGCACCTCTCGACAAAAATCAATTTGCAGATGGAAGATGGGGTAGGAGATGAATGCCATAGATCAATTGGCTAAGGAACAGGGAGCCTCTCCTTCTCCCTACGGCTGCTTTTTAATTCCTTTCTAAAAAGCTTTTGAGTGATCTGAAGAAGCCAAGACCTCTGGAAGATTTAAGTCCTAAGGAACCTTGGCTTGCTCAATTGGTTTGCTTCCCGTTTCCCAGAAGGTCCATTTCAAATGGAGAAGTTCTTGTCACCATAAGAGACAGCCTCAAATAAAAGAGAGACAGAGATGGGGAGAGGGGAGGGCAGAAAGGGGAGTTGAAAGACAGGGAGAACAAAACAGGTAAAGTGCCCTTGAGATGCACAGCAAACTTTATTATGTTCCCCACTTTCCCAATGGCAACACTTGTTCATCTGACTACCGGCTTCCATGAATCTGCCATTTTGTCTTTTTTATATATATGGGCAGAGTAATTCTATAGGAAGCTGGTGGAACTTATGCTGGATTAAATTAAGACGGACTATGTTACCCCTATTCCAAACGCCTTTCAGAAGTGAAGCTGCTGCTGGCTGAGCCAAGCAAAGCCAAGCAAAGGGGAAACAGGCCTTTAAAACAGAGTTTGACTTGCAACATCCTTTTAGCTGGTGTAAGTTTCACTGCATTGCTAGGTCAAGTGACTGAGCTTAAAGTGGCGCAGTGCCCCATCTCTGCTTCCCCTTCCTCTGCTACAGATTTTCATTTAAAAACAAACAAACAAACAAAAAAAAACAACCCAGGAGGAAAGTTGCATAGAGCTCCTTGTAAGATGTAGGTTGGACCTGAGATTTCACTGTAAACTGTCCACATTTAAAGAACACATTTGCAAACAGAAACTTAAAAAGAGAGAGAGAAAGAGAAAAAGATGCAGCTCCACCTGGAATGTTCCTGTCCAGCGGTGCAGTCTTTCTGGACCCAGGCCTCAGGGCCGTCTTAAGTATATCCAGCGCTGTGGTGCAAAGCTCCCTCCAGCGCCCCACCCCATTTCCCAGAGTTGTCGACCTTTTTTTAAGAGATGGTGCTGCCGGCGGGGCTGGAGGAGGCGGGCAGTGGCTGGAGGGCGGCTCTTCCGGCAGGGAAGAGGCGGAGGCTGGACGTGGCACCTCCTGGCTAAGCTGGCCGCTTCCTGCCGTAGTGGCCATGGCAGACGGAGGCTCCGGGCGCGGCGCTGCTTCGGCGCAGAATGGCAGAGGCGGGCAAGGGTGGTGAGCTGGTGCCGGGAGGCGCCATGTCCAGCCTCCGCCTCTTCCCTGCCGCCCTTCAGAACTTGGTGCCCTGGTGCCCCGCACCATTAGCCTCTTTGGGTAAGACACCCCTGCCAGGCATTCCAAGAAATCTCGCTTATTGTTTCTCAGCTCATAAAACCTTTCTGTCTGGCTTTCTTGTCTCTTTTTATGGGTCAGCTATAACAACTGTTTAATAAACCCTTGTGTCTGTATTGTTGGCTGCCCCACTGGAAACTGCTCCTCACTGAAACCACAGCTCTCTGTTAACACTGGACGGGGTGGGGGAGTGGATGTAAGTATGAATACAGTCAAACCTCGGAACTTGAACGGCTCCGTTGCCGAACGTTTCAGTTCCTGAATGCAGAAAACCCGGAAGTGTTCTGGTTTTCGAACATTCCTCAGAACTCGAACACCCAACGCGGCTTCCGCTTGAGTGCAAGAAGCTCTTGCAACCAATCGGAAGCTGTGCCTTGGAACTCAAACGTTTCGGAAGTCAAATGGTTTTCTGGAACGGATTACATTCGAGTTCCAAGGTTTGGCTGTACTGGCTTTTTTTAGAGAAATGGGCTCAGCAAAATAGACTACCCAAGGGAATGATGAAATTGGATACTTTTATTGAACCCTGGTCACCCTTGTTAACATTCACCAACAGGGAAGAATGCATCAATCCGACAGTCACCATTAGTGCAAACTGACAGCTGTGCAAATCTTTCATACTGGCTAACCTTGTTATGTGTGGAACAGTGCATTACAAATATATTTCCAGGGTACATCCCCTTTCCAGGTTGTTGCTATGCCACCAATTTTTTTGTTTTGTTTTGTTTACCTGTTCTTATGAAATTCCAAATACCGTACACATTATTTCTGGAGGTGGGGTGGGGGAGCTGAGATTTTCAGCTTGTAGAATTCTGCACAGCTTGTGTTTGCTTGTTTCCCTATTAGATCCAACGTAGCCTGGGTGACTGTGTGATTGACCGGTGACTCAGGAAGTGTCCAGTTCAAACCTCCTCTCTGTGATGGACTTGCCAGGTTGCCAAAGCTTCAGCCTCCCGCACCCTGAATATGGGGGCAACCACCTTGTAAGGCATGCAGGAAGCTGCATAAGTGGCTATCTGGATGGGAGAGAGGAACAGGGGTAACAGGGCTTAGTGAGCTGGGAGTGTCTGTAGCAGAGAAGTCCAGAATTAGAGGCAGAAACTAAAGCAGGAGACGAGGCCAAGAGGCAGAGATAAGTCTGGCACAGGTGTCTCCCCCTCTTGCTGAAACAAGTTCTCCTCCCCACTGGTCTCCCAGAACCAGAAGGGGCATGAAAAGGGTGCAAGAGAAGTTGGCTGTGTGCAGACGCAGTCTCTGATTTCTTGGGTAAAACCCTGGAGAGGAAGGGACTGCAGCTGTGGGGAGGCAGGGACCTTCAGCCTCAGCAACTGCAGTTATGGGAGTTAGACCTACCAAGGATGAGTTGCTGTGCTCTTTAGGCCTGACACTCTGCCAAGTCTGTGCGGATTGTGTTTTTGCTAATGAGCTTGCATGGTGTGATTTACTGCTGGCTTGCTCCCATGGGCGTAGCCAGGATTTATTTTTTGGGGGGGCAGGCTTTATGTTGGGGGGCAGAACCAAGTTATCTGTGATGCAATTGGCCAGTTAGTTAAGTATTTTTATTTATTTACTTGATTTGGTGGGGGCAGCTGCCCCCTCCGGCTATGCCCATGCTTGCTCCTGACAGCTATGGCTCTTCACCCTCAATTTGCTTGGTCTTCTGATCCCTCCTCATCCCTTTCCCTCCTTTCCCTCCATTTTGTATATTGCCTATTCAATTGTAAGCTTGCAGACGGGGGCCTGTCCCTGTAGTGGACACAGAAAAAATATTGCTTCTTTCTAAATAAGCAAATAAGTAAGTAATGTGGTGATGCACACAGAGTAGTTTAAACTGCTGGAAACACTGCTCAAATGCTAAGTGGGACTTCCTATTGTGTCCCTTCCTCAAACGAACAATGGTTTTCAGCTGCCTGAATATTTCCTCTCCAAAGTAGGGGAGGGTGGATTAATCTGGGGTCTATCTGTATTAATTTCTGCAAAGCTTTGAAATGAAAAATCAGAGCGTTTGCGTCACTGTTCAATCATGGATGGAAATTACATTCGGCTTTTGCCCACCATGCAAGAGACTCTTATTCTCGGGAATGATAGAAAGGGAAAGGGGGTGTGAGAAATGCAGTGATTTGTTTGAGGGAGAGTCAAAGCAGCTTGCAGTTTTGCCACAGGGTGGGAAGGAAAAATAATAGTGTTGTGAAATTTCTAAGGAAATGAAGTCAAAGCTGTCAGAAGCAAGTGCCGGTTTCTGGGAAAACTAGCCCCTTAAATAAGCTTGAAATAGGGTTGTTTGCCAAGAATGCTGTTCCATCTTCAAGTGTGCTTCCATTGCAGAAACCCTTCTCCATCTCTGAGGAGACTGAAAGTGAAAATTAAACCTTCTCGCATCCCAGGACAACCTGCGGACGGCTGCTGCTAGGAAACGAAATTGCTTTAAGGCTTAATTAGGCTGAGTCTTCAGAAAATGTTTTGTACTTGAAAACGCTGCTTGTGTTTAGGTTGGTGGTTTAAAAGAAAAGGAAAGGGAGAGGCAGAGAGATTAAGCCCATGGGGTGTTTTACTAATACAGCTCCCAAGAGAACATATTTTTTCTAAACCTTTCCGATAGATGCAAGACCTAAGCAAACAACCGCTTGCCTACAGAGGAACTTATCAATAGGGGCTCCGTTTTGCCAGCTGTTCCTAGGCGATGCTTATCTCTGTATCCCAAAGAACTCTGCAATACACCAGGAGGGAAATCAACCTCAAGAATTCACCATCCAGATTTAGGGGCGGTCAAGGGACAGATGGGGAAAAATAATATTTTGGAAACAAGCTTGTTCCAACTGCTTTATTTACAAATTTCGGAAACTGTAGTCTAATATAAAGAAATGTAGGGATTAAGTTTAATCTCCTAGGATCTGTGTATGTATTTATTTGGTGGGGAAATATATTTCCCTAGGCCTACAGCTGGGATTGTTTAGCGCACACTCAGCAGCATGAGAGAATGCAGCACTCTCCTCCTTCCCTTTTCCAGATATGCAGACAGCAATAGTGTTCTTGGCATGGACATACGTTGGAAGCTGACTTATACCAAGTCAGACCCGTTTGTCTATCTGGCTCAGTATTTTCTACATTAGGGGTGCAGAATCTATTTCAGCCCAAGGGCCACATTCCCTCATGGGCAACTTCCTAAGGGCCACATGTAAGTGCTGGGTGTGGCCACAGACACACTGTAAGCAGAGTGACTAGAATAAAGTAGACGGTGCCTAGAAAGAAAAGAAACTGAATGATACTTCACTGAGGTGAACTGAACAAAAACAGTCTATACAGGGGTCTGCAACCTTTAAGACTAAAAGAGCCACTTGGACCCGTTCCGAAGAAAGAAAAAAACTGGGAGCCGCAAAACTATATGACCGCACTGGGTCCCTTCCAACTCTATGCTGCTATGATTCTAAGGCAGGGAACGGCTCTGAAAGTCAGTATGCGCTACTGAGTGGCCATACATTTACAGCACCATCCAAAAGAATCCTGGGAATTATAGCTTACAATCTGCAATCCCCAGCACACCCTTAGCAAACTACAGTTTCCCAGGATTCTTTGGAAAAGCAATTACTTGTTGCTGGAAACCACAGGAGTCCAGAGAGCTCTTGCGCTTGTGATCTGCTTGGGGACTTTCCACTGTGAGAACAGGATGGCTGGACTAGATGGGTTTCATCCAGGCCATTTTATGTTCTTAAGCTGTCTTCTTTAAGCTGCCGCTGGGGATGAATTTATGACAAAGTTTGGACTAGAAATCTTGGGTTATTGACTAGAATTGGGTACTCCGGAATCTTGGGGTAATCAAAATAAGGACTAGAATCTTGCATACTCCTAATCACATTTCTTTTAAACCAAGCCTTTGGTTGATCTGATTTGCATCTTATGCCCTTTTTAAGTGGTTTTTTGGGGGGGGCTATTGGGTTTTTGCTTGTATTTTATTATGTATTTTGTGGTTTTATATCAGGGGTAGGCAACCTAAGGTCCATGGCTGGATGCGGCCCAATCGCCTTCTCAATCAGGCCCATGGACCATCAGTGTGTTTTTACATGAGTAGAATGTATCCTTTTGTTTAAAATGCATCTCTGGGTTATTGTGGGGCATAGGAATTCGTTCATATATATATATTTAATATAGTCCAGCCCACCACATGGTCTGAGGGACGGTGGACTGGCCCAAGGCTTAAAAAGGTTGCTGACCCCTGTTTTATATATTGATTTTATTCTGTGAACCGCCCTGAGACCCCGGGGTATAGGGCAGTATATAAATTCAAATAATAATAATAATAATAATAATAATAATAATCAGCACCAATCTGTTTGGGGCTTGGTGGCCCCAATACTAAACTGCATCATCTCTGAACTGTTAAGAGATCATTCTTACGTCATAAATTCAAGCTCTATTGCACCTGCAGACTAAGGCATTGTAGTAGTAATAGTAGAAATAGCACTATTACTACTGCTAATAACAGTAATCATCACCACTATAGACGTACCCTGGCACCGCAGCACACTGGCAGCCTTTGTTTATTTATTTAATGAAGGCAGAGATAAAATTAGTGGCTCAACTCTAACTGTTGGACAACTAGTATGTAGCTGCACTGGATTTGAAATGGCTTATATACATATACGAAATGGTTTTTATTTCCAAACTGCTTTGAGATTGTATTTAATGTATGATGTATCTACAAAGCACCTTTTCTATGTGTCTCAGGGAGATTTGCAAACAGTTAAATCAGTTTTTTAAAACCAATTCCAAAATCCTCTGAAGAGAAGTTTGACCCTAAGGCGGAGAGGGACTTCTGTGCCTGTCACAGGACAGTCAGGGGAAGGTTGGGAGCAGAGGGAGGGGGGAGAAAAGAGCGAGACAGAGATGGTGGAGTGCAGTGGAGAGGTACCAGAGGAAAGGGAGGAGAAAGGGTTAAGGCGGAAAGAGTCAGGTGGAGGAGGGAACCCGGGATGTTGCAGAGGGTCAGCACCGCCTGGGATCCCAGCGAGTGGGGGGGGGGGGAAGAACAGCTCACAGGCTTTCTAACATCACGGATGGAGGAGAGAAGGAGAGACAGAGGCAGGGAAGCTTCTCTTGCTTGTGTCCCCGCTCCTCCTCTCCTCCTCTTCTTCTCCCCTCTCTCTCCCACAATCCCAAACGAATGACTCTCTCCTGCCGTTTTAAACAAACACCGTGAGAGTGAGGCGAGAGACCAGCTGAGCCTAGAAGGGGATGAAGAGGCGATGGCAAAGCGCTGTCGCTCTCTCTTTCTCTCTCGCCCCTCTCTAGTCTTAATTTTAGTTTTTTATTGGGGGGGGAGGTGCAGGGAGACCACGCGCGTAATAGTGGGGGGGCACGTCTTGGTTAGCGGGTATGGGGAGTTGAAGGACTTGGCCAAACCCCACGAAGCCTGCTGATCCCAAACGCAGGCTTCTGCTGCTGGCCGCCTCGACGCCAGAGCAGGGATCGGAGCCGGGGCTGAGAGCACAACGGGCTCCTGTGCGGGGAGAGGGAAGGCTCTCCCCGCCGCTCCAGCCGCCGCAGCCACGGAGCCCAGGCTGGGCATGGGCGGCAAGCCCAAAGCGCTCCTGTGCGGGGAGAGGGGAAGCTCTCCCCGCCGCTACAGCTGCCACCGCTGCCACAAAACCCGGGCTGGGCATGGGCGGTGAGCGCATGAAAACGCCGGCCGCACCCCTTTCCCAGCCCGGCACACGAGGCTCAGCGCCAGGATTTCCCGGCCAAACCAGGATACTTGACTAGTATCCACACTCCGGAGCCGCAGCAAAGGTGCAAGGGAGCCACATGCGGCTCTGGAGCCGCGGGTTGCCGACCCCTGAGTCTATAACTTGAAGAGACTCTTATTTACAGGGTTCAGTGAGACAAGGGAGACATATTTAACCACACATACTGGGGTGAAACCTCCTTCCAGAGTATTCTCCCCTTCACCTCCTCTGACTGTTAAATTGCAACCAACTTAACCATCACCCAATTTGGTGTCACGGGCCCAACCATCGCAATTTTGGATGACTCGGAATGTCTGTCACCCAATTTGGTGTGACGGGTAGCAGTCGTGCCAATCTGGATGACCAACTCAGCATGTGAGTTCCTGAGGTGGAGGCAGCAGCCTTTGTCTATGTTTCGACACCGGATGCCATTTTGAAGCAAGATGGTGGGTGAAACGTTACTTTGGCATGTCTTCACCCTATTTCCTGAGGTGGAGTAGGCGGGTTTTGCCTACATTTGGATGCCTTCAGATGCTGTGAGCCATGAGTGTGTGCACATGCGTTGCGTGCACACACAGCCCAACAACCCACAACTCACACCATCCGTTTTAAAATCGCAATTCGTTTAGGTTTCTTCGAATTCCTGGGGAGAATCAGAAACAGAGACAGAATTGGCCATCCCCGGAAGTAAGAAAGTCACAACAAACTCATGTATGGAAGACTCTGAGTAATCGGAGAGTGAGTAGGGATGCTCACACTCCTCCAAGCAGTAATGTGAGAGCCTGTAAGGCAGAGAAGACAGGCACCGTACATTTTTCATCCACATCCAGCCGGATTTCAGTCCCGCAAGAGCATCTACATGCAGAAGCGTCTGTCCACAGACAGCTCTCTCTGGCTGCGCTGAGAGCAACGATGGTAGAGGTGAGCTAGAGGGCTCACAGATCCCTTTACTGCTTTATGAAGTTGACGCTGTTTTATGACTGATATTTCTGTGTCCCAAAGCAGCATCTTCCTCACACGAATCTCTTTCCTCTTTCCTAGGCCTTCCAGTGCCTCCAGATCTCTGATGCAGGAAATCTCAGATACTATTATATGTGCCCTTCTTTTAAATGAAGTCTGCCCCATCTGCCCTATGTCTTAATTGCAAATGCAGAAAAAGAGCGGGCTTTGTAATTAATCAGCAAAAAGAAAAAAAGAAAGAAAAAAGAGGGGGGAAGGATCTTAAGTTATTTAAATGCATGTACATGCCTTTTGTTCTGTCTGGGATGAATCTATTAGGATTCTCCCCACTTCCTTTGTCAGGGAGAAAATTGCTGTTTTTCATGGGCCAGATCTCATCTGGCGCTAAGTGGCATCACTTTAGTTGATTTAATGGAAGCTTTCCTGTTTACGAAGAGTGGGTATCTGGCCCTTTGCATCTATTTTCCGGTATTGTGGCTTTGTACGATGCAAGCTGCACCGAGAACAAATTTTTCTTATCAGATCCTGCCTGTCACAGGACTCTTGTTGTTTTCTTTATGTTAAATAAAGCTGTTGGAAAATTCAAAGTTTGATAACTATTAGGAACATAACCAGGGCTCCTCACCCGTAGCAAATGTCCCTCTCCTGCAAGTTCATGAATTGCATTAGCAATTCTGTTGACCTTGGATTTTGGAAGGGCAGGGGCGTAGGAAGGTGGGGGCGATGGGAGCCATTGGCGCGATCCCGGGGGTTCCATTGCGGTTGCCCCCCCGCCCCCAGAATGCGCGCCCCGCCCCCAGTGTGCGTGCCCCGTCCCTTTGGGCAGTGCGCCACACCCCTGGGATGTGTGCCAGCCCCACCCCCGCCTGCTCCCCGCCCCTGGTGCCAGAGAACGAAGCTCCGCCACTGTGGAAGGGCCCACCAACACGAATGAGGAACAATTTCCAAGCTACCACGAATGAGGAACAATTTCCAAGCTACCTCCACACAGGTTATAATGGAGTTGGTATATAGGCAAAACACAAGTGCAGCTGCAACAAAATGTTGCAGTGTGTCCTCTTTTCTAACAAGAGGGCACTTCTTCATGATGCCAGCCAGTCAGCCAACCATGCCATCCTCCAATAAATTATATGAGGGATAGTATCTCTGGTGGGGACACATTATGCTCCTTCCTGGGTCCACCTTTGGTCCCCACCCTGTGCTCAGCTCTCGCCTGTGGCTCCTAGAAGCTGTCAGCATGCGACAGCAACCACACCCCGGGAACGGCTTCGACTGGCCGGCTAAACCAGGTGACGGTAGCCGATGAATCTCAAACCCTCAGTGAGTTAGGGAATCACCCTGCATGCGAAGACAGGCTCAGGTGAATACAGCAGAGCAGACCAATAGCGGGTCCAATAGTCAAGAAGGTGGTTTCTGCACATGATGTAGAGGAAAGTGGGGCACATGGGGCTTGTCAACCTGGGAAGGTAGCCCATCTAGGAAAAGGAAACTCTGATTCTCAACCTCCGTTGCCTGGCTCCTTTTGGCTCTGCCTCTCATTCCCTTGCTCCCATTACTTTGCTGAGATACCCTTGCACAAACGTTGCTTTTGAAATCTAGGCCCACTGTTTTCCTAGCATTTAGATAATCAGTAGAGAAGGGACTAGGACAGGCCAAGGGTGGTGAGATGCAAAATACACCAGGGCACCCAGCATACCCCTCAACTGCCCTGACTAAATCAAGACATCCTGTTTTTAGGTGCCATGCTCTCGTGCAGGTCATATGACTGGCATGGGGGTGTGGCCCAGAAGACGCACTCCCGGTTTTTGGCTGCAACCAGGAGAGGGTATTTCAGCACATATAGCTTGCATGATAAATGTGCTGAGTGCTGACATTCCCTCTCTGGCACAGCCATTAACAGGGGCGGGAGTTCCTGCACATTGGACCACTTCTAGCCAGGTCAAGGCATTTCCAGACAATGGTGATATCTGCTTATTTCCTATTGCTGCCTCTTCAGCTCTCGGGATTGGACTTTGCCAATATCTGAGGGTGGGTGGGTATTGCATAGCAGTTATTTTATTATTACCGGTAATTAAGTTTGCATACTGCCCTACACCTGCATGTCTCAAGGCAGTTCACAAGATAAAATCACGATATAAGAACACAAAATACATAATCAAAACAAAAACAAAAGTAACTCAGTAATTTCCCTTCTCCAACACATTTTAAGTTATAGCATCTGGGGAAGAGAACCAAAATGACAGCCTGCTACAAGAGCATCCCATAGTCATCAACCTGGTTTCTCCTGCTCCAGAGGGCAGACCCTGGGATAAATGGATTCAAATTACACGATAGGAGATTCCGACTACCGTAATCACCAGGAAGAACTTTCTGGTGGTAAGAGCTGCTCGACAGTGGAATGGACTCCTTCAGAAGGTGGTGGCTTCTCCTTCATTGGATGCTTTTAAGCAGATGTTGGATGGCCATCTGTCAGGGATTCTTTGGTTGGGATTCTTGCATTGCCTGAGGTTGGGCCAGCTAACCCTTGGGGGGACCTTTCCAACCAGGGCCGTCTTTATCCGGGGGTGCAAGGAGTGCGGGGCAACTGGGCGCCAAATTCTGGGGGGCGCCAAATGTATACCGGTACCTACTGTATACTCGATTGGCGGCAGTGAAAAGCAATGGAGCGAAAGCCCCCGCCCCCCTCTTCCGTTGCTGTTACTCCGTAGCGTAAAATATTCCTGACGAGTCAGAAACAAAAGCAGTCTTTCTGCTGCGTCGTTGTTACAGGTGTGATTTCTCCCCTAAAAAAAGTCAACAACTTTGGTTTCCCCCCTCCCCCAAAAAGCTCAATAAAAGTTAATTTGGGGGCGCTGGGCAGATCTTTGCACGCCGGTGGCGCATATGCTAAAGACGGCCCTGTTTCCAACTATGACTCTGTGGCTGGAATTGCCCAGCTTTCACCCCCTCCATGTTCATCATGACTCGCAGAGTCTGGGCATGAGAAGATGCATCATACCGACTTTGCAGCAGGCCAAAGCTGTACAGGACAGAGTCCTCTGACACATGTGGAGGTCCCAGGGCAGGGCTGCATACGGATGCTGGTGGAACTCGCAGTTCTGGAACAGCCCCGCTGCAAAATTATTTTCCTGGGAGAAACAGTTGAACTGAAAACCTCGCCACGGTCTCTCTCTGCATCCCATTTCTCTCTCCAGCGCTTGCGGGGTGGGGTGGGGGAGAATGTCACTTGTTTATTGATGTTCCAGGTCTTAACACATTGGCTGGAAAGTCCTGGGCGCTCTGCCAGCACTGAGCAAATAATAATGAATAAGAATGTCACTGATTTCAGCCGAGAACAAACGAATTCTCAGAACCACTCAGAGTCCTGAGGAGGGAGCCTGGACTCATTACTGGTGACATTGAAACCTCCTTTGATAGCTGTATGGCATTTTGAGTCATTTTCTCGCTCTCCATCCCTACGGGTTTGGCGATTAAACGGGGTACCATTCCTTTTTCTTGTGGTTGTTGCAAAACTTTGGAAGCCAGAGAGATTTTCTAGGAGCCAGACTAGGGGGTGTGGGATATTATTCCGCCCCCACCATCCCTGGTTTAATTAATCTATTTGTTTTTAGTTTTTAAAGATCTCTCACATTTATTTCATAATCACTTAAATAATATTTGTTTCATTACTCATGCCGAGTGTATTTTGGCACAGACTGTGTTTCTTCCTTTGCCCAGCAATTCGGCCAACTCCTGTGGCAGATACTAACAGACTAGTTTTCTGTGGGTGCTCCTGGCAGCTGCCATGTTTCAAACAGCTGCCATTCCCCCCCCCCCCGGAATTTCCCAGAATGCACGACAAGTTGCGCCATAATGCAGAAACACAAACTCTGGAGTTGCTGACAGGCAAATGCAGTCCTTGCACACTCCTAGAAGCAGCATGGTGTTGTGGTCAGTGTTGGACTGGGACCTGGGAGACCAGGGTTTGAATCCCCACTTAGCCATGAAGCTCAGTCGGTGACCTTCGGCCTCTCAGCCTGACCTACCTCACAGGGTTGTTGTGGGGATTACAGGCAGAAGGGGAGAACCATGTATGCCACCTTCCCTGGAGAAAAACGTGGGCTATAAATGCAATATAATAAATAAATGAGATGAATGACAAATGAGTGGGGAAAAGACATGGGCCTCTCATATCACTTTCTTCAAGAATGGGAAAGCAGCTGGGGTGCTGCTGCTGAAGGGGAAGGCAGTTGGGGAAGGTTGAGAAGAGAGTTAAGCAGCCTTTCTCTTGCTGTTCTTCCGTTCCTAATAACAATCTCTGATGCTTTTTAGCAATAAAGCAAAAACGTTGGAAGCCTATTTATGCATTGCCAGCATATGGTCAAGTCTGGCCCTTCGAGGGGCACTTTATAACAGAATATTTCACACAAACAGCTGGCGTCTGATGTGTAACCATTTTTTTCAACCATTGAAATAGCTCAATATAGCAAAATCATTTTTTAGGGCATTCCGTATGCTTTTTTTTGGGGGGGGGAAAGAGTCTCATATGAACACATCTGGCCCACCTCGCCTCCATGAGCCCACATGGCATCTGTGCATGGTGTGAATTAATGCCTTGCCTATCTGCCTGACAGATCTGAAGACTCCTCAGAGGTGCAAATAAGGAATGGAATGATGCAGAGCACTGAATTCTTGTTTTGCACTAAAGCATGGAACATTGTATGGCGAAAGGTGCAAAAAAAAAGGCCAGGAGGTGATAGCAGCCTGGCTTATGAAGCTACAAGAGCCAAAGAAGTCAATAAACATAGATACTATAGTACCAGTTACAGGTAGATACTAGTATAGATACAGGTATAGATACAGGTAGATACTATAGATACAGGTATAGCTACAGGTAGATACTATAGTATTTATTTAGAGCATTTGTACCTTGTTCTTCAGCCAAAAAAAGGCTCCCAGGTTGTCATACATATAATCAGTTGAAACAAAGCAGTCCCTGACTGCAAGGCTACAGTCTAAAAAGTAATAGTTATGAACCTGACTGTCCATACCTAGACACGACAGTCATTTGGGGAGCACTGATCATTTGGAAAAACAAAAATGGGGGAGGAGGAAGATAAACTCTCTTGCAACTTTGTAAAAAAAAAAAAAAAAAAAAAGCTTCCAATGCCTGATCACCTAGAAGCCATTTTCACTCACCACAGGTGACCAGACAAGTGATTGTTTACAAAGAAGCCTAATTAGGACTCTTAAGATATATTATTATGCCTGTGCTGCTAAGGTCCCTTTAGCTGCCATTTACACCTCCTTGAAAGCTATTAGTGCCCCACTAGCAGTCTCTCTTTCTCTTCCAAAGTAGAGCGGAAGGACTGAAATCTAAAAGCTTTGCAAGCACCCTGTGGCTCCCTTCAAAGTGCTATTTTGTGTGCTTTTTGTCTCTGGAAAATTTAGGGTAGCTTTTACAAAGTTTCCTTTGAAGAAGAGAGCACAGGAGGCTTCCCCTGTGTGTTTGCAATAGTATGCCTGTTTAGAAATGCACACATTGAGCAGGCATTATAAGAAGCACAGAAGCAAGCACACAGGCAGACAAGGGCAGGACAGGACATCAGCATTGGACCACAAATTCTGAAACCAACTCCCTGCAGGCAAATGTGGTTTTGGTCTTCACCCAACCAGTTGTCTCCCATCAACAGCCTAGATTTGTCTGATTCAACAGAGTTATTATGTGTTTGTGAATTTCCGTGAGCATGGAATCACAGAAGATGAAGTAGATATAACTTCCAGAGGAAAGAAAAAGGCTAGCACAACTAGACCAATAGAGAAACCTTTTTTGAAACAGGAATATATCTGTGAAATTGCTCTCTCATCCGACAATGGTATCAATTTTCATGGCTCCAGAGCAGTTATGATATATAAATGGAGTTTGCTGTCAGATTAAACACCTTTGCTCCAGCATTTAATGAAGAACAGGCTTGGTTTACTGCTCTGCATACACCTGAGCTATGGATATTATTTCTTAAATAAGCAAGGCCAGGGGGAAAATCATCCACATAGATTAAATTTAAACTTCATACAGAAGAGCTAAAATATATTGATTTTCTCATAAAGGCCACATAGATGAGAATCCTCCCCAGTTACTGAACAAAGCTAGGCTAAGATTGCTCGGTTGAAAAGCGTATAGTATTTTACTGAAGCTGTGAAGAACTTGCCCCCTTGAGGGCTGAATTAATTTCGGCCAGAGGTTTTTAAAAGAACAAATGGAGAAAAAGAAAGAAAATAGAAGAAACGGGGTGGGGGGGAGAAGAGTATAAAGCCTTCACATCTTCTGCTCTGGAAACTGGGGCAGCATCCTAAGTGAAAGTATCAAAAAAGTAACCTTTAGCTTCCTCTGCAACCTCCTATGGAAAAGGTTATTTAGGGGGGGGGGGGACTCTGTTAAATACTCTATCTGGTGGAAAGCAGAACTGAGATGCATGCAAACCTCTTTTTGTGCAAAATGCCCCTCTGAGTTTTTATATGTCCTATGGTGCCTTTTACACCTGACTGAAATGTTTGGCAGTTGGTCCCCAACAAGGATGGTAGCTCTGCTCTGCAAGCAAAAGGTCCCAGGTTCAATCCCAGGTAGGGATGGGAGAGACCCTTGCCTGAAATCCGGGAGAGTCGCTGCCAGTCAGTGTAGACAATACTGAACTATAAGGACCAATGGTCTGACTCAGTATAAGGCAGCATCCTGCATATTCCTGTGTTCATTTCAGGGGGGTGATGGGCCTATTATTCACTTTTTACTGTGCTCGGTAGGGCAGAGAATGTGTGTGCTGTGCTGTTTCCACGCTGAAATTCATTTATGCACAATAGCCCAAATGCAGATGTTTGGATGTGAATAACAGAATCAAAGAATTTTAGAGTCGGAATGAGGGCTACTGTTCAGCCGTATGACTCTTCAAACCGATGCAAATTGCGTGCTGCATGGGGGAATTTCTGATGTGTTCTAGAGGGCAAGGCTAGTAAGGCTGCTTACCAGCCCTTTCACAGTCTGGTGTCCACTGAATAATAATAGTAACAGTAACAGTAATAGTAATAATAATAATAATAATAATAATAATAATAATTTTATTATTTATACCCCACCCATCTGGTTGGGTTTCCCCAGCCACTCTGAGGAAAACAGGGCCCAATCGGCATTTACACATTTGTAAGGATGCAATCTTGTGCATGTTTACCTAGGAGTAAACCCACTGAGACACACTGATGGTAGCTTGCATACATGCAGAAGGTTCCAGGTTCAATTTTTGGCCTCTCCAGACAAAATAACTGGATGCAAAAGATCCTGGAGAGAGCTGCTGCCAGTCAGTGTACAGTACTGATTAGATGAATATTTAGGGTGGTATTCTGCTAAGTTTTACTCATAGGCCTATTCCAGTCTATGGATCTAACTTAGTCATGTTCTGTAATTTCTACTCTGAGCAAAATTTAGATGACTACCATCCATAGCCTTGATATTGTGCAAGGCAGCTTATGTTACTAGCTCAGAAGGTTTGGAAAGAGGGTTAGGCAAATTCACACAGGATGAATCCCCGCCAGCTAATAACCATGATAGATAAATGAACCTCCATGTTGAGAGGCAGTGTACCTTGATTCAGATGCTGGGGACAAATAATAGCAGGGAAGGGCTGTTGCTATTCCTGTCCTACTTTGTAGGCTTGCCAGAGATATATGACTTGCAATTGATCAGGGTGGATAAAATCAATGTGTTTTTGTTTTTTTAAAATCATCAAAAATTGGATTTTTAAAATTTAAATTGGATTTTTAAAATAAAATACCTTTGGAGGAAAAATATTTCTAAAGATAGTTTTCTATTTAAGTTACATTAAAGTCCAAAAGCTATTCATCAGGAAATAAGGATTTGTTTTAAGTTTTTCCTGTGTGCTAAAACTCAGTCTGTTGTTTTTTTTAAATCGTTTAACCACATCAGTTAACAAACATGGATATGTATGCTATAATGTTATTGTTTTAGTTAAATAAATTGTTTAAGTTGTTATTAAGGAAATGATTATTTTTCTCCTTCCAATAATGTACAGTAGAAAAGTTGTCCAAATATAAACAATAATTTCATAATTATCTGCCTATGTATTTCTAATAGTATAACCAAATCAGTAATTTTTGATGTAACTGTAAAAACTGTTCTGAAAATTTACTATTCCAAAAATGAAACCTTCATCTGGTTGTAAATATTAAGATTATACCAGCAAGAATGAGTCTTTCTGTAAAAAAATGATTTAAATCAAGTCTTACTGACTAGTGATTTAAATCAAATCCACCCTGCAATTGATGGAAACAAAGTAAGACTAAAAGATGGATTGGTTCATCAAGTCTCTCCGTTTCCTTATTTATTCATTTTTATGTGTTCTCTCCTCCTAGTGGTGCAACAATAAAATTGTTAGCACATTTGCAAAGCTTAAGCAGGGCCTGGTATGGTTTCAAATTAGATGGAGGTGAGGTGTTGAGAAATGCAACTCTATAATTCTACAATAAAAATATTTATATACCGCTGTATCTTTTAACATCAAAAATACAGCAGAAACCATGTAAAATACCGTATTTTTCGCTCTATAACGCGCACTTTTTCCCTCCTAAAAAGGAAGGGGAAAAGTCTGTGCGCGTTATGGAGCGAAGCCGCCAGCGGGGGAGGAGCGGAGGAAGAGAAAGCAGCCTGAATTCAGGCTGCTTTCCCGTCCTCCGTCGCCCCTGCCAGCGGGGGAACAGCGGAGGAAGAGAAAGCAGCCTGAATTCGGGCTGCTTTCCCTTCTTCCGTCGCCCCCGCCAGCGGGGGAGGAGCGGAGGAAGAGAAAGCAGCCTGAATTCGGGCTGCTTTCCCGTCCTCCGTCGCCCCTGCCAGCGGGGGAACAGCGGAGGAAGAGAAAGCAGCCTGAATTCGGGCTGCTTTCCCTTCTTCCGTCGCCCCCGCCAGCGGGAGAGGAGCGGAGGAAGAGAAAGCAGCCTGAATTCGGGCTGCTTTCCCTTCTTCCGTCGCCCCCGCCAGCGGGGGAGGAGCGGAGGAAGAGAAAGCAGCCTGAATTCGGGCTGCTTTCCCTTCTTCCGTCGCCCCCGCCAGCGGGGGAGGAGCGGAGGAAGAGAAAGCAGCCTGAATTCGGGCTGCTTTCCCTTCTTCCGTCGCCCCCGCCAGCGGGGGAGGAGCGGAGGAAGAGAAAGCAGCCTGAATTCGGGCTGCTTTCCCTTCTTCCGTCGCCCCCGCCAGCGGGGGAGGAGCGGAGGAAGAGAAAGCAGCCTGAATTCGGGCTGCTTTCCCTTCTTCCGTCGCCCCCGCCAGCGGGGGAGGAGCGGAGGAAGAGAAAGCAGCCTGAATTCGGGCTGCTTTCCCTTCTTCCGTCGCCCCCGCCAGCGGGGGAGGAGCGGAGGAAGAGAAAGCAGCCTGAATTCGGGCTGCTTTCCCTTCTTCCGTCGCCCCCGCCAGCGGGGGAGGAGCGGAGGAAGAGAAAGCAGCCTGAATTCGGGCTGCTTTCCCTTCTTCCGTCGCCCCCGCCAGCGGGGGAGGAGCGGAGGAAGAGAAAGCAGCCTGAATTCGGGCTGCTTTCCCTTCTTCCGCCGCCCCCGCCAGCGGGGGAGGAGCGGAGGAAGAGAAAGCAGCCCAAATTCGGGCTGCTTTCCCTTCTTCCGTTGCCCCTGCCAGCGGGGGAGGAGCGGAGGAAGAGAAAGCAGCCCAAATTCGGGCTGCTTCTCCCTCCTCCGTGGCCACCGCCAGCGGGAGAAGGGCCGCTTCCTCTCTCTCTCTCTTTCCCTCTCACCCCTTCCTTCCTTCCTTCTCTCTTTCTTCCCTCCCTCTCTCCTCTCTCTTTCACCCCTTCCTTGTCTCTCTTTCTTTCACTCTCTCACCACTTCCTTCCCCCCTCTCTCTCACACCCCCTTCCTTCCTTCCTTCCTTCCTTCCTTCCTTCCTTCCTTCCTTCCTTCTCTCTCTCACCCTTCTTTCCTTCTTTCTTTCTTTCCTTCCTTTCCTTCCTTCTTTCTCTCTTCCCTCCCAGCTTTTTAGAGGAGGAAAACCAGGGAAAAATTTTTTTCCTGGTTTTCCTCCTCTAAAAACGAGGTGCGCGTTATGGTCCGGTGCGCGTTATGGAGCGAAAAATACGGTAATTAACACATCAACAATAAAACAATTATAAAAAACAAAAACTATTAACAAACTAAACAATAAGCAAAACAGCAATTAAAAAATAAGCTAAATATCGCAACTACAGTAAAAGTGCACTTTCCACTTTTTTGCTGCAAGCTGCTTTTAGCTTTTTGTGCATCAGATGTCAAGGAGATAAACAGCTACGTGATTTTTAAAAGGCAACTGAAGGTTCAGGAAAGCCTTTCCATGTTTGATACTGTATTGTGTTATCACTATTTTCTGTTGGGAGCCGCCCAGAGTGTCTCAGTCAGATGGGCAGCATATACAAATAAAACAATTAACAACAATATATTATTATATTACTATACTATATTGAATATCAACAAATCATTTAAAAAATGCTGCCGTAATAAAATGTGCAGGTGCCAAATATTAAAATATCAATTAACACCAACACCAATATAAGGTAACTATCAATATCGATCAATAGGGATATTTCAATATGAATATTACAAAACAGGGTAGATAAAAATCAATGATTTTTTTATTTAAAAAATCAGTTTTTTAAAAATTTCAATTGGAATTTTTTATTATTATTAAATTGGATTTTTAAAATAAAATGCTTTTGGAAAAATCTTTCTAAAGATAGTTTTCTACTTAAGTTACATTATAATCCAAAGGCTATTCATCAGGAAATAAGGATTTGTTTTAAGTTTTTCATGTGTGCTAAAACCCAGTCTAAGGGTTGTTGTTGTTTTTTAAATCGTTTAACCACATCAGTTAACAAACATAGATACATATGGTATAATGTTATTGCTTTAGTTAAACAAATTGTTTAAATTGTTATTAAGGAAATGATTATTTTTCTCCTTCCAATAAAGTGCAGCAGAAAAGTTGTCCAAATATGAACAGTTAACTTATTAAACCTCACAATAATTTCATAATTATCGGTCTATGTATTTCTAATAGTATAACCAAATCAGTAATTTTTGATATAACTGTAAAAACTGCTCTGAAAAATTACTATTTCAAAAATCAAACCTTCATCTGGTTGTAAATATTAAAATTATACCAGCAAGAATGAGTCTTTCTGTAAAAAATATATGATTTAAATAAAGTCTTACTGACTAGTGATTTAAATCAAATCTTACTGACTAGTGATTTAAATCGATTTGATTTAAATCAAATCTACCCTGCTACAAAATAAGCAAAACAGAGAATAAAAATATGCCAACCATCGCCAATGACAGCAAAAGTGCGCCTTTTCCGCTGCTGCTTTGAGCGCGGTAACTTTCCGGGTGTGTGGGAAAGCGGCGTACAAATAAATAAAGCGCCTAATAATAATAATAATAATAACGATGAATTAAGTAATAAAAAACAGCGGCGGCGCCCTGTTTCCCTCCCCGGCTTCCTTCCCTCTCCGAGCGGCGCCGCCTCCCTCCCTTCCCGCCCTCAGAGTCTCCCCGAAGGGCGGCTGGCGCGACCGAGGCCCAGCGAGGCTCCCGCCGCCTGAGGAGAGGAAGCCGCGAGCCCGCCTACCTGAGGCCGCCCCTCCGCGAGGGAGGCGGAGCAGGACCGGCTAGGCCCGGCCTCCTCGCCGCCCTCTTCTTGCTCGCCGCCCGCCGCGTCTTCTCCTCCTCAGCCGCCATCATGGCCGCCGCGGCTGCTTCTTCTTCTTCGTCGGCCTCCTCGTCGGCCTCCGGGGCCTCGGCTCCGGCGGGCTCCAGCGCGGCGGGCTCCGGGGGTGGCGGCGGCGGCGGAGGCAGCGCTTCGGGCCTGACGGCTTCTCTGACAGGCACCATGAACAGGAAGAAGAAGCCCTTCTTGGGGATGCCCGCGCCGCTGGGCTACGTGCCGGGCCTGGGCCGAGGGTGAGTGGGCCGAGGCCGGGCGCTGGAGTTGGGCAGCGGCCCCGGGAAGCGGCGGCGGCGGCGGGTGGGCCTCCGCCCGGCTTCCTTTTCGAGGCCTCCTCGAGTGGGCCCTCCTCGGGTCAGGCCTTTCCCTCCCCGCCCTTGCGGCGTTTCTTTGCTCGGCTCTAAGGTGCCCACGTTGCGCGTGGAGGGTGCCTCTGACCATACGCAGAGTGCCTTCTGCGCAGGGCAAGGCGCGTGTGTTTGCGTGGGGCCTTTAAAAAGCTTCAAGGGCTCGACGCCTAGAGCATGTGCAGAGTTTCTTAGGCAGGGTGCTTTCCTCAGAGCAAGGCGTGTCTGTGTGTATGCGTAGCCTTTAAAAGGCTTCGAGGGCCCGACGTCTAGTGCATGTGCAGAGTTCTTTTTGCCTTCCGATTCCTGCATTGCAGGGGGTTGTACTAGATGACCCTCAGGGGTCCCTTCCAACTCTGATTCTGTGATAGGAAACGTTATCTTTCCCTGAATAGTACTTTTTTTTTTCATTTTTAAAAATTGGCAAGTTAGGAAAGATAAGAAAATAATGAAAACATGCTGTGAACTGTCCTGAAATCTGTGGATGAAGGGCGGTATACAAATTTAATAAATAATAATAATAAACTCACCCTGTGACTTTATTATTGTTATTAGTACTACTACTAATGTATTTGCCTCTTGTTTCTTGGAAAGTCTATTTATTTATATATATTTTACATTTTTGCGTTTATATCCCTGCTTTTGGAAGAAGGGTGTTGTGTCTCCTGTTCCCCCTCAAAGCTCAGATACCATTTGCATCCTAGGAAGGTTATTTTAACACTGACTCAGCTAACTCCATTGTGCCCCAGTGCAGGAATATGTTCAAAAACAAAGCCATGTGCTTTGTGTCAGAGGACAGTGACTCAGGTCTGCTTCCCTGGATAAGTTTTTGTTTGAAAAGCCAATATTGGATATCTTTTCCCCCTTATCCTGACTTGTTAACATTGGTTGCAACAAAAAGCACCACAGCAGCAAAAGTCAGCAGATTTCTTGGGATATATTCAGCCTCAGACACCTTTTTGGTTTTCTAAAAACAAAAACAAACTTGGTCTGGGCACTTAAAGCTGCATCAGTTGCCCATGGGAAGCTGGGTTTGAGCACTACAGTGCTCTCCCTACTTGTGATTCCCAGCAATTGGCATTCAGAGGTATGCCAGTGTAGGATGGTCATCTGTTATAGATGCTTGAGTTGATATTCCTGCATTGCAGTGGGTTGGACTAGATGGCCCTTGGGGGTCCCTTCCAACTCTACAGTTCTGTGATTCCATGGGTGCCAATATTGTGCAGGTTTAGATACTCACTGAAATCCTGCTTCAGTATTTTATATTCAGTATATGTACGCACTTGCAAGATGTCCTAGTGTGATTTTTAAAAGTGATAAAAGTTCAAACATATATATTTGAGGCACACTGGTAACCTTGGAAAGTAAAGATCAGCTTTTAAAATTTGCAGATCTTTTGCTGCCTGAGCATCCAGGGACCGTTCTTCCTTGCTACAGTTGAAGGGGTTATTGGCAAGCCTGGGTTTAGGAAGGACTTGGAGCAGGGTTTCTGAATTTGAAGGACTGGTGCCCAGTCCTGTGTCCGAATTCCCTCATACTGAACTGGCTGCTTTCTTCCATCTAGTGCTACAGGTTTCACTACCCGCTCGGACATTGGCCCTGCTCGGGATGCAAATGACCCTGTGGATGACCGCCATGCTCCGCCAGGGAAGAGGACCGTTGGGGACCAGATGAAGAAAAACCAGGCTGCGGATGACGACGACGAAGATCTGAACGACACCAATTACGATGAGGTGATTCGCCTTTGGCCTCGCTGTCTTGACTGACATTGACAGCAATGTACATAAAGCTACATTGTGCTCAGACCATTGCCCCCCTTTAGCCTGTCTGCTCTTACTGGCTGTGGTTCTGTGGGGTGTGATTAGTGGATAACGGGGTTCTTGCAGTTAACACTACCTTTGTCATTCGCAGTTCAATGGATATGCTGGAAGTCTGTTCTCCAGTGGACCTTATGAAAAAGATGACGAGGAAGCTGATGCGATTTACGCTGCTTTGGATAAAAGGATGGATGAAAGGAGAAAAGAGAGGAGGTAGGAGGTGATTTTTCCCCCAGCATTGAGAGAGATGCTGGTTGTATCTGGGGCCTCTGCACTGGAACCTTGCCTGTTGATTCTCTGGTTATACCGTATTTTTCGCTCCATAACGCGCACCGGACCATAACGCGCACCTAGTTTTTTGAGGAGGAAAGCCCCCCTTTTTGAGGATCAGTTCAAAGTTGTGCATCTTCTTTTGGAAGAAGAAAAGCCCCATTTGCAAAAGGATCAGCTCAAACTTGTTGTTGTGCTGCTGCTTTTGCAAAGGAGAAAAGAAACATTTGCAAAAGGAGCAGCTCAAAGTTGTTGTGCTGCTGCTTTTGCAAAGGAAAAAAGACCCATCTGCAAAAGGAGCAGCTCAAAGTTGTGCTGCTGCTGCTGCTTTTGCAAAGGAGAAAAGACCCATCTGCAAAAGGAGCAGCTCCAAGTTGTGCTGCTGCTGCAGCTTTTGCAAAGGAGAAAAGACCCATCTGCAAAAGGAGCTGCTCAAAGCCCTTTCTACAATTTCCAAACAGATAATCTAATCAGCCAGTCACATGTTGCTGGGGAAACCAACAGCCTCCTCTGCAGGAGGACCTTATCTCTCTTCCCGATCTCTTGCTGATCAGCTGTAAAGCGGCAGCCTTTCAACACCCCCTTCTCTCTTTGTAAAAGAAAAAGCTCGATCTTCTTTTGGTCCCTGGGCAATTCAGCTCCAGGGACCATGCATTCGCTCCATAACGCGCACAGACTTTTCCCCTTCCTTTTTAGAAGGAAAAAAGTGTGCGTTATGGAGCAAAAAATACGGTATGTTTGGCCTGAACTTGGGGTCCTGCATGGTTGACACCTGTGCCTTTTTATTTTTTAGAGAACAGCGTGAGAAAGAAGAGATTGAAAAGTACCGAATGGAACGGCCAAAAATTCAGCAGCAGTTCTCAGATCTGAAAGTAAGGAGAGAACTCCAAAGGTGAAATCAGAAAATTATGGTGGGGAGGAGGGGAGTCAGAAAAATGTTTGTGTGTGTTGGATATAAATTATTAAATCAATGTGGACCAGTGAATAACATAGGACTTCAGCTTGGGAGACCTAGGTTCAAATACTGCCTTGGTCTGACTCTCCAGACCGCTTGGAGTGTCTGTTCCTCATTTGCACACCAGGAATAACTCTTAAGAAGTTGTGGATGAAAAAGAGGGAGAAATCAAAACTCTGTATTTCAGTGACACACTGATTTCAACTATGGCACTGTAATTTTGTTGTCTGCATTTTTTTGTAGAGAAAACTAGCTGAGGTCACTGAGGAAGAGTGGCTTAGTATCCCTGAAGTTGGTGATGCAAGGAACAAACGCCAAAGGAATCCACGTTATGAGAAACTGACTCCTGTTCCTGACAGTTTCTTTGCAAAGCACTTGCAGTCAGGCGAGAATCACACATCCGTGGATCCCCGGCAAACGGTGAGAAAGGGCAAGAAAATACAGGTCCACCTGAGAGAGGTTTCTTTTGTAACATAGTTTTTGTTTGTTTTCATCTTTAAATTGTTTAACTTGGTTGCATTGAGATCTGTCTTTGTTGACGTTAGAGCATATGACGACATGCAACAATTACATAAAATAAAAATAAAAGATAAAAAAATAGGCACTCGGACAAACATTTCCGAGTATATTAACAAAGTTGTGTCAAGGTGTCTATACCAAAGTTAATACAATTATTACAGATAGGAAATAATGTATAGTAATGTTTATTGCTTAGATTGGTGACCATAAGTAAAAAGCGTTTTGTCTCAATAACAATTAGAATTTATAGGGAGGGGGGAGGGAAAAAATTGCACAGCAGACTGTGCTGTAAACTGTGGGTACTGTTCCATCATATAGCTCATTATTTGTGTAATCATTAAAGTCACACCAGACTGCATAAAAATTGTCACAGCAACTTTGGAGTTAACGCCTGTGAATATTCCTCTGCTGATGGGAATGGAAAGGAATTGGCTGCTGCAAGTCAGGGACATTATTTGCATGGAATTCTTATTTCCATCCACCCCCGTGAACCCAACATTTTAATCTGGACACTGTCTGGATTTGGGCAAGCTATGAAGGGAGGAGAGGCAATTTCCTTCAAATCGTCAATGTGATCACAAGGATCGTTCGCTGCAGGCCTACCTTTTTGGACTTCAGGTGCAGGGTTGTTTATTTGTATACTCCCCTGAATAAAAAGAAATCCTCATAGTGTTGGCCCAGTTCTGTGGAATGATATCTCCCAAGAGGTTAATAAGTGTTCCTCTGTTTTCATACTGCTCATCTGTTTTGAAAGGCTATTTGCTAGTGTGGAGGTAGGAACATTTCCTGGATAGTTTCACCATTTTGTTTGTTTCTGCTTTTTTAGATGTGTCTTATGGTGAGTTTTTATTACATTCTATAAATTACATTCTATTTATAAATAGCAATGAGCCACCTTGAGTGATTGTGGGAAGGCTTTGTGTGGAATCAATGTTGCTTCTAAGTGGATATCATGATTCCGTCTTCCTGTCTGATATATAAGGATAAGCTTAGAAAGTTCCCTAAGCCTTCAGTCAAATTATCTTTAATATGTGCTAATTGGCTAGTTTCTGCTAGTGCAGCAAAATATGTCTATGTAAAAGCCAGTTTTCAACATTCTGTCATGTTTTAGCCTTCACCCCAGTGATATGTTCCGGTGTCCTGCTTTACTTTCTCTACCGGTAGTACAAGTGACTAGCTGCTATTCATTCTTAGGAAGAAAACAAAAGCCCTGCTCATAGAGGCAGTATTATAGTGACAGCAAAGCTGACCATCCCCTTGCTGACCATCATTTTGTAGTGAGCCCTGGCAGTATATAATCCTGTACACAACCCACTTACCACAACGATGAGAGTCCCCTCCCCTCCAACTAAAACCGATGGCTAAGATTATGGTGGAGACTTGGGTGTTCTTTTTGCACTAGAGATTTTAAATTATTTGGTTTGCCCCCTTTTTTAAAAAACAGCAATTTGGTGGTCTGAATACTCCCTTTCCTGGGGGTTTAAACACACCTTATCCAGGAGGAATGACACCAGGGCTGATGACTCCTGGGACAGGTGAGCTGGACATGAGGAAGATTGGACAAGCTAGGAACACCTTGATGGACATGCGACTCAGCCAGGTAAGGATCAAGGAACAAAGCGGATTTTTGTTGCTTATTGAACCTGATGAACGAAATTGGGCCTTAGAACTGTCAGCTTTGGCATCCAGAAAAATAACCTCAGTGGCAAGCACTCGCTTTTCTGGATGCCAAAGCTGACAGTTCTAAGGCCCAATTTCTCTGTGAAAAAGAGCATTAGTAGCATTTAGTTTTTTTTAAGTCTGCGTGCATGTTAGTGAGGCTTGAGTGATAAAATTTAATGACGTTGGCTACAAAAGCTGGGCCTGCTGAAGAGGCCAGAGACCATCTTGGCAGTGGATCCTGGAAGACCTGCTCCTTGCCTTTCTGGCCTTTTCCCTACCTGGCTTGGGAGGGCAGGGCCTTGATTGACTCCAGCTACAAAAGCTGTTGAAAACTCTCTTGGGCTGTGTTATTGTCTAGAGTGTTTTGTTTGGGTTTTTGCAGTTGTTAATGATACTAAATTTTGCACCTTTGTTTTTAGATCTTATTATAATATATGCAGAAATCGTTTCAGTTTGGTTGTGTGCTTTTTGATGCGTTTCATTTGTTTATGGTTTTTTATGTTTGTGATTGTGTAAATCTTGTCATGTTGTAAGCTGCCCTGAGCATGGTTTTAACTATGGAAAGACGCCATACAAATAAAATGATGATGGTGACCAAACACTTGATTAATCATTGGGTTTACATCTCCAGGTGTCTGACTCTGTGAGTGGCCAAACAGTGGTGGATCCCAAGGGCTACCTCACCGATTTGAATTCTATGATTCCCACACACGGTGGAGATATCAAGTAAGTCATCAGGTGCACTGATCTGGCTATTAGATTTTCTCGTCATGAGAGCTGGGTTGGTGAACTTGTGGCTCTCCAGCTAGATGTTGTTGAACTACAGCTCCCATCTGCCCCAGCCAGCATAGCTAACGATCAGGAATGATAGGACCTGTACCCCAGCAACATCGGGAGGGCCATAGGAGTTGGAAAAACGCTCTGGGGTGGATGGCAAACTCCCCAAGACTCCTGAGTGTCCTCCCGGTGGCCCTCTCTGGCTGGAATCCCCCCTCAGTCCAGAGCGCTGATAATCTGTGACTCTAATCTCACGAGAAGAGCACACAGGTCTTCTAGCATCAAGCAGCAAGAAGAAAGACTCATCTGTAGAACTAAGCTACTTTATTTACACTACCCAGAAGGAAGAGATAAAGAACAGACTTCCTTTCCCACACTTTCTCAGACACTCATGTGACTTACGGTACACTAAACACAATATCACAACAATACTGCTGGAGCAGCATAGGATAGATAAAAATCCCAACAATAGGTTCCCCACCCTTGGTGTAAGAAGGCCTCTTTGCTTTGAGTGATCTGCACATGGTTCAGGGTCCAGCCTTTGCTTGTGACACAGAATGCAGAAACCACTAAGGTGGGAGGTACCAAACAGAACATCAACCCCCCCCCCCAATCCTGTTTCCAGAAGAAGGGATGCAAAGGACTGTGTGTCCCATAGGTCCTGTTTGGCCATTGGTTAATGGGCCAGAGTTGACTAAAGTGGGATGTGCAGGATTCCCAGAAGTTGGTGCCAGCGCATAGGCAGACCCTGCATTCACACATTCAAGTTGCCTCTACCTGGTTTGCCTCCAAGAGAGCATCTTTGACTCTTACAGATTGGCAAATCAACCAGATAATAATACATGCGAACATACACCACTCCCTTAGTTTGCTTAAATCCACATCCATGCCTCTTTCTCCTCTAGCCCTTTTTCTTTGTTCTCGCAGGTAATTTTTAAATATCTCCTATCCATTCCACCATCTTCCAGACTCTGCTTGCCAGCCCGCTTCCTTTGTTCCTTTGCTTCATTCCTGTAACCTTCCCCACAAACCGTGGGCCCTGTTCTGTCCTCGCCATTTACTTTTATACCTTTGCCGTATGACAACATTTATTACCCAGGAGAAGTCTGTAGTGTTGGTGAATTGGTGTGATGTAGGAGCATGCTAAGTTATTCTCGGTGCATTTTCTCCCCTTGCCAGTGACATCAAGAAAGCACGTTTGCTTCTGAAGTCTGTGCGGGAGACTAACCCTCACCACCCGCCAGCCTGGATTGCTTCTGCGCGCTTGGAAGAGGTGACCGGAAAACTGCAGGTAGCACGAAACCTTATCATGAAAGGGACAGAAATGTGTCCCAAGGTGAGCATTTCATTTTCCAGGACTCCTCCTTAAGTACCTGTGCTGGTTTCTTGTCCTTTTGCACACAAAAGTAATTCTCTTGATCACTGTGGCTTAAGACAGTGGTGGGATCCCTTCACACTATAGGCCTAATTTGGCCCATGAGGCTGTTTACCCCAAGTTACACCCCCCAGCCCCACACCTGATGTCATATGTGATATTGGACATGGCATAGGTAAAGACAGGGGGACGTGGGTGGCTCTTTGGCCTAAACCACTGAGTCTTTTGGGCTTGCTGATCAGAAGGTTGGCGGTTCGAATCCCCGCGACGGAGTGAGCTCCTGTTGCTCTGTCCCAGCTCCTGCCAATCTAGCAGTTCGAAAGCACGCAAGTGCAAGTAGATAAATAGGTACCGCAGCAATGGGAAGGTAAACAGGGTTTCCGTGCGCTCTGGCTTCTGTCGCGGTGCTCCGTTGTGCAAGAAGTGGTTTAGTCCTGCTGGCCACATGACCCGGAAAGCTGTCTGTGGACAAACCCCAGCTCCCTCGGCCTGAAAGCGAGATGAGCGCCGCAACTCCATAGTCGCCTTTGACTGGACTTAACCGTCCAGGGGTCCTTTACCCTTTTTTTACCTAGGTAAAAACACAACTGTAGAGGCAGAATGGGGAGCTTGAAATGTGCTCCCAGTTGTTTCTTGGCAATGGAAGCTTACCAACAGCCCCTATCAGCTGAGTGACATTGCCAGTGCTCCCCACTGGGACTGGATGCACTAGGGAGCTCCCAGGCGGGGTTTGCTCCATTGAAGTTTTCCATTTGCTGGTCTACTACCCTTAGTATCGCAAAATTGTTATGAGAGCGCTTGGACTAAAATTGTCAACCAAAAGCTTTAATTTTCTGGTTTATCACCACAACAGTTATTAACACTGGGCTTCAGTAAAGCAAATAATTTAATTAGACAGCGCCTATATGATAGTGAGCAACAGAATAATTTGGCCACGATAAGGGAATTATTTTCCACCGTGTCATTTTGACACGTTGGCACCCTATTTGCAAAATCGAACCATTCCAAAATACAGACGCGCTTCCACTTACGCAAGATTGAATATACTGCCTTCGGCTGTACTTGAGGGCAGATTTCAAAAAATTATGCTGGAAAACCGGTTATGTCCATGTGGAGATTGGCAGTTCTGAGTCAGTGGCTCATGTGCTTCTGGCTTGCACTCTTTATAAAGATTTGAGGAGTGAGGCTATTACCGATCTACTATTGTCCATGCCAGGTTGTTCAACCATTGCTACTGCGTCCTTTCTTTTAGCAGATCAACATAACCAGGTGACAGCAAAAACTGCCAACATTTTAGCAGGGGCAATTAGAATAAGATCTACCGGTATTTTTTGATTATTGATGTAAACCTCCAAAATGTATTTTGAATAGTTAAGTTTTTACCTCCATCTTCAGTACATTTTATTGTATTTTATTGCTATGGCTAGTGGCTGATGCAAATAAAGATTCTTCTGATCTGGCACGATTTTTTTTTTTTTTTTTTAAACCCACTTGGGAAAAGGAGCGTTGTGGCTCTTCCTTACATCTGCTTTTACATGCTCTGGGGAAATGTCAGTGGTGATTAGGCAAACACCTTAAGCATTGTGATTTGAGGTTCCCCATCCTGCTTTCTGGGCCCTCATTCTCCATTCTGCTTATTAAATATTTTGCTCTGCTGCCACATCTTTACTTTCTGCTTTCCTCCACTTTGTGTCACCTTCTGCACTGGCTCTGCTAACAAGGATGACTTTCTGCCAAGCAAAGGCAAAATGTGTTGGGGGCTATTCGGATTATGGCAGGGGTAGGGAAGCTGTAGCCCTCCAGATGTTGTTGGACCGCCAGGTTCCATCATCCCTGACCACTGGCAAGCAAGAGGCATTATTGCAAGTAAATGACACATTCCAGCCAGACAAAAGACTAGGATGGTGCGGAGCATGGCCAGTGAAGAGTGTGACTTGGGGTGAAGGCATAGGAAGGGTCACACAGGCCAGGTAGAGGCCTGGAGGCCCACCTTGAGCCTAACATTCTCCATCCGTTGCTTAAATTGTAATCCAGTGTCTCTTTCTCCTGGTTTCCACAGAGTGAAGATGTCTGGTTGGAAGCTGCCCGCTTGCAACCGGGGGATACAGCTAAGGCTGTGGTGGCCCAGGCCGTTCGCCACCTTCCACAGTCAGTCCGGATTTACATCAGAGCAGCAGAGCTGGAGACTGACATCCGAGCAAAGAAGCGTGTCCTTCGGAAAGGTGTGTGTGTGTGTGTGTGTGTGTGTGTGAGAGAGAGAGAGAGAGAGAGAGAGAGCTGCAGGGTGCTCCCTTTGAAGACAAGTTTGGAAATTATGTTTAGTTCAGGGTGCAGCTGCTGGGCTATTAACTAGGACTGAGCAAGGGGACTGCATCTCGCCTGTATTGAAACACATGCCTTGACTCCTGGTCTGTTTCCAAGCTCACCTCAAAAAGTGTTGGACGGAAAGGTACTTGCCATTTTAAAACTTATGCCCCGGGTCCTTGTTAGACTGTTACCCCACACAACTCTGCTCAAGTCACCCAGATCATTGATTGGAGGCTCTCCTCTGTTTGCCCCTCTCTTCGGAAGTATGTTGGGTGCCAGGTAGGGAGAGGACCTTTTTGGTTGTGGTACCTTTTGAATTCCATCTCTGAGGTAGCTCACCTGACACCTGCTTTAATTTTTTTGATGCCGGGTGACTCTCCTGATTCATTGTGCTTTCATCTGCTGGCTCTTTTTTGTCTTGGTGGTTTGATAGAAGGCCCCTAGGAAGTAAGGGACGGAAACAGGCAGGCATAATGTACAACCTAGATGGCCCCTTGAACAAGATAGACACGCAGAGTCTTTAAAAAAAAAGTTGTCACGATTGCAGGTGGGGATCGACAAATAGTCCTGGTTCAATACCATCTTTGGCTGGGGGGACCCGGTCAGATGGGCGGGGTACAAATAATAAATTATTATTATTATTATTATTATTATTATTATCTTTGTCCCTTCCGGGTGGTAGGATGATGGTGGTTGTGGGGTGTCTAATCTCTGCTACTCTGCACGGCCCGTATCCAAAGCCAAGGGTGCCTCCTCCCCCTTGGAACTTGGGAGGAAGGCGTGAGTTTGCTTCTGCACTGAGCTTGCTGGAAGCAACTATAGTGGGTGAACGTGTAGCCCTCTGGTTATAGATAGGCGCTTGAAAGGAGAATATACAAAGACCAAACTTTTAAAACTTTTGTAATTAGTTAACATATACACTCCTATTTTCTACCAGAAAATGTTGGACTAAGTAAGTATTAACATAGAACACTAGTAAATTCTTACTTTTCACACCAAAGGCAGTGAGGGGAGGGAACATCGAAGTTGTATTTTACTCTCTCTAAATATTGTGCTGAACCTTAGGCTTCCATTGTTCTCAGGAGTTAACAGTCTTATGAATTGCTAACCTTTCTGCTTGAAGCTGCTTTTCCGTATTCTGTAAGTTGCTCTTCAGAGACTTGGAGAAATTAGAAATGACCTAGCCACATGGGCTGGATCCTGCTTATATAGGTCTTTTATCCCCAAAACTGGCACCTTGTCTCCATGTGGAGTGCTCACCTGTGGTTGAAAGGCCATCTGGTTAGGCCATGTAAATGTCAGCCTAGCCGTGCGATGAGTTACTCAAAAGCGGGTGCTTTGTGTCTTGATGGCAGGCGAGAGTAGTAAGGGTGCTCTCTGGATCGGGTATTCATTTTGTGTTAGCTGGGCGTATGTGATAAAGCCACAGTACGTGAGGCGTTCTTCCTGATGTGTGGGAATTGAATCCTCTCGCTGCAAGAACATGCCGGTTCCTGCTGGGTAGTGTTTCAGAACATCAGGGCCTGTCATCAAGCATTTAGGGAAGTGCTTGGAGAGAACCCCCTGCTGCAACTATAAACATGATGAAGGACGGCGAGCATCCAACTAGTCAGAATGTTGTCGCAGTAAATTTCCAGGAAGCATCTTCTGCTGCCTCAGAGCCTGAGGAAGATGCAATCATTATCTTTTGCGGGCTGCTGTGGGTGTAATTAAAGAGCCAGCACCAACTCGATGTTTTGAGAAGGTTTTGTTTCTTAGTACATCAAGGCACCCTGCGAGAGGCAGTGAAGGATAGGCGTGCCTGGCGTGCTCTGGTCCATGGGGTCACGAAGAGTCGGACACGACTGAACGACTGAACAACAACAACATCAAGGCACCGGTCTCTTGCAGCTCTTCTGTCTCCTCACCCGGCTTTTTCTGCCACATCTGTGAAAGACCAGTTGTGATGAATGACCCACTTCAAAAAGCGTAGTCAAGATCGGAAGGTCCAGAAACCCAAGCAAGACCAATTTCCGTAAAGGCATACAAGAAGCTTTATTAAAAGCCAAAGTCTAAAAAGGAAACACTTAAAACAATTACACAAATTAAGACTGCTCAGAGGCTAAAAAATAACAAAACTATATTATCTAGCTAGTTGACACGCATAAATCTTAAAACAAAATAAAAAATAAAAAAATTCCTTCCAGTAGCACCTTAGAGACCAACTAAGTTTGTTCTTGGTATGAGCTTTCGTGTGCATGCACACTTCTTCAGATACCTTTTATAGAGAGCTGAAGGGCACTGTTGGTATTTGATGGCATACACAATGTTAGAAGATGAGCAATTAAATGGTCCTGAGATGGTATGTTTGATGTTGTTGGGGCGAGTAATGGTGTTGTCCGGGTGTATGTGGCAGCAAAGTTGCCATCTGGGTTTATTGCAGGCTCTGGTACCAGTGTCCATGTTAAGTCTGGTTGTTGTGGGTGAGGAGTTGTTTATGACTGCATAAATCTTAGTAAAGGTAAAGGGGCCCCTGATCATTAGGTCCAGTCACGGACGACTCTGGGGTGCAGCGCTCATCTCGCTTTATTGGCCGAGGGAGCCGGCGTACATGTGGCCAGCATGACTAAGCCGCTTCATGACAGGCGCTGACATTCCATGATGAGAGAACTGCTTATGCTCGCCCCAATCCCGGTTTTAAGGGAACGCTGACTATGGGCGTTCACCCTTTCCGCCCAAATAAATCAGCACCTGTTCCCATCATGTGTCTGTGATTACCGTTCGATACTGGCGTTGAGGCCCTAATGAGAGACAGCTGTGTTTAAGCTCATTATTCTAGCATTTCTAACGAATTCCCACACAACCCGCATGCTAGTCTTAAAGGGAGAATATCACCACACACCAGTTATAAGGAAAATGAAAGATACTCCATTTTCTTCTTCGTTTAATGGTCTTATTTTAAGGTTAAGCAGCAAGTGCTCTAGCTCTGAATTGTGCTCAGCTCTTTCCCCATCCACCTTCAATCAATCCCTGTGTAACCAGGTGACCTGGAAGGGGGCAGAGTGCACAAAATTGGAACACATTTTGAGATTACACACTTTCTGCACGTGGCAGCTGACTGGGTTGGAAGTGGTGGGTGGTTCTCATGTGATGTTTTTAACCTGGGTGCTACAGAAATGAGTTCAGCATAGAGGATTGTGTTCCACCTTTCTGATCTAACTGGCTGCCTCCCAGACAAGGATGGGGCAAGTGGCATGTCCAGTGTAAGGACTTGAGCTTGCAATAACTCTTTGAACTGGTGACTGGAATACCTCTTGAGTTCTATAAAAGCTGCTAGATTAGGCCTGCTTGCTGGTCTGACCAGCTGGACTTGGTCTTTCCATATTGTCTCACCCTGAGGCTCAACAGAGTCAAATTCCCCCAGTTAACCAGGCTTTCTTCCTAGCTTCTGGTTGTCTTTCCTTCCTGGGAAAAGAGGGTTTTTGGATTCCAAGGATTGACATCTAATTTGCGGATTGGGCTTAAACTAAAGACCCCTTGATCCAAGAACTTGTTCAACCAGTAAGCTCACTCGGTGGCTTTTTCTTTGCCCATAACTATCTCACAGGGTGGTTGATACAATAGCCGTCCTATTTATGTCACCCTGAATTTCTTTTGAGGAAGGGTTGGGCATTTAATAGGTAATAATCCAAGTTGTGGGCCATCCTTCCCCCACCATGAGCATAATTAACAATGCATCCATTGCCACCATTAGTGTAATTAATGCATCCATGCATTGCCTCTGCATTCAAAGTTGCATCTGGTGTCTCATGGGGCTGTAGTGACATGAGTTAGTGACTGCTGCTGTAGACGGCAGCCCCGCATCTCTTTCTCTCCTCTCTCCCTTGAGAGCCATTGTGGTGTAGTGGTTAAGAGCGGTAGACTCATAATCTGGGGAACCGGGTTCGCGTCTCCGCTCCTCCACATGCAGCTGCTGGGTGACCTTGGGCTAGTCACACTTCTCTGAAGTCTCTCAGCCCCACTCACCTCACAGAGTGTTTGTTGTGGGGGAGGAAGGGAAAGGAGAATGTGAGCCGCTTGGAGACTCCTTCGGGTAGTGATAAAGCGGGATATCAAATCCAAACTCTTCTTCTTCCCTTGGCAACTTTCATCAATGTAAAAAAGAGTGATGAGACATCTTCGTTTTGAAAGTTTCCCTGCCTCCGCTTGCTTCAGTGACTTCTGTTTCTTGGAGCAAGAGAAGTTATGGTTGTCCCATGTGCTTGTATGCATTGCTAAACATCACCTAGGAGGGCAAGGGGAGCCACGGAGCCACTCCCCCCCCCCCAAACTAGAATGTGTACTATGTTGCTACACGTAGTATATCATTTTGCATGAAGAAGATACAGATTTGTGGAAGTTGAAAGTCTCGTGATTTTTTTGTCTGGCTTTGGTTGCCAAGACCTGGTTCTGCCTACACAGCTGAAGTGCTCAGCAGGAATTGGTGGGAAGGGGTGTTCTGGTTTGATTGTTTTCTAGTTAAGGTGCCCAGGACATCAGCCAAGTCACTTCTTCCCAGCGTTATGAGCTGGGTGGTGGTGAGCAGGGATTGCCATGGAATTCTGGGGGCGGTTTTCTCCCTCTTCTCCCCCACCCCACCAGAAGCTCCAAGGGTGGAGGGAAGCATTGCTGTTTATCCTGCTCCCCGGATGGGATAGCACATTCACCAAGGCAAGCAAAAGGGTGGAAACCCTGTTCAGGCAGATTGGGATTTTGCCCATAAAATCGTTGCATTCAGTTTTCTAGGTTATCCACATGCAGGAAGAAAGAGGGCTCTTTTCGTTGCCACCTTGGATATGAGGTTCTGCAGTAGTGTTTGAAACTCCCATTGTTCTAGGCGCATTTTGCAACAGGGAATTTCAATAGCACGAGCAGTTTCTGAGCTCTGGGAAAGATTTCAGATTAAAACTGCAGAGTGGAAGGAAAGGAGGACCTTTTTCTGCTTCCCCACTTCCAGCTACTTTCTGAAGACTGGAGAAGAGACCCTCTTAAGAATGTTGGGGGGCGGAGGAGCAGAGGAAGGACTACTCCATGTGAAAAACGAACATAATACTTTATCCGTAGTTCATTCATTTTCAGCTTTGTATTCTTGTTATAAAAAGCATGCCTAGATGTTCTGTTGTTGCGCCCATAACCTAGGTTTAAGGTGCCATTTAGCTCTTAGCTTTCATATCTTAGTTTCTAACACTGTTCTGCAGGTCTGCTGAAAAGGCGCTTGGTTAAAACTGCCTTTAGAGTCTCTCTTCATAAACACAGGGAGAGACTGCCCTGGGTTGCTGAAGAAGAAAATCCTTGGGCTCAGCAGCTTTTTCTTTATTAAACCCAGGCCTTAGCATTTTAAGAAAACTTTTCCAAAACAATCTGTTTTAGGGGCACGGTATTGATTGCTTTTTGGAAGAGTGTCCTTTAAAACTACCCACAACTATTTTCAAAAGCAAAGCAGCTAGTTGTGTGGGTCCATTTAGAGAAGTCTTCCAAACAGGAAGAGAGAGGGGAAAAATAATGCCTTTTATTAGAACCAGCCCAAATTCACAATGTGCTGTTGAGCGTTTCAAGTTGTACAGAACTTCTTCCTCAAGCAGGATGTTAAGGCCAAAATGAAAAGTAAGGGAGACAAGAGATTTAAGTATTCATTTGGTCACAGAGGAAGCCTCTGCAGAATTATTAGGTTAAGATTTGAGGTTTTTGCAAAAAAAAAAAAAAAAGCAGCCTCAGATTATGCTTGCTAAAATAGCAGTTGAGCTGTCATTCAAATCTGCCTCTTGCACCATTTGATGCTATAATAACTTTGCTGTCTAAATGTAAGAAAGCTGGAGATGGAATTTTACAAAACGTCAAAGCTGCAGAATAAATAGAAGCTAAACAATGTTTCCTCCCCATTAGGGTAAGTCGCCCTTTTTTTTTAGGACAGCATATTCCCACCTCCCAAATCTAGTATGCCACTGACAGTTTTTATTTTAGTCATCATTTGCAGTTCACCTGCACTCTTCAGAAGTTTTGCCCCTTGTGGTGAATCTGCAAGCAATGCTTTAGTGATTGTTTCCAGGTCATCAGCCTACTCTGGATACGACTCCTTCAACCCAACTTGTCTTTTGTTTTCCTTTTACTATTTTCTAGCACTGGAGCATGTTCCAAACTCTGTCCGCTTGTGGAAAGCAGCCGTGGAGCTGGAAGAGCCTGAGGATGCCAGGATAATGCTCAGCCGAGCTGTGGAATGCTGCCCCACCAGCGTGGAAGTAAGCTGGCAAATCCCTCCCATTCACCGCTTCAGGCTGTGCTCTGGGTGGTCCTGTAATAAGACTGGGACGAAAAATCTCAGATGACAACTCTGGAATTTGAGAGTGGGGAAGACAGTGGCCCCCAAATGAAAATCAATTGGGTGTTGTTGTGTTGCCACTCCCCAGTTTTGCAGTGGGAAGTACAAAGGATAGGTTTCCCCATCTCTCAAACTCATCTGAGAACTGGATGGGAACATGGCTACTGGGAAGAGTTCTTTTTTGCTACCACTGCAAATTTCATTCACTCCCATCAAAATTATCCCATCCTATTTTACCACTCTCAAATAATGAGTGTGCATGCTTCGGTTCGGCTGTGCTGCATCATTAAAATCCAGTCGAAGCCCCTAATAACATAAATACAATCCTAGCGATTTCTCATCTGTATGGATCTCATTTCAAATGTAAAATGCAGCCTACTGGGCAGGCGTAGGGGAGCAGGGGGAGGAGGAATAACAGAATCATAGAATTATAGAGTTGGAAGGGCCTTCTAGTCTAACCCCCTGCAATGCAGGAATGTTAATGCGCGGTTTTCCCCATCCAATTCGAAACCATACCAGACCCTGCTTAGCTTTGCAGATGTGCTAGTAGTTTTATTGCTGCAGCTTTCCCCCCCTGAATGTGCTTCAGTCATACCATCCTCTTGCAAAAAGTTAAATGAGCAGTAATCTGTAAATCTGAACTTCTAAAACAGAGCTTAATATTCAAACGCTTTTTGTGCTATTGCAGACTTAACACAGGCAATCTCTTAACCATGCCGTAAGAGTGGTGGAGCAGGCTCTGGTTTTGCTTGTGCTTCCTCCTGTGTTTTCCTTTTCTAGTGCAAATTCCTCTGCATACCTTGGCTCTGGTTAAGCATCACGTCAGCACCAGGGTTACTCACAGTAACTCCAACCAGGGTTTGAAGCTGCTTAGCAAGCTTTGGTTATGGCAGTGGAATGTAGCAAAGCACCCAGTTAGTCTCCTTTGGGTACGTTCTGGTAGTTGAGCGATTGATGGATTTTTATATTTCTCTTCCTGTCCTTGAGATGTTAGGTGAGATTTTGTTGGAGATAGACTAGTTAGCTGGGGTGTGAATAATTTTTGGGCTTTTTCTTGCTGTTTTTATCAATTCCATTTTTTATTTCACTTTTGGCTATTCTTGTAATCCATTTTTTATTTTTAAAAAAGGGGGAGAGAGAAAGAACAGACTTTGGAGAATCAACTGCTGCTACATCTGCATGGTGATAAGTTCTGTTGCCTTAATGACAACCCTTTTTGCCCTTGCAATACAGCTGTGGCTTGCCCTAGCGAGGCTGGAAACGTACGAGAATGCCCGGAAAGTCTTGAACAAGGCCCGTGAGAACATTCCGACGGACAGGCACATCTGGATCACAGCTGCCAAACTTGAGGAGGCCAACGGGAACACTCAGATGGTGGAGAAGATCATTGACCGAGCCATCACCTCGTTAAGGGCCAACGGGGTGGAAATAAACCGGGAGCAGTGGATTCAGGTACTGCTTTGGATTGTCTCTTTGGAAACCCTATTTAAGAATGACCTCGTTTTTCACCGTAACGTGCTCAAGGTGGATGCTGGCTCGAGGGGCATTCAGAAGATCTCACTATGGGTCTAAGTGTCTCCCATTTTGTCTACGATAGCTCAGACAGGAATAAATGTGTCGACCCTTAAGGTATTCCAGACTGGCATTTGCCAAAGGTGGATAGAGTGGGAAAAGGCAGTAGAAATCCCAGATGTTTACCAGGAGTATTTGTGTTGAGATACAGGGAGTGCTGTGGAAGAGGAGGGGTAGATTTTGTTTTATTTTATTTTTTAAAGGCTGTAATCCTATCTATACTTATCTGGGAGGAAGCTCCACTGAATACAACAGGACTTCTTTTTAAAAAAAATATTTTTTATTTAAACTTTTCAACATAAAGGTAAAGGTAAAGGACCCCTGACCGTTAAGTCCAGTCGCAAATGACTCTGGGGTTGCGGCGCTCATCTCGCTTTACTGGCCGAGGGAGGCAATGTTTGTCCACAGACAGTTTTCCGGGTCATGTGGCCAGCATGACTAAGCCGCTTCTGGTGAAACCAGAGCAGGGAACGGAAATGCCGTTTAGCATGTCAAAGTGCAAGTAGATAAATAGGTACCGCTCCAGCGGGAAGGTAAACTTTTCAACATACAATACTATAAAAATTGGCTCTTGCTTCACTGTCGAGTCCCGAATTTTCCGTGCCCGGCATGAATTGTAGTGATGTTGCTTCTAGGATGCAGAAGAGTGTGATAAAGCTGGGAGCGTGGCGACGTGCCAGGCAATCATGAGAGCCGTGATTGGGATCGGGATTGAGGAGGAGGACCGGAAGCACACCTGGATGGAAGATGCCGATAGTGTAAGTTCAGATCCCAAGTGCAAAAGTTGGCTAACCCTGGATCAGCTGCCTAATGTGTGGTACTGATGGGTCAGGATAGTGAATCTAGAGAGGTGAGTGGTGTGGACTTTCTTGGATCGATGGCTGGAGGTAACTTTATTTCTCCATGCTGTGCTGGCCTGCATCTGAGCTTCCCTGAAGGCCACGGTGCTATCTAATAAAAGCCAATTCCATTGGTGTTCTGATGTGTGCAAAAGCTCTGGTCCACAGCTGCATTTTGTGGAACTTGACTGCGTAACCTGGTGTGAATATGTTTAAGAAGTTTTTTTCATTTCTTAACCTAGAGGGTTCTTTGGTTATGCATACTCTCTCACACATAAACCTATTTTGAGCACAGCATCAACTGTGCCTCATCACAACAGATTCCAAGTGTCTGTATTCCAAAAAAGCAACTTGGGATGTGACTACATGCCCCTCTGTGAAGCCCTTGTAAAGAGGAGATTTGCTACTTTCTCACTCCTTTTCTCGTGTGTTTTGCATTGTGGCTATTGCATCCAATTTTAGGGCAAATTGCAAGGCGATACTGCTTCTTAGTCTGGGGCAGTTATCCTGGACAATGATCAGCCTGATCAGAGTGATCCATGATCACTCTGAATTATTAAACTGGACTGGAATCCACACACATGCACACGCTGACAAGGTGGGAACAAGGGGGAAATCAACCCTCCTTACCACTCTAGAATCATCTGGTTGACAGAGAAACTAATACGCAGAAATCCCTTTTGAGTATGCACACAGGAAAAGACAGATACATAAACGTTGACCAACTTTGCTCTTTGTCTCAGAAGCCCCAATAGTTTTGTGTTCTCGTGTTCCCACAGTGCGTCGCTCACAATGCACTTGAGTGCGCCCGGGCAATCTATGCCTACGCCTTACAAGTCTTCCCCAGCAAGAAAAGTGTGTGGTTGCGAGCAGCCTATTTCGAAAAGAATCATGGAACCAGGTATGTCACATTCGTGGTCCTGCTTGATCCCAGCTCATCATGATAGTTACTTTTGCAGGGTGTGTGTTTGTTTTCACCTGTTGCATCTTGGAGGGGAAAACCCCTTTTGTTAGATAGGCCTATCCCATTTAAGGAAGATCTCTGAAATATCCTTCCATGATCCTTCTCGTACTTTTTTAAAAAAGTATTGGTTATTGTGATCCGTAATATATTAAGTAGATGGCTTGAAAGATGCTTATCAACAGTGGCTTCTGGGAAATGCAAGCTATCCTTGCTCTGCTTCTTATTACTCACCTTCTCCACTTACGTAATGAACCACTTTGGAGAGTGTTTTCCAGAAGCTGATGTTGTAGTTTTAAGTGGGCAGTGGTTTGTGTTGTGGTACAGCATTTCCTACAACCTCCTTGATGAAATAAGTGAGGAAAGGTTATGGTTCTGGGCTCTTGTGACGGTAGCAATGGCTAATACTGGCTGACAATACGCAGAGCTCAGCGTTCTGGTTCACTGGCGCTCTTGTTCGTCCCCGCAGGGAATCCTTGGAAGCTCTCCTGCAGAGGGCCGTGGCTCACTGCCCCAAAGCCGAAGTCCTCTGGCTCATGGGAGCCAAATCGAAATGGCTTGCTGGAGACGTCCCGGCCGCCAGGAGTATCCTGGCTTTGGCTTTCCAGGTGAGTGTGCGTCTCTTTACACGGCCTTTGCTGTGTCCATTATCATGGGGACAGGACATGATGCTACAAGCATGAAGCGCTCTCTGCGTTGATGGATTGTATTTTGTTCCATGACAACGAAATGCAGCGGGATCCCATAGCTGAAATTTCTTAATCACCAGAATCCAGATAATCCACTATGTGCCCTTCATATTTAAATAAAATGTTGGCTGTAATACCCTGACTTTTCTTTACCCAATATTTTGATCTTTTCTCTAAGTCTCTTGGAAACTGGATGAAAGATTAAGCATATTGCTTAATCTTTATCACAAGTGCTTCAGCACTGAGCAGCCTTCCTCAGTGACTGCTTTTTGCAAGAAACAGTTGAATTTTAAAGATTTATATATCACCCTTCAGTGGAGCATGCAGAGTGGTTTAGAAAAATGAGATAAAGATAAAAAAAATGCATTAAAAGCTCTGGGGGAATGAAAAATGCTTTGATACCCAACAGATTATCGTGTTGGCAGCAGGTGGACCTCTGGGGAGTCAGTTCCACCATGTTTTAGCATTTTCTGCAACATTACAGGGATGAAGGTAGCCTTGCCAAAAGGTCAACACCATTTTTTGAGGGTTGGGCCTGTCACGCAGGACATGGGAGAACTTTAATTTCTTCTCCATTTTACACAAGCATCTGTGCTTGATCACTTTGAGGAGATTCTTGCTCACCCCAAGCAAGTGGCTGTTTTCCGGCCTGTACCAGTGCTGCCTGTACATCTCAATGAAAATGTTTGCGCTATTAGAAATTGCACCTGCCCACTTCTCTCTTCTAGTGTGACAGAGGCCACCACATCAGGGGACTGACCCTGGATCTTGTGGGGTTTTCTGTGCTAGAAGCTGGTGATCAGAAGCCAGTAGTGAACATATTTCATACTCCGCTTCTCATAGGAAAACTGCCAGCCAGATTATTTTATTTGAAGAGCCCTGTTTTGAGGGTGTTAATGAATTCTCAGGATTGACAGACAAATATTTCTGAGTAGTCATTTGCTTGTTTAAAATCAGTTGTTTAGAAGCGCTTTGCCTGGAGGGAAAGTGCCTGAGCCAGCAGGAGCTCACTTCGAGGTTCCCAAGGAAGGAACCCGAAGAAGTGTGAAAAAGAAAGAGGGTTTGCTTTGTTGCTGGCATGGTCAGAGAAGTCCACAGAGTTCCACAGAGCTGCCTCCGCTGCTCTCATTGGAAAGAGGAGGTTGGCATCGCTGTCTTGTCCCAATTGAAGCAAAAGTGATGCAAGTTGGGTGGGGCCATCAAACGGAGAGCCATGCATCGATGACTTTGTGTGTCCCCTTGATGAGGCCTGTCACGTTTTGCAAATCATTATTTGGAAAATTAACATTTTTGTATAATTTGTGTGTGTGTGTGTGTGTGTGTGTGTGTGTGTGTGTGTGTGTGTGTAGTGGCCCCCACATTCCTCTCTCTCTCTCTCTCTCTCTCTCTCTCTCTCTCTCTCTCTCTCACACACACACACACACACACACACACACACACTGGGAGGAGTGGTGGGATATTGTCATGAGAAAGAAATATAAACCCCATGTTTGGTGAGTGTGCAATTTCAGCACTGTAGCTGATCCATCAGAGATCCACTGGCAGCTTCCACTGAGCAAATCAGAAGGTGGTATCTGATTCCTGAACTGCCAACAGGACTGTGTAGCATTGGGCTTTCATGCACCGCACTCTGTGAAGAATAGCGCAAGAAAAGGGCTGGTGGATCTCGGAAGAAGGAACATCCTTTTAACGCCCACTGCTGCTTTCCTTTATGTATATTTGTCTGCCCTTCTGTTATTATCCAGGCCAACCCAAACAGCGAAGAGATTTGGCTGGCTGCTGTGAAGTTGGAATCTGAAAATAACGAATACGAAAGAGCAAGGAGGTTGTTGGCCAAGGCTCGTAGCAGCGCCCCAACAGCCAGGGTAAGCCATGCGTAGCTCTGAGGGTATTTCAGCATTGAAACCACCACCCCCAGGCCCCAGTGAATGTATGAAACTGCCTTTACAGAACTGGACTCATTTCTCTTGTATAGTCTAATGGTGATGGTTTGAGCAAAAGGGTCTTTTCCAATCCTTCATCGTTAAAGTTTTTCCCTCGCCAAAAGTCCCAGGCTCAGTCCTCAGCATCTCCAGTTGAAGGACTTAGAATCATAGAATCGAATTCTATGATTCTATGATTCTTAGTCCTTCAACTGGAGATGCTGTGGACTGAGCCTGGGACTTTTGGCGAGGGGAAGCAGTTACTCTGCCACTTAGACATGGGACCAGTTACGGTCTGGGTCTTTTCAATAGTTTTGCTTGGATTGCTTTTTAATTTTTTTAACATCTTGCTTCTCGAGGGTTCGTTGCCCAGTAGAAGCTCGATTAAATCGGTTGAAATGAGCAACCAAACAACAGTACAAAAACTTCTTCATGGGGCATGATAGCTCTCGCAAGCTGTGGGTGTGTTTGGACTGGAATACGTGTAGTCTGGCTGTGACAGTCTTTGAGATGATCTCTCTCTCTCTTCCCCTCCCCTTCGTCCTCTTAGGTCTTCATGAAGTCTGTCAAACTCGAGTGGGTTCTTGGGAACATTGCTGCAGCTCAGGAGCTCTGTGAAGAAGCGCTGAAGCACTACGAAGACTTCCCTAAGCTGTGGATGATGAAAGGGCAAATCGAGGAGCAGGAGGAACTGATAGAAAAAGCCCGAGATGCCTATAACCAAGGGGTAAGGCCACAACCTGCTTCCTTTTCCTCTTCCCCGCCTCCTCCTTATTCCTTGGGGAGAAGATGGAAAGCTCCTGCAGTAGCCTCTGCAGTCGAGCGTCCCTGTGGGAAGCCAAACAGGAGCAGCAGAGGTCAGGCTCCTGGCTCAGACCACTGCAGCCACTGCATCAACCTTGCAGTCAGTGTCAACATTTTATCAGGCACGTCAGCAGTTCTCCTCTCACTCCCACCCCAGTATTCTTGCACGCCTTTGCGTTACTGTTTGGCTTGGACAGATTTTGTCCATGAGGATTAATGAGTCGTTCCAGGAAAGCGACTGACCAGCGAGGCTGCTCTTAAGTACCTGATCGATAAACCAGGCTCTCTAAAGATGTGCCCAGCTTGGACTTGTTAACGGGAACAGTTGTCTAAGGACAAATAAATTCTTGTTTTCCCCACCCCCATTCCATGTTGGTGCAGAGATAATTCCTCCTGCAATGAAAAGAGTCGAATCCAATAAATACCTACTGTTTGTAGCCACGGGTCTTTTCAGCAAAAGACTGTGACTGCAATTGTGTGCACAGTTGGGGCCTCTTGAGTAAGGCTTTATTCCCTTCCAAACAGCTGAAGAAATGCCCCGGTTCCATACCCCTTTGGCTGCTGTTGTCCAGGCTGGAGGAGAAGGTCGGCCAGCTCACCCGAGCCAGAGCCATCTTGGAGAAGTCTCGCTTAAAGAATCCAAAGAACCAAGACCTGTGGTGAGCAAGAGAACCCATGGGGATTTCGTGTCTTTCATTTCTTAGAAATCTCCTGCAGCTTTGGTAACCTCTTGAAACCTCTTACGTCCTGCAGGTTGGAATCCGTGCGATTAGAATACAGAGCTGGGCTGAAGAACATCGCCAATACGCTGATGGCCAAGGCTCTGCAAGAGTGTCCCAACTCAGGTGACAGAGGGGTCATTTCTCTTTCGCGTGTTGGCCTTTGCTAAACCTTTGAGTTGACTTCTTTTAAAAACACAACCCTCTCAATTAGCATCACAACTTTAGGCTAGCTGGCACGCCTCTTCTAAAGCAAGCTCAATGTGCCCGTCCTTCATACTGTGTGAGCCCCCCCCCCCACATGATACCTGTCTGCAGTTTTTCCTTTTCCCTGTCCTGGCCATTAGGGACAACCATACGGTATGAGCAGGATCTGTGGTTATTCCCTCAATGCAGATAGATACTGGGCAATCCATGGGTTTGAACTTCGACATTGCCATGCCTCTTTCTGGTCCACTAAGCCCCAGTTTACGTAGGCCTCATTCTCCTTCGAAACTCATCAGGCGTCTACCAGATGGTGCATGTTTCAGTTTCCTGACGCGTCTCTGGAGGCTTGTACTCAGTCTTGTTTGCTTATCTCTGAAGAGATGAGAGCTGATGCTTGAGAGAGGCTCTGTGCGGGTCTATCTGTGGCATTTAAAATTCTCTCTGTGTGGTCCTAATGAATGGCTGGCTTGCCCACACCAGAAGTGCCCAGAGCAACCTTAACGCTTATCTTCCATGCCAAGCCGCCTCCTATGGAGAGAGAGCCCTCCTTTGATACTAAGCAAACAAAGAGATTGAAAACGGTCAGTTCAGCCCACCGGGGCTTATTTCTTAGTCCTTGAATGTTGAGAAATGAATGCAGTGACTGAAAAATGTTCTTTTGTAGTAATCACCGGGATGTTTAAGATATTTCTTTTTTTATCTATGTAGTAATTAAATGAAGGAAGGGGCTGAATTGGGGAGGGAGGGTTGGTTGCAGATGTATATAGAAATATATATAGAAATACTTTATTGTCACTGTACCACTAGTTTACAGTGAGATTAAAACGAGCCCCCCCCCACAATCTCTCAGTCCTTGTTACACTCTGTGTGCTGTCGTACGACCACCAACCCTGAACGTCAGCTGCAATGTTGCTGTCTTCCATTCAGCAGCCTCACGGCCCACGGGTAGAAACTGTTCTTTAACCTGTTGGTGCGGCTTATCCTATAAAGCCCTTTAAAACAGGCATAGGTAAACTCGGCCCTCCAGATGTTCTGGGACTACAACTCCCATCATCCCTAACTAACAGGACCAGTGGTCAGGGATGATGGGAATTGTAGTCTCAAAACATCTGGAGGGCCGAGCTTGCCTACGGCTGCTTTAAAACAAAGAGTCGTGAAAGTACATCTGTGTAGGCCTCCTTTGCAAGATTCAGGTGTGCTGCTTGAGCTCATCCTGGCTATCCAGATGGGGTGGTGACCTCAACACAAACCAAGCCCCTCCCAGCCCACATGGGATATTTCCACCTCAGCCCAACCCCAAATGGGCAGCTGCCTGTGTTGCTTCCTTGCACAAAACAGGGTGTCATGCTCCGAGTTGCTGATTTCATGTCTGCCTTGCCAAACTGCACGTTTCCTTATTTTATGTCTTCCCCACGTCCATACCTGCAAAATCCAAAGTGGATTTCATGGTTTGCTATTTGGATTCCCCCCCCCCCTTTATGTGTTGATTTTAGACTTCCCTTGGGTCAGATCTCTGGTCCACCTAGCTCAGTATTGTCTACAGTGCTTGGCAGCCGCTCTCCGGGGTTTTGGTCAGGGAATCTCCCAGCCCTACCTGAAGATGGCAAGGGTTGAACCTCTGGCCTTCTACATGCAAATAAAATTCTCTGCCACTGAATTACGGCCCTTCCCCCAAGTTTATTTCTTTTTGTCTTTCTCTCCACCCCCCAAATTCTGAACACAACACCATAGATTAAAACTTGCCTATGATAACATTTTTTTAAAAAAAGTCAAGTATGGAAAAACAGCAATAAAACTCAAGCTTGTTAGAAGGCACAGGGGAAAAAAAGTCAAAACAAAATTCAAGTAAAACAGAAAATGTTAACTGCAGAAGTTTAATCAAGAGGGCAGCTAGAGAGACCTCTTGGGGCAAGGAGTTCTGCACCGCAGTCACAGAAATGGCTCACCAGGTGGTGCAGAGCTGCTATGCTAGCTTCCTGGCAGGTACAAAGGGTCACTGTTGCTTACCTGGAGGAAGGAGCTGGTGGGGAAGACAGCACAGTGCTTGAGTGTCGCATTGGCTGTTCCAGTGTGCTTGCATCACACCAACCTCCCCATCACCATCCCAACCTCCCCTCCCCAGTAAGCAACAGCGGCTCACCTACCGGTAAGCTAACATTTCAGCTCCACTCCACCTGCTGAGCAGGGACATGCAAAAGGGACAGGTGAGAAGCATCATTCAGAAGCACACTGTTCAGTTTGGGGATCTCAGCAATCTAATCCCTTCTTGTGTTGCCAGTATTAGCATCTGCAGAGGTTTTAGCCTTCAGAGAGATGCAGAAGTACCGAGCATCTGCTGGCAGCAAATATATGCAAAACTACCTAAATTAAAACGGTGGAGTCTTCTTTTTTGTGGGAGCCTCCTGGCTTGGAGGTTATAATACCTGCTGTGAGTAAGCAGTAGCAAGTTGCCATTGTCTGTTATCTGGTGCGACTTCAGCCTTCTTTGACTTTTAGGAATCCTGTGGTCAGAAGCAATCTTCCTAGAGGCAAGACCTCAGAGGAAGACCAAGAGTGTGGACGCTTTGAAGAAATGTGAGCACGACCCACACGTCCTCCTGGCTGTGGCCAAGTGAGTAACGGCGTCTGCTTTGCAATCTGACTTGTAGGGTTTATAAAGCCTTCTTTGGCTAAGAAAAGTCTGGTACATTATCCGGAATCCCGAGTTGTTCAGAAAGATCAGGTCCCCCTTGGTGGACTTTGCTTAAAGGCTGAGTGATCAAGAAGTCGCATGAAGTTAGGAACAGTCGTCACATGCCCTGCACAGCTCTTCTTCCCCTTGCCTCCTTTTCCTTTCATACTCCCAATTTCCGGAGAAAACATTTCCCATTTTTAAAGACTTGCGGTAAATTACAAAAATTATGTGTTGTGTTAAAAACAAGCAGTAAGCTTTGTACAAATCCCGGATCTTCCTATCTCCAGCTTGAGCAGCTTTTAATAAGTTGGAGCAAACTGCATATGATTTGATTTTGATGCATATGCTGGAGTGCTGGCATTGGTTTATTTACTTACTTACTTATTTAATTCCATAAAATTTATACACTGCTTGATTGTAAAAAAACAAACAAACCCACAATTGAAGTGATTTACAAAAAGATAAAACAGTAAATTCACAACCCTTCTTGAAAATGTGCAAAAGTTTAAATATTAAAAAAAGTTAAAATTGCTTCAACTGTCTAAGCAACTTAGTAGGCTTGTCTACACAGGAATGCTTTTAGCACATTTGTCAGCCATTATCAAGTACCGCAGTGGCTTTGAAACTGTGTTCTGAGAATATTGGAGTTTTCCTCGAATGGAAAATGAGTAGAGGTGGACACAGTCTTCTCACAAAGGCAGCTTGCCCTCCTGATATTCCCCTGTTAATGTACTAGGGAGCATTGGCTGTGCTCTGGCATGCTCTCCCTGTACAGACCCAACAGGCCTGGCCAGCATTGCTGGAGCATTTGCCCCTCGGAACCGCCTGCAGTTTGCTCAAGTTCTGGTACAGACACTCAGGAGTGGGGCTGTTTAGTACATGACCCAATCAGCACTACTAATTTGTTATGATAAGTTCAAGGTTTACTTGGCTGTACTTGTATCTTTGAAATGATTCTACCCCCACTTCGTTAACTTAAAAAATCCCAGGGCAAATGGATTAAAGATAGCAAAAGGGTTAGAAAATTGCACGAATGGAGATAGAAATTCGCAAAACCACTGGAATGCTTGGCTTGGAGAGTCTAAACTCCAAGACAAATGGGTAGGTTCCTGAGAGATTTCAGGGTAAATGAAGAGTTCCTGTAGTTCTCTACAAAAACCATCTAGCTTTTGCTGGTCATCTAAGCAACATTTCATTGCCCTAGTGACCTGTGTCCCTGCCCTGTGATATGGTGCAACCCATAATAATCAGTGGGCTTGCAAATGACTTTCAAGAGCATCAGATGTGAATCTTACAGGTAGTGTTTCTTTCCTCTATAAGCCGCAATCCAGAGCTGCAATCATGCTTTCCAGGCAACCTTTCTATCAAATTGCAGCAAATGAGATTTGTTGGTCTTGACTGATCCTGTCTTTTGATGTGCATAAATTGACCCCTGTCACAACAAAACAAAACAAAAGCCAGTGCAGCTGGTTCATTGGACAAAAGTACACAAGCAGATTTTTAGAACGTGCAGGCTGAAAAGCTCTGGAATTAAGCATAGCCCTTAGTTCTCCCTCCACAGCTGTGCTCAGAGTCTTTGCCTGGCTGCTTCCCAGGTGGATTTTCCGTAGTTAACAGCTGTGCTCTGTTGGAGAAGGGGATCTAATTTGGTTGCAGACTTCAGCATTGTACGCAGTCCACCAAGCGTGTCTCTTGACGCAGCTTCCATCATTTCCACGGGGCACGCACAGGAACCACTTCTGCGGCACTGTGCCCATCGTTCGTTCGATCAGCAATCTAAATAGTCTTCCATTTCCTAATCCCCCTGCCTGTTGGCAGCAGGCCGAGTTAGGTCTGTTTGTGTGTTTGCGGCAGAGTTGGGGGACCTATTGCCCTCCTAGTATTGCTGGGCTTCCAGCTACTGTCAGCTTTGACCATGCTGGCTCCGGCTGATGAATATTGGGGTCCCGGCAGCATTTGGAGGGTCACTGTTTCTCTATCCCTCATTTATGGGACTGCTATGCAGGTTTCGAATGGCGTGCTGCATTGCACAAATAAACTAAAGAGGATCCATTCTGGCTTGGCTAGAGATGATTTACTGCTTTCCCTGGAGCGACTCATCTTTTAAAAGGCAGCTTAGCATTTGGATTTTATCTCCTTGCAAAGGCCAATATAATATTCTGAAGAGCGTCCCAAAAGTTGTTTCCTCTGCATAGGCTGTGTGACTAGATACTGGTCAGGGAAAATGCCCCGATGCAAAATGTGTTATCAGAAAGGTGTTGCTGGTCTCCCCAGCTCATCTACTTCTTTAACTCTCTTTCCTCCATAGGTTGTTCTGGAGTGAACGTAAAATAACCAAGGCTCGTGAGTGGTTCCATCGGACAGTGAAGATAGATTCTGATCTAGGGGACGCCTGGGCTTTCTTCTACAAATTCGAGCTTCAGCATGGCACAGAGGTAACTTGAAGGGATCTGCCAATCTTTAATTGGACCTGCTGAGGAGATTTTGCTGATTTGGGGCACCTCAGTTTCCTGCTACTTTCCATTTCCAAGTCTGCAAAAGCTGAGGCTGAGCAGCATTCCACATTTCTTGGAAAGGAGCTTCAACGATCTTCTGGGGAGGGCGAGCAAGGATCTCATGGGAGTTCCTTCACCTTCTCCATATCTCTCCCCTTGGACAGGGCCTGCCTTTCTCAAAAGAGCACTTCTTGAAGGATGTAACTCTTCCTTTCAAGTGCTTCAGCAGTTCTCTGGCAAAGGCCTTTTTTTTTTTTAAAAAAAAAGGAAGTGCTGGGCAATGTACCTGCTACTTCATACGTGGAAGCAGTGTGCAGTACTCCCAGCCTGTGGTTCCACAACTCCTTGGGCGGATCTCAGGGTACCCCCTTTGCAACGGTGAGCTTTTCCATTGGCCCCAGCACTGCCAATCATTTCAGCAACTGAATGCACGTGACTGAGGACTGTGGAATTCTTAGAGAGGGGTGGATTGGCCTTCCCAGCCCAGTGAAACTGAGCCCACATAAAAGGGCAGAGTTTAGGAAGAAACTTGTGTTTCCTTCTAAGCTGCAGCCCTAAATGCACATACCGGTGAGTGAGCCTCACAGAGTGCAGTGGGGGGACTTCATTTCTGAGTAAAGATATCTAGAATTGCACCGTTCTTGGGGATCCTGATTCCTCTGCTGTTTTCTCTCTGCAGGAGCAGCAAGAGGAGGTGAGGAAGCGTTGCGAAAACGCAGAGCCGCGCCACGGAGAGCTGTGGTGTGAGGTCTCCAAGGACATCCGCAACTGGCAGAGCAAGATTGGGGAGATCCTGGTGCTGGTGGCAGCCAAGATAAAGAACACCTTCTAGAGGAGAGAGGAGGCTTTGTTGAGCCACGCCATGGCCTCCATCCCTTGGACTTCGTCCCCTCAGGCTATGGCTCCTGGAAGGAGTCTGGAGGGCAGAGAAAAGGGGGTGACTTTTTCCCCTGGTCAGCTTTAAAAGGAAAGCCAACCCCTCCCCCAAGCGCTTCTTAATGAGCAAAATAACGTTTGTGTAGGGAGAGAGCTTTATTTACCATCTTAGCCATCCTGAAGCATGAATAGTGGGAACCGTGGCCTGTCAGCTGGCAAGCATTTTATTTCACTCTGCCTGGACTCCACCTGGTGTGTTACCTCTGAAAAGCAACTGAGCCTTTTTAGTTTTCCAATACTCAGTTTGTCTTATTGTGTCCTCGATGAAAGTGACTCCTAGCTGTTTAGGGCATGGCAGCCTGCAGAACACAAACAGTGAAATATAACCTGTTTTCAAAGAGTTTAGCTGTCGTGGTGTTCCACAAGGGGGATTCTCTCTGACAGAGAATGTTAGGGATCTTTAAGGAAAGCCTAAGACCTTTTCTGGAGTTTTCAGAGCTTCTTGTGTGGGAAGCTATGATGTTGAAACCAGTTCAGGTTTGCTGCTTAGATGTGACCCCATCGAGGCCTGGAAGGCAACGATTGCTCAAAGACCACAGATGGCAGTAGAAAGGCAAAAGTTGAAAAGGTTGGCTTCAGGATGAGACCCGTTTGGAGCTCAGTGGGGTTAGGACAGAACCTCAGCAAAATGCCTTTAGCCACATTAAGGTAGAGAGACTATTTTGTGAATTGTTAAATTTCTCTCTCCAGAATTAAGACATGCCATCTTTCTTAAGAGAAAGGTATCGCAGGAGTAGAACAGCTGTTGAAAATAGACTTTGCAGTCCACATGCTAGAAGTCGGTGGCATAAGGCTGGAAAAGCAAGAAGAAAACAGAAGAGGCGGCTTTCTAGGAGGACAGAGGTGGGTTGGCGAGGTCTGTGGGTTGTACACAAAGCCCAGCAGGAACGTCACCTGCACACGTCCCATTGAAATGAATGGGTGCAGCACAATTGTCCCAACAGGTATGTGAACCTCCCATTCATTTCACTGGAACTTGCATAAATATGTCCCAGTGATGGACGTATGTGGCTGCCTTGGATGAAAGTCTTTTTTTCGTGTAGATGGATTTTTAAAAAAAATAAATCTCCTTGCTTGAGTCCCTCCCACGACAACACACCAAAGTTTTCCCATCCCCCGATGAAACAATCCAGCATCCCTGACACAATTTCTTTTCCCAAAACAACTTCTGTGTTAAGATATATCTTGTGTGTTTCTGGATGAAACCTTGGTTGGTTTTTTTAAAAAGAACATGAACCAATGATGGTTGTACATAGTAAGAAGCTGTAAAATACAATGCTGTTTCGTTTTGTGATGCTTTTTTGACTCTGATCTTTACTGCGTGTGAGAGATGAGTGCGGTTGTTTGGAGTTGACCAAAAAACACGTAGGTGGGAGTGGAGGCAGAGTATTTACTATAGGAAAACCTCTAAAGTGGTAAGCCCCTAAAGTGGTGATGGGGGAAGGGGGCATGGATATTCAGACATTCAGTAGACTAGTCTTTTCCAATGTCTTGCCCTCGAGATGTTTCAGACTGAAACATGTGTCACCCCCAACCATGGAAGGCACCAGGCTGGGAGAGACGTCACTTGGCATATACCAGGAGTAGCCCATGTCATGCCTTTCAGGTGGGAGATGTTGTCCAGCGATAGCCAGAGGTCGCCACATCAACATACGCCCTGGGGCTCTGAGACCAATCACACTTCTAATGTTTCCAGGTTTCCCTTCTACATTCAGAAATGGCATGGAGAGAGGGTAGGGGCTAAGGCTAAAGCCGCCCTGTTCTCAATTCTTCATTATGATCTCTGTGCAGGCACACACGAGAGAACCTGCGTGGGAATCTTCAGAGCCTAAAGGTGTTTGGCAGCTGGGTGTGCCCTCCATGTCTAGTGTGTGTGCCTTTAGAGGCAGACCCCCACTTCTCCCAGCCCAGTTTGTCTACGACAGCCATATCTGTAGTACTAAGAACATCATTTCTTTGGGGTGATCTCCAAGTGAACTGGACCCGTGTTGTCTCTCTCTCTCTGTTTTTTTCTCAGTGCTCAAGAGGGGATAACTGCTTGAAGCAATTGAATGAATGCTGAATGGGGCATGTTAATCCTCTACTTCGGCTAATAAGTGGGCTCTTTCACTACACTTTTGGGTGGTGGTGGTTTTGTTGTTGCTGATCTTGCAGTGCCAAAAGCCCCCCCCCCTTTATGTAGTTTCACTTTTTGTTGGACGTGCCAGATTTGGGAGTACAATCTCTGGGAAAGGAGTGGGAAGCGAAACCCTGAAAAAGCCTTCTCTGAAGATTCTGGCAAAATAATTGGGTTCAAAACAATTAGATTCTCCTGGATCCTTCTCCAAACGACGGAGCAGTGTGTATTTTTATGTCCAAACTTGATTTTATACTGTCATTAGAATATCGAAAGCACAGCCCTGTTTGTTTGTTTGTTTGTTTTAAAAAAAGATTGCTCTTTTCTGTCAAATGTACATGTGAACTATTCAGTTCTCATTCCTGAAGGGGAGATTTATTTACCTCCAGCCTCCTCTGCTGGTGGAAAGAAAGAAGCACATCCTCCTTGACCATCATCTCAATGACTTTTGACGTTTACTGTGAAATCCTTGGAAGCCTTCGCCAAGCTTGGTCAACGCAGGATTCTGCCTTCAGTATGTGTGTTTGTGCCATGAACCGCAATGCCGGCTGAAGGCTGGACCGTGCACATGGCAGTGAATAGATCCAGCCAGATGGGCGGGGTATAAATAATAAATTATTATTATTATTATTATAACTTGCTTGCAGTGGGCTGAAGCCCAGCTAAAACACTGTTCCACTGCTGTATCTCCAAAGATGGTTTGGATGGGGCGAGATCCTGCTGATACGCGTGTTGCAGTTCTTGAATTGTGGGTGGTAGGAATGAGGAGTGAAATGGACTCTCCGTGTATAAACAAGATCTGCCAGAGGAAAGAACTGCCCCTCAGCGGTAGAGCATGCTTTGCACAGGGAAGGACCCAGGTTCAGCCCTTGCCATCTGCAGGTAGGGCTGGGGAAACCTGTCTTAAGAGCTTTGAGAGACACTGCCAGTTTTTACAATGCTGAACTTAGTGGATTAGTGGCCCATAAGGCAGATTCTGTTCCTAGAGGTCACTGGGATCTCCCCCCCCCCATCAGCTATAGATCAGCCACTGAGTTAGGATGGGTGCCTCTCTTACTATGTCCTGTGTAATATACTTGATGATGATGATGATGATGACGACAGAGAGAGGCAAGAATGGTATAAAGGAAAGCCGCTTTCTGTAGGTTTTTCTAGCTTCCTGCACTGATGGATAAGTAGCTCACTAGGGCTTCAATTGGGAGCCATGCCTTGAAATGGCAAGACATGAACCTGGCAGGTCTTTCACTGGTAAATCATAACTTGCAGAGTCGGAAGGGGACACCAAGGATCATCTAGTCCAGCTCCCTGCAATGCAGCAATCTCAACCAAAGCATCCATGACAGATGGTCATCCAACCTGCTTAAAAGCCTCCAAGGAAGGAGAGTGTACAATCTCCTGAGGGAGACTGTTCCACTGTCAGAAAGTTCTTCCTGATGTTTAGTTGGAATCCTTTCATGCGACTTGAAGCCCTTGCTTCGAGTCCTACCCTCGGGAGCAGGGGGAAACAAGCTTGCTCCATCCTCCATGTGACAGACTTAGATATTTGAAGATGGCTATCGTATCTCTCAGTCTTTTTCCAGGCAAACCATAGCTCAGCTCCCTCAACTGTTGCTCATAAAGCTTGGTTTTCCAGACCCTTGGTCACCTTCCTCTGCACGTGTTCCAGCTTGTCGATATCGTGTGCAGGGAAGTATATGAATCTTTCACTGAGCCACAACAATTCCCTGCGCTCAGCGTGGTCTTCACAGGGTAAACCTCTCTGACAAAAGCATACATAAAACACCACCCAAATAGTTCATCAGTGCTCCCATTTAAATTCAGAAAGCGTTATGTATGTGTGAATAAGTGTAACTGTGTTTGCGTGCAGAATGTCTCTGGAAGCTGCCCTAGCAAGAACCCTCTCCCCTTGCTGCCATCTCTTAACCTGCAAGTTTCACTTAGCTATGCTAGGAAACAAGACACTCCGCTAAATCTCTGCTCTATGGCATCCTGCCGAACACAGAACCAGTGCAGAATTTGCAATGTTAGAATTTGTAACCACAGCATCCTTGCTGGATGTCTGCCCATCCATTCTCTGATTAAATACTTCTCCCTGAGCTTGTTGTCGTTTAGTCGTGTCCGACTCTTCGTGACCCCATGGACCAGAGCACGCCAGGCACTCCCGTCTTCCACTGCCTCCCGCAGTTTGGTCAGACTCATGTTGGTAGCTTCGAGAACATTGTCCAACCATCTCGTCCTCTGTCGTCCCCTTCTCCTTGTGCCCTCCATCTTTCCCAACATCAGGGTCTTTCCCAGGGAGTCTTCTCTTCTCATGAGGTGGCCAAAGTCTTGGTGCCTCAGCTTCAGGATCTGTCCTTCCAGTGAGTACTGATTTCCTTCAGAATGGATAGGTTTGATCTTGCAGTCCATGGGACTCTCAAGAGTCTCCTCCAGCAGCTGAGCTACTCCCTGAGCTACAAAGCCCCAAATGCGTTGGTGGCCTTCACCCTTGCTAGCACAACTATGTCTCCTTGATCGCTTGGGTTGCTCTTTGCTAGACCTCTCCCAGTTTTTACCTATTTCTGAGAGACCATCACAACTGCAGGTGTGAAAACCACAGAAGTCTGCCTGTAGTGCCTCTCCGTTATCTCTGTATTCTGGACTTCAAGGAATTTAAGAGTAATACAAGGCCTCACTGCAGTTCTAGGCCCTAGCTGTGGATGTGACCAGTTCTAGGAACATAGAAACCTGCCTTACAGTTAGTGAATCACACTTCTGGTCCATCTTGCATAGAGCCTCTGCAAGGAGTCCTTCCCAGCCGTATCTGGATACGTCAGGAATTGTGGCTCTCCAGCCAAGTACAGTTCATTGGACTACAACTCCCATCGGCCATGCTGGCTGTAGTTGATGGGAGTTCAAAAATATCGAGATTTCCCATCCCTGCCATAAAGTTACGTATCCATATCAATGGTTCTCAAAGGGTGTGGCATGTGTGCCAGGCTGGTGTGGCGAGAGAGGATGGCACAGTGGCAGGAAGTTTCAAGGACAATCAGAAACATTTAAACCTTTCGGGGTAGCATGACATAATATCATTTTTTAAATTTTGTTTGCAGAATATTGATAGATATCTTTTCAAAATGAGAGCAAGAGCATCAACTGATACTGAGGACACTCCTCTCTTCAATAACACCACTGGTTATTCTTCCACAGTTCTCGACAATATATTGTTGTGAACAGGAATTTTGAACTCTGGCCAATAGGAAAGATCAGAAAAGAGAAAGGCTTCTTTGTGTTGATGAGGAGACCAGAGTTTGTCTCAAATTAGACCTAATATAAATGAGATTACCTGGCAAAAGCAAGCTCCTGGATCTCAATTGAGTTTGTATGCACACTAGAGGTACATATGTAAGAGGCTCATTTATAATTATATTTCAGGAATGATTCATGCCATTGTGCAGCTGCATCGTTTTATGCTTTCTGGATGTCCCATTATATTATAAAATAGTTATGTTCTATATTATAAATCAAGCACTGCTAGGAGTTGCTTTTTTTTTGTTTCCCAGCGTATTTTTTTTCAATAAAAAAATTCGGTTCGGTGTGAGCAAAATTTTGGAAGTGTGGCCCAGAGGGAAAAAGTCTGAGAACCACTGGTCTATATTGTGCCTTTGAAAACGTAATTAAAAACAACGCAACCCATTGAGTGTAGAGCTAAGGAGCTACAACGCCTTTGACTTAATACACTCATTCAAAACAAAACCATCCATTGCCCTTGTCTAAAGGTTCTCCTTTGTGCAGAAATGTCCACATTAGAGTATATTTCTATACAGTGCAACTTTTTTTTAAAGCTTTCCCTTGCTTAGATCCTGCCAGCCTCAACACCAAGGGGCAGCAGAGAGCTGTCCATCATCTCTTTTCTCCCCGAAATCTATACAGATGTAACTTCATGCTCCAGTTCTGAATTTTTCATTTAGCAATTCTTTTAAAAAAGAAAGGAAAGTCAGAGCCTCCCTACGGTGAATTCAAACGCTGCCCTATTTATGTGACTGTATTCAGTGAGGGGTTGGAGTCCAGGCCAACTCAAAAAAGGGACACCAGCGATACTTGGTGAAATTGAGGTATGCGCGGCAGATGAGCTTCACTGGGGTTGCTTAACCCCACAGGAAAAGGTTTGGCGGTTGCAAAAGAGGGCAGGCCGTATAGCTCAGTGGTTTCAGCACCTGCTCTGCATGCAGAAGGTTGTAGGTTCAATACCCGATGGCCTCTATGGGGAGGGCAAGGTGTGTTGTTCCCCTGTCCGCAACCCCAGATTGCTGCTGCCAGTCCGGGTGGACAATATTGAGGCAGGTGGGCCCAATGGTCTGACTCGGTGGAAGGGGGCTTCCTGTGCCCCTTTGTTCACTTATTGTACTGTAGGATAATTGGGGGTTGGGGGACAGGACACGCACAGGTATGGATCCTGCCCGGTGAGCATGAAAGGGGAATGTGCAGTTGGTAAAAACAATTATTTTGCCAAGGTTTCACTTTAAACAGTGAGTCTCCCCCTTCTTTTTGTGCATATTTTGAATAACACACTGAAAATCGGCGTGAGAATTAGCCATCCACAAACCCAATCATACAGAGAGCAAGGCGGAAACCTGATACTTTACCTGCTGCTGTGTTTTGCTTCGGTCGGAAGTCTAGCCAAATCAGAAAGGTGAAAATGGTGAACGAGGAAAGACTCTCACTCACTCACTCACTCATACCCCAGACCCTAAAAGGCAGCACTTTCTGACAGTTGCTATATATTTAATTATATTTATTTTACTAGTTCCCCTCCTGTGCCTTTCACAGCAGCCCAGCACAGAGACATTTTAGCAGGGGAAGGTTTTGTATGGTGTTTATTTTCCTGGCAAGGAAACGACTGTTGTCAAAAGATTCCCCTGCTAAATTTCCACAACTATCCACTTAAAAAGAAAAACAGGCACAAAGTCACTTAAAAGAAGTGAGGAATCTATCACTAAAGCAGATAAGCAAGAGTGCTCCGGAGTGTTAAAATACATACTGAAAAAGGGTCTGAAGCAGAAACTCAGGGCACTTCAAGACTGTTGTGGTCTTAGGGTGGCATCCAGACATATCATGGCAAATCCAGGTTGTGCAATTAGTGCTGCAAACCTGATTTCCCAAAATACATCCATCCATCCATCCATTTGTTTGTTTATTTATTTATATTGTGTCTTTCCCCCCCAGAACCAGGACCCGAGACAGCTCACAAAATTTAAAACGAACATGGATAAAGCACAAATAGTTATAAACATAGCAAAAAAGAAAAAGAAAAAAGTAGGTGAACGACAATAGAATTCAAAGTTGATGTGAAAAAGAAATCTATTAAAATGCAGGTAATAAAAAGGGGGACGTGATGGGGAAATACGCCTGAAAGTGTGGAATAGAATAACCGAATTGTAGAATTGGAAGGGACTCTGAGGATCATCTAGTCCAACCCCCTGCAGTGCAGGATAAGACTTCTTTGGCAACGGCATTGAATCTCTCTGCAATCGGATCAGTATGAACGCTGACTGAATAACCAACGTTGCCTAATCTTCCTGAAAACAAATCAGGATGAACGCTCCATAGACAGGCAGCCTTCTGTTCCCCCTTCCTCCTTCCTCCCCACAGTTCCTTGGCTCTGTTGCCCAAGCTTTACAGCTCTTCCTTAAAAAGAGACCTTGTTTTGCATGTGCAGCACAGACGAGCGCAAGAAGGAGCCCCACAGGATCAGGCCAACAGCCCACCTTGTCCAGTCCTCCCCCAGTGGCTGATAAGATGCTTTTGGGAAGCCTGCAAGCAGGACCTGAGCACTCGAGATCCCGGACAACCGGCGTTTGGAGATATGCTCCCTCTGATCTTTGAGTTTTCATAGCTGGTATTTGTTGGTAGCCTTCCATGAAAGACACACATGCCTTTAAAACCACCTGATTTTTGTAGCCATGAGTAATAATAATAATAATAAAATTATTTGTACCCCGCCCATCCAGCTGGGTCTCCCCAGCCACTCTGGGCGGCCTCCAACAGACATTAAAATACATCAAAATATCACAGGTTAAAAACTTCCCTAAACAGGGCTGCCTTCAGGTATTTTCTGAATGTAGGATAGTTGTTTATCACTTTAACCTCTGCTGGGAGGGCGTTCCACAGGGCGGGCACCACTACCGAGAAGGCCCTCTGCCTGGTTCCCTGTAACCTCGCTTCTCGCAGGGAGGGAACTGCCAGAAGGCCCTCGGCGCTGGATCTCAGTGTCCGGGCTGAACGGTGGGGGTGGAGACGCTCCTTCAGGTATACAGGACCGAGGCCGTTTAGGGCTTTAAAGGTCAGCACCAACACTTTGAATTGTGCTTGGAAACGTACTGGGAGCAGGTGAGGGAGTTTTCCAGCTCAGGGTTGCTTCAGGATTTTGTTTGGCCTGCATTTTGAGGCAGACCAAACCAATTCACATGCACACAGGACCACCACCACTTGTGTGAGATATAGCACAGCAATCGGTCAGATATCACACTTCTCCCAATGCTGTGATGTGATTCTTGGCTGTAAGAACATGCACACATGAATGCAGAAGATATGAAGAAAATGCACTCTTCCCCCCCCCATCTTCTGTTTTGATTTTTACAAATTATTATTTCGTTGAAAAGCAGGGGTGGGAGGTTGCCAATTTCAGCGGACAATGGAGGGAGGGAGGGAGGGAGGATGCTTAACCCTTCCCTCCCAATTCTCAAAATTGGTGGTGGGGACTGGAAGAAGACCAGGAAGGAACGGGAATCCCCCAACCCCAATGCTATTCCATTCCCAATTACAGCCTTCGCTCTTCTGTGCTCAGTGGGAGGGAGTAGGAGAGTTGCAAGTTGCTCGCTTAGTTCTGAAAGGGTGGAGAAAGGAGGGGTGGATTTCCTCCTAGCAGAAACAATGTCACCAAATGTCTTCGGAGGGGATGATGGCATGGAAACTCAGGACGGAAGGAAGGAAAGAGTGGAGGGGGCAGGAGAGAGAGAGAGAAGCGGCAGGGAGAAGGGATCAGAGCAAAACAACCGGAAGAAGGAAACGGGGACAGGAGAGTCTCACCAAAATAGCAGCGGAGAGGGGGGGGGAAGGAGGCGAGGGATGTTTCCTCCCAGAGCAGCCATGGGGGGCGAGTGAGGGGCTGGGGTTCCTGAGGAAGGCCCAGGAAAGCCTTCAAGGCCTCTCTGCGTGCACCTGTGCCCAGCTGGAATACTACATACAGTTCTGATTGCCCCTTGGGAAAAGATGGTCTTGTATTGTACTTATATCGCACTTTCTCCCAGCCCATGCGTGACTCTACAGATTGCGGAGAACAGAGCAACTGAAATGATGGCATGAGAATGGAGGTGGCGTTCTTCGCTACACGGAGAGACTGAAGCATCTGGGGGTTTTCTTAGGTGAGAAAGCAGACAAGGGGGAGGAATGATACTGGCGAGTTCTGCAAACACGATGAAGAATCTGGAAATCATGTCAGATGAGGAATGCTTGATAGCTGCCTGCAAATATCCGAAGGGATGTTACGGAGCAGATTGGGCAGGCATCCTGAGTGCAGGACTTAGAGCCAAGGGATGTAAATTGGAAGGAAGCCGTTTGGGGCTAAACATCAGGAGAACCTTTCTGGTGGAAAGAGCTGCACCCCTCACAGCAAAAGCAGTGGCACAGGTTGCTGCCCCAGGGCTGCCTTTGCTCTGGGCATTTAAGTAAAGAACGGATGCTCATCTGCCACAGAGTTTGTAGTTGCATCTTGCATTGCAAATCCTGCTCTGAGCGAACGGGTAAAGTCTCCTTGCCCTCCAAGACCCCTTCCAACTCAACGATCCTATCACAACCCTTTTCATTCCCCCAGGTCCTTTGAAGCTCTGGCTGAATTGATTTTATTCTGTTTGCCACGACTCGGTGTTTTTATTCTTGAGTTCCCCCGGCTCATGTGTGATTCTTATTGTTTATTTTTCATATTTACTTGAATGATTTGCTCCCCGGATAAAATAGAGGCTCGCTAGCCACCCTGGATCATTGTTGCCGGTCCTGAACTGAAGGGGCAGCGTGTACATGCATTTCCAATTAAATAGAAAATAAATATCCTCCACCTCTTCCAATTTTGCAGTTCTGCAAGCGCACGGCCCGGTGATTAATAAGAATTAATGGGCCAGACTTTCGGGAGACAGTCCTGATTTTCTGGAGCCGTTTAGGGAGGGTCCATCTGTTGTCCTCTCGCTGGCTCCAGACAGACAAGAGGAATTCCGCTCAGGATGTGATGGGATGGGACAGGCCGAGAGAGGGCAGGCAGGCAGGTGTGTGAAGTGCAGAACAAAGGGGAAAGGGGACAGAGAATCCCTTGGGTGTGTATGTGTGTGAAGAGAGAGGCTTTGGATAAGGGATGACTGCCTGCCGCTCATGAGCAGCCCCCATTACCTGCCCTGCCCACCATTTTTAAATAGGTATCCTGGCCACCAAGAATTGATGCTTTTGAATTATGGTGCTGGAGGAGACTCTTGAGAGTCCCATGGACTGCAAGAAGATCAAACCTATCCATTCTTAAGGAAATCAGCCCTGAGTGCTCACTGGAAGGACAGATCCTGAAGTTGAGGCTTCAGTACTTTGGCCACCTCATGAGAAGAGAAGACTCCCTAGAAAAGACCCTGATGTTGGGAAAGATTGAGGGCACAAGGAGAAGAGGACGACAGAAGATGAGATGGTTGGACAGTGTTCTCGAAGCTACTAACATGAGTTTGGCCAAACTGCGAGAGGCAGTGAAGGATAGGCGTGCCTGGCGTGCTCTGGTCCATGGGGTCACGAAGAGTCGGACACGACTGAACGACTGAACAACAACAATCCTGGCCACCAAACCTTGCAGATCCAGTTCAAGCTTCATCTAGTACAGGCTTCCTCAACCTCGGCCCTCCAGATGTTTTGGGACTACAACTCCCATGATCCCTAGCTAGCAGGACCAGTGCTGAGGGATGATGGGAATTGTAGTCTCAAAACATCTGGAGGGCCGAGGTTGAGGAAGCCATATCTATTAGGTTAAGGCCGTGCTCATGGAAGACAATCTTACTCGGCTACGAGCGATCGCCAAAGAAGACGAAGTTAAGAACCAGTGGTCCATCTATTCCAGCATCCCATTTTCACAGTGGCCAACCAGATTCCTGTGTGAATCTGCAAGCAGGATTCGAGCATGAGGACACCTTTCTATGGCTTCCAGCAACTGGCATTCAGAAATATTGCTGCCTACCGACCATGGAGGCAGAGCAGAGCCATCATGGATAGCAGCCATCAATAGTCCTCTCCTCCGTGAATTTGTCTCATCCTCTTTTAAAGCCATCCAGGTTGGCCGCCATCACTGCTTCCTGAGGGAGGGAGTTCCACAGTTTCTCTGGCTTAACAGGCTTATTAACAGGGTTTTATACAGCTCCCTTGCAGGGCTCTTAATCCAGGCCTGCGGTAGGTTGTCTCCTAGACCAAAGGGAAGGCCGAGAGGGAGTGGGGGAAGCTTATATTTAGGAGGGAGCTACACAGTTCACACCATGCGTGAACAAGGAGCATGTAGATGTCTCGGTCCTTGCCTCCTGCAATGCCACTTTCTATTCCTGCCCACCAGGCATGGATCAACAAAAGTGTTAGTTGATGCGTTTGTTCTCCTCCTTCCCAGAACAGCCATCAGCCAGCTATGGAGACCAGCGACGGTGGATTATTAGGTGTAATTTGTAATCTATCCTCCTGGTCTCTTACCACTACGGTCCAGATTCAGCTGGGCTGTCTTGTGCCCAAGTGAAGGGTGTTTTTTTTTTAAAAAAAATTGTTGCTGTTTTATTTTTCTACCCCCTTTCAACACAATACTTTTTGATAAAAACGTCTAATCCAATAAACCTGTGTCCCCAACTGGCAAAATATGTGACATAGGTTGAAGGGTGAAGCTGTCTATTCTGGTTTCTTTCCGTTTCTGATATTTCAGTTGTCCACATTTTCCCAAAACCATTTGCTTTCCCCCTTTTTAAAGTTCCTCCTGAAAAAAATCACCAGCAATTTAGTGCAAATTTCTCTCAACATACTTTTTTTTTTTTGCACGCAATTTTGTCAAATATACCAGTTTTGGCAAAGCGATTTCTCCCACTATAACGCATTTCTGTAGTTTATTTTCATTAATAAGTATGTTTCTTTCATGCACACTGGACCCTAGTATGTTGCATTTTAGCACACCTTATTTGGCCGGAGAACTGCCTTGCAGAATTCAGAGCAGTGCGAATTTTCAAAGGATAGCTGTATTTCAAGATGTGCATTATTTCAGAAAGTGTGAGTCTTATAGGTTTGGCTTTGAATTTCTCCCACATCCCACACAGGGTGAAAAAAAGTGTGAAAAGACATAGCATCCTAGTGTAAGGGATTGCACAGCAGACTCTTGACCTATAGCGTGGACCTCTGCTTGAAAACCTCCCAGGAAGGAAAGTCCACCACCTCTCATGGGAGTCTGTTCCACTGCCGAACAACTACTACTGTCAGAAAGTTCTTCCTGATGTTTAGCCGAAATCTCCTTTCTTGTAACTTGAAGCCATTGGTTCGAGTCCTACCCTCAGGAGCAGGAGAAAGCAAGCTTGCTCCCTCTTCCATGTGACACCCCTGACCAGTCGTGTCTCTCCAGGATTTGAGACACGGGTCTTTCTGATCTCTGCTTGGCAGCCTTGAGCATCACATGGGGGAGGGGCATTTAACATGTAAAACAATGTGCTATAGATACCAATTCTATTCTAGTTGGAGTTCTAGAGCCAGTGTGGTGTAGTGGTTAAGAGTGGTAGTCTCGTAATCTGGGGAACCGGGTTCGCGTCTCCGCTCTTCCACATGCAGCTGCTGGGTGACCTTGGGCTAGTCACACTTCTCTGAAGTCTCTCAGCCCCACTCACCTCACAGAGTGTTTGTTGGGGGGGAGGAAGGGAAAGGAGAATGTGAGCCGTTTGGAGACTCCTTCGGGTAGTGATAAAGCGGGATATCAAATCCAAACTCCTCCTCCTCCTCCTCTTCTTCTTTTTCTTCCTCTGACACACCATCTCCGTACCCTCTGGTACTCTCCATATACCACACAGACTCCTGAGGTTCCCTCCCCCTAGGCCTCCCCTATGGCATTGCATCTCCCTCCCACCCCCCACCCTCCATTGCCTCCTGCCTTGAAAGGAGACGGGATTGTTTTTCAAGAGAACGGTACTTTTTTTTTCTTTTCCAAGTGGAGGAGTCAGCGCTGGTGTTCCTTTGTCAGGCTCTGCACAGCATTTTACGCTGACAATTAACAAAACAAACACAGGCCGCTCTCGGGTCTGTTTGCGATTATTTGCCTTAACGATTCCCCAGCCTCGCTCTTGGGCCTCCTCTCACGCCTGGCCCTGCGCCAAGCGGAGGGGGACGCAGTTGTCAAATACGTCTTCCAGAAGCTCTTCTGCTTTTTGGTGGTGGCTTCTGGCTCCATGAGGAGGACCTGGAACGTCCCGGCATCTCCCAGAGCGCTGACAGGGCGCCAACGTGTCGTCAGGCCAGTCCCTGGGGTGCCTCGCGAGTGTGGGAAGCTTCGCTCCCTCGCAAAGACCTCCTCGCTCATACGTCGAAGCACCGCACGCCGAATTTTCAATATCCGCAACACACTGCGCCCAACTCTCCTCACCCTCTGGTGCATATATGTGTATGTTACGCAAATACAATAAATGTAACAGGCTGCATTATAGCACAAATAAAGTCTGTTATTTACTGTATCATATTGTCAGATTCGCTTAACAGTTGCCCATGAGTAAAGACCAAGTCCGTCTTATCTTTCAACTATTTGATTGTGCAAGTATGTACAGTGCCGAGCTATCCTAAAACATGACCACCTAGTCGCTAGCAGAATCCGGAAGTGCCCCCCTCCTGTTGCGGCACCAACACCAGAGTCTTGGCACCCTAAAGTGCCGCCTCCTTACTCCCCTGACCCTTCTGCATAAAGCAGGCGCCGGAAACGGTGTCTCCCCCTCAGAGTGGGTCTGCTGAGCGGTGCTGGGTCTCTCTGCATCATCCTGGAGACCCCTTCCCACCTGGCTCCTCCCTGGTGACTCCTCCTCCCCCGGGGAGGAGCTGGCAGACTCACTGGGAGACGTGTCCGTCAACAACAGAGGCTGAGGCTGCCGGTACCCACTCAGTGCCGGACTGGCAGGGGTGGGCATGTCCCTGACACATATTAACATATCAACAAAGATGAGACATAAAGTTCAACTGAAGGACCAGAAGATCCAATGGATCAGTTGTCTCTCCAATGGACTTTAGTACATGTTTGAACTTCTGTCTTGTGGAATTACAATTAGACTACATGAACAAATGCATGTGGAATGGACTCTAGTATATGTTTTAATTTCCTTCAAGAGCTGATTGGAGAGACAACTGATCCATTGGACTGATCCATTGGATCTTCTGGTCCTTCAGTTGAACTTTATGTCTCATCTTTGTTGATATGTTAATATGATACAGTAAATAACAGAATTTATTTGTGTTATAACGCAGCTGGTTACGTTTATTGTATTTGTGTAGCATCTTGTACGTAGCTAAAGGTTTGATGTTGTGTTGCTATATGTGTACGTTGGCATCCATCTGTCTTGAGAGACAATGGAGTACGCCTCCAAGGGTGAAGTCAACCCGCTGCATTTGCAGCACCGAAGTGATCTCCCTGGGGCACAAGTCTGGGCAGTGTGGATGGAGGTCCTGGGCTGCCCAGGTGACAAGACTCTCAGCCTCTCTGATGTGGTCCAAGGCTCTCTCTTGTCCCACCACCAACCATGTCTCTGATGTTGATGGGATGAGAGAAAGTGCTTAACAAGTGGGCAGGTGTGTGTATATGCAATTTCAAGTCCAATACCACTACAGTAAAAATGTCCATTAAAAATGTCCACGGTAACTAAAAGTTGCCCTCCCTTAACGTATCTGCTACCAAAACCCTGGCCTAGTCATTATGTCCAGTCCAAGAGAAGGGGAGGCCAAAACAAATCATATTGGAGCTGCTAAAATGGTCGGGGGAAATCAACCTAGATGCCCCAGCAGCTGACAACTCTGTGCTACTCTTAAGTATAGTGATTTCATTCACCGAAATTGTAAATGCTTGCATGCATTACTATGTGTTTAAATCTGATGGGTTGGTTGCTGAATTCTAGAGAGTTCTCTAGAAGTTCTCATGTGATTGGCTAACACTTGTCACATGGGAGGTGTCTCGTGAAGGAGACACTCCATTTTTATGTGAAGCAAGATGACTGTGTTTTAGAATCCACTGTGAACACTGCTAAGTTGAACAGAGTGTTGGAGTTCTTCTCTGCTTGGAAGAAAGAGAGCTAAGTTGCAGGAGAAGGTGAAAGTAGAAATATTTAATAGGAGCTGCACCCGGCATGGCCTAATTGAGATGCAGAAAACTGAGTGTTGAGCTCTGGAAAGAGAGGAAAATACAGTTGTTTTGGAAGTTAGAAGAAGAGACTGTAAACCTATGCTTGGAGAAGCATGTGACTGTAAATATTATGTTGTAATTCATCTGTAAGTTTCTGCAAGTAAAGTTTTTGAATGTTGAAAGTCTGGACAATGATTTAATTTCCAAAGAAAGGTGTCAGTCATATACAGTGGTACCTCAGTTTAAGAACAGTCCTGTTTAAGAAGGATTCAGTTTACAAACTCTGCAAAACCAGAAATAGTGTCCAGTTTGAGAACTTTACCTCAGTCTGAGAACAGAATCTAAACGGTGGAAGGGCACCGGCGGTGGGAGGCCTCATTAGGGAAAGCGCGCCTCGGTTTAAGAACAGTTTCGGTTTAAGAACGGACTTCTGGAATGGATTAAGTTCGTAAACCGAGATACCACTGTATATGATTTGAGCTTCTTAGCTGCATTTTCGCTGCCCTCACTTCAACAGCTACCTCTGTGTTTGGGTCAATTGCCCCACCTGCCTCCAAGCAGGAGGCACGGTCCTGCTTCAGATCTTCCAGCCCCGACAGCATGGCACTCTGGGAAAACCATGACAAATGTTACTCTCCCACTCAGTGATGCCCTGCTGTTTTATTTCTACTTTGCAGGCACAAGCAGACAGAGCCTCAAGCTTTGTCCTTCAGGGGCACCAGGAGGTCCCCTCTATCCTGCTCGACACTCGAGTTCTCCATTGACTCTTGGATCTTGAAGTAAAGAGAGTCGTCAAAGCAGAGTTGGTCAGGCGGCTGTGCTAAAAAAGGCAGTTTCAAAACCAACCCGGTGAAGTAGCCACCAACAAGGGACATGAGTATGGAGACGCCGAGACCTGCCGTCTGGTAGAGAGCTTGCTGCGTGGCGCTCCTTCCCAAGTTCTCCCCCACCGAGGTTGCCTCCAGGGTGACGTTCTGTGGCAGCAGGCCACGCTGAGGGAAGACCTGGTGAAGGCGAAGTCCGTAGGCCTCATCCGGCACCAACAAGATGGCTACGATTCCGCCCACGGCGCCAATGATTCCCGGTAAGCCGTGAAGGTTGTGGATACCACACTGGTCCTGGAGGCGAACTCGAGTGGCCAAGAACGGTGACATGTACTTGAACCCAAGGATGCAGGCTAGCGAGGAAACGATGCCCAGGGCAAACGCCCCAGCTGGTGAAATGACCATGTCTGCTACTGCGCCAATGGCCACCCCTCCGGCCAACGTAGCGTTCTGCAGGTGGCACAGGTTCAGTTTCCCCTTCTTCTCCAGGAGGCTGGAGGTGGCAAAGGAGGTCAGGGCGCTGGCGCTGAGAGTAAGCCACGTGTGCAGCACAGCCCTGTGCTGAGCATCTCCTTGGTGGGCGAGGACAGCCACGAAGCTGGGCCAGAACACCCAAAGAAACATGGTCCCCACCAAGGACAGAAGGTCGGAGATGTAAGATGGAGTCTCCATTGGGTGCCCCAGCTGCAATGCTGGCCGGTAGAGAGCGATGGAAGTGCCCAGCCCAAAATAGCAAGCAAAGACGTGGAGGGTTATGGTTCCTCCTACATCCACTGCCTGGAAATAACTCACGACGATCCACTCGCAGGCCACGTAGAGAGGGATTTCGCACAGACTCATGAGAAGCAGCTGGATGGGGCTTGTTCGACCCAGGATAGCCCCAGCAGAGATGAGGACTGTCACGGCTGCAAACTCGGCCGTGAGGATGTTGTAGAGGCCGAGGTGGACTCTCCCATGTTGGCCGTAGTGTACGAAGCCCTGCACGACCAGGGCCCACTGGGTGGAGAAGTTGGCCAGCAGGAAGTTGCAGGCCACGGCGCTGACTCCGTAGCCCTTCATGAAAGCCAGCAGCAAGCCCAACCCCACCAACAGCATCAGCTGGATGTCCTGGAAGAGGGGGAAGATGGCGTAGATCTGGTTGGCGGATGGGTCGGCGTCGGCAGGCTGGCCGGCGGCGTCCGTGTGCTCATCGTATGTCACAAAGAGGGCGAGGATCACCAGCACAGCTCCCTGGAAGAGGAACAGCAAGGCAGGCAACCGACAGCGGAGGCTGGTGGAGAACACTTTGGACATCTTCCAGCAGGAGACGCCAAGAAGATCCTGTAGAAAGAGGAAGGCAAAACCACAAGGTCAGCCAGTTCATTGGCAAGCGCTGTAAAGGTAAAGGGACCCCTGACCATTAGGTCCAGTCGCAGACGACTCTGGGGTTGTGGCGCCCATCTCGCTTTATTGGCCGAGGGAGCCGGCATACCACTTCCGGGTCATGTGGCCAGCATGACAAAGCCACTTCTGGAGAACCAGAGCAGCGCACGGAAACGCCGTTTATCTTCCCGCTGGAGCGGTACCTATTTATCTACTTGCACTTCATGCTTTCAAACTGCTAGGTTGGCAGGAGCAGGGACCGAACAACGGGAGCTCACCCCGTCGCGGGGATTTGAACTGCCGAACTTCTGATCAGCAAGCCCTAGGCTCTGCAGTTTAACCCACAGCGCCACCCGCATCCCCTGGAAAGCACTGTAGTCAGAGGTAATTAAAAATGCCTGCCATATTCTTGTTGGCTTCAGATCTCTCTGTCAACTCTCTCTCCTCCCCCCACTCTCTTTGGTACCCCTTTCTCCTTCTTGTCTGCAAACTCTCTCAATCACTTTTTGCTACCCCTTTCTAACTCTCTTTCTTCTACTTCTTCTCTATCTCTGCCTTTGCACCCCTTTTTTGCTCTCTCTCTCTTAGATCTCTTCTCTCTCTCTCTCTCTCTCTGCCACCATTTTCTCTCTGACTCTCCCTTTCTTCTATCCCTTCCCCCTTCCTTCCTTCCTTCCTTCCTTCCTTCCTTCCTTCCTTCCTTCCTTCCTTCCTTCCTTCCTTCCTCTCTCTCTCTCTCTCTCTCTCTCTCTCTCTCTCCTCTTCCCGCCAACTCTTTCATACCTTCTCTTTCCTGCACCCCTCCCCTATCGGTCTTTCTTTGCCACCTAGGGTCCTGCATCACAGCCCCACTGCTAGATTGGAGCTAGCACTACACAACACAATAGGATATTAATTTTTTTTTTAAAAAAAACCAAAAAAAAAAAAAAAACCCCACCATATAGGAAGACCCATAGGGGGGGGGTGGAATAGACTGATAACTTCAACATCCGATGCTCTGGTCTGAACGCTGTGCTTAAGGTACTGTCACTGTTTATCTTTTATTAGTGGCATTAAACATTAACCAGCGATAGATTCGAAACTGAGCTTCTTTTTCTGCAGCACTCCCAAACTGCACGTGTTTTCCAGTTTCTTGAACCATTAAAAGACATGTGTGCAGATACAAACGTTGCCTGCTGCCAAGGCTGCCACAAGGATGCGTGTGTGCACTGTTGCAGAGGCTTCTGGCATTACTGACAAATGGCAAATAAACCTAAGGACCTAAGAAAATCCGGGGGGCGGGGGGCGGTCTGGCCTAAAGCCCACCTTCTTCAGAATCCTGTCCTCACAGGGTTCAAGCAAATGCCCATTGGAAGCCAGCAAGCGGGACCTGAGAGCAACAGCACTCTCGTGTCCAATTTTCACTTCTCAAAACAATAACATAAACTGAAGCGCATCTATCCTTCAATATCTGCAGTCCTCTGAATGCTGCAGTGCAATTCTCCAAGCCGGTAATGTGCTAATAATAATAATAATAATAATAATAATAATAATAATAATAATAACCGGCTGGGTTACCCCAGGCACTCTGGGCGGCTTCCAACAAAGATTAAAATACATTAAAATGTCACACATTAAAAACTTCCCTAAATAAATGAATGCATTAGGGATAGCATGTATAAAAATGCTTATGCAAATAAAAGTAGCACATGAAACACCCTATTTTCTGGGGAAACGGCTTGCATAAATGTACACATTAAGCAAAATTGCATACAAAATTAGGAGTAAAGCACACTAAAACGCTGAAGGGCTTTAAAATAAATACCGTATTATTAGACAAGGTTTTTTTGACTCAAAAATCATGTCCAAAAACTGGGGTCGCCCTATACACGGATCGTGGCATGGGGGGAAGCTGCGCGCTGCCAGCCAGCTGGTTAGCGGGTGCGCAATTCCCCCCATGCAGCTGCGGGAGGTGTGCGCTCTAGGGAGCGGCTGCCCACTTTGCCAGCCCCCAGCAACGGCCCTGCTGGGGTGATGGTGCACTTGCAATTCCCCCTAGAAAAAGCTCAACAACTTTGGGCCATCTCCCCTCATTTTCTTTAAATTTAGTCCCCCAAAATCAGGGGCATCTTATACATGGGGGCGTCTTATACACGGAAAAGTACAATTCTCTCTCTCTCTAAGTTTCTATACCCTTGAGATTCCTGCAGGGTATAAGGAGACCAATGATATGCACCCTTGCCAAATCCAGCTGTTTTTTCTTCTTTCAAATTTCTGTTTATTCATTTTTCATTTTACAAAGAGAAAGAAAAGAGATCACAAAAGAAAGGACAAAAACTAAAAAATACATAAATGTATACATAAATAAAAAATTATTATGCATGTCTACACAGATTTCTTCATAATACATTGGATTCTTTATCTCCAGCAACTAAATAATAGTCTATAAAGAAACCAACTGATACATATTTTTTATACTTAATTTTGTGTAGATTTTGTATCTAAATTGACTTCCCTCAGCTAGCACTCCATTGCATCACATGATAACTCATATATAATATAATATTCCAATTCCAATTACCATATTCCTGTTGTTGTTATTGTTTTCCTTTTTTTTTTAAGCTCTGAAACCAAATGTTAAAGATCCATTCGATTGGTATTTATTTTGCTTAAAAATTAGTTTTTCACTAGCTAACAATTTTCTGCAAGAGCTATTGCAGAGCATGTAGCCTGTTCAGGTCACATCTCTTTCTTAGATAACCCCCCCCCCCAAATATCCAGCTGTTATTGTGACAGAATTTCTATCACCTTGGCGGAGAATTTTGGTCACCGTCATACATTCCTGGACTGCAGCTCCCGTCAGCCCCAGGCAGCATCACCAATGGCTAGGTAGGATGGGAACCGTGGCCCAGCAAATTCTCGAGAGCGCTTGGGTTGGGGAAGGTGACTCTCTGTGACTCTACTTGCCTGACAGCAGGAATTTGCAAATTCAGAAGCTTCCGAGCAGTTCTCTCTTCTAAGCCAGTTTGGGGTTTGCTGCACCTGATGCAGAAAGAGGAAAGGAGCCGTTAAGTCTTGAGAAGAAAGAGTGTTCTGGCAAGGTTTGAAAGCACATGGACAGCGCTTACCTCAGATTTGTAATAAATACGATGTACCTGCCGATATGGGCACTTGGCACCTGATTCCTGTTTCCTGGGAATAGCCAATGGGTGGTAAGGGGAGAGGGATTCTGACTGTTGATCCCGCTTCCATGTGATGGTTGGAGCTCCGGCATCAAGCCTACAAGCGATCGGATCGCTGAACAGGTGTGGCCAAACCCATCCAAGGACTGAGAAATGATTTGTCCTCACCTGTTCTCCGCCTTGCAAGCCCCGGAGGGCAAAGTCTCCCCTTGTGTCTATTTGTGGTGATAAGAGAGGGTGCATAACCCTTTCATCTCCAGCAGGCCTGCGCTGCTTTACTTATCTCACAGAAACATGAAGAGCTGTAGCTCAGTGGGTGAACATCGGCCAGGTTCAATCCTGTGCAAACCTTGCTAGGGTTGGAGGGAACTCTTGGGAACCACTGTCAGATATATACCCCTGCAAGTTGCAGCATGTATGTGCCCTCCCTCAGGAGGAGAGGGAGGGAGGGAGAGGGAGAGAGATAGAGAGAGGTAAAAGGTAAAGGACCCCTGGACGGTTATGTCCAGTCAAAGGCGACTATGGGGTTGCAGCGCTCATCTTGCTTTCAGGCCAAGGGAGCCGGCATTTGTCCACAGACAGCTTTCTGGGTCATGTGGCCAGCGTGTCTAAACCGCTTTTGGCACATCGGGACACTGTGACAGAAATCAGAGCGCACAGAAACACCGTTTACCTTTCCACCACAGCAGAACCTATTTATCTACTTGCCCTGGCATGCTTTCGAACTGCTTGGTTGGAAGGAGCTGGAACAGAGCAACAGAAGCTCACTCCATTGCGGGGATTTGAACCGCCAACCTTCTGATCGGCAAGACCAAGAGGCTCAGTGGTTTAGACCACAGCGCCACCCGTTCCCCTCAGAAAGAGAGAGAGTCTGAGACTGACTATAGGACAGAGCCTCAGTAGGATATACTGGGATGGAGCGTGGTATGTATTTTCCAATAATCCAATAAGGGTTCAGAATCTCATTTGGTCTACATTTACTATGACACAGAATTGCAGAGTTGGAAGGGGCCTGCGGGTCATCTAGTCCAACCCCCTGCAATGCAGGAACCAACACTACTGAAGAGTTAATTTAGATATATAAAATCATTCAAGTTGGATGTTTGTTAACAATCGCCTTTCTCCATAACCCCTTGATCAATTCCGTTCAAATTTGGATACAACGTTCCATGCCCATATGGGAGTGATCATATGTACTTATATTGCACAAATACCACACCTTTCCCAGGTAAAAATGTGATTTTGTGCAAAAAAATATAGCACCCTCCAGTGGACATTAAACAGTACAGCACAACACACCTGTTTCTGACCCCTCCTCCTCCTCTCGTGACGTCACTGCCACCATCCAATCGACAGACAGACCAGGTGGAAACGCTACTGCTTGCTCCGTCGACGGGTATATAGGCACGCCGGCCGGAATCACCGTTTGCGGCGCTGTCTCTCCAAACGCTGCAGGGCCAGGCCACGCTCGACATTTCCAGGCCCGTACGGACCGGCTGGAAAGGTAGGCCGGGCACAAAGACCGAGTTTGCCCTTGGTGGGTTGGAGACGCCACCTCCAGTAGCTACAGAGGGAAGCCGCGGCACAGCCATGCTGGCCAGAAACGTCCCGTCTGCCATTTGTGGAGCCGACATTCCATTTCACCAAATCAGCCGCAGCAAGGCGTGGCCGGGTCAACTAGTGCTATTATAAAGTTTTAACCTAGGTTTGTTGACACTTCTGAACTACATCAACGGGATATTTATTTTCTGAGCCTTTCCTTGAATTTTTTTTTTTTAAATTACTTCTATTTTTTTTCTGGGATCAAATCAAAAGCCGGAATGGCTTTGTAATTCTGGGACTGTCTCCGGAAAACCGAGACACTTAGAGAGGGTGTTGAGGGCCAAATTTGCTCTTGATGTCCCTAATCCCACGTCACTCAATTCTGGTGTCTATTCCAAAGGCAGATCATCAAACTCTCCAGAGATACATACCAGCCGCTACCCTCATGAGCTTCTCGCCTTCTCCCAGAGGGATGGAGAAGTAAGTCTTGGACTTAAAGCCTCAACCCAGCCAGCCTTGCTCTGAATGCTTTCGGCTCCGCTGGGGCCTTTTATAAAAGTCCCATCAGGTTAAACAGGTTCCCGCTGACCTATTGCCAGTCATTAGTGAGAGCACTCCAGAGCCGGTTTGTCTCCGGAATGTGCTTCAGGGATGTTAGTCCCACTTAGAAGTTGGCAGAAATAATCTCCCCACCCCGACCGCAATTCAAATATGAATGCTGTTGTCAGGGACTAGTTTATATTAGCATTGTAAATCATAATTGGGATGGAATGCTCCGCAATTGCAGCCTGGCCAAAGCAGCCTGGCATTTCGAAAATTAAGAGGCTCTGTTGCTGGTCGAAAATGCGCTCTGCGTGCAGAAGGGGCCAGTTTCAGATCCTTGCCTTTTCAGATTTTCATTTTAAAAGGGGATCTATGATTATAGGGCTGGGGGGGGGGGCCCTTTCTGAAGCCCTGGAGAGACGTTGCCGGTTAGAGTAGACCAGTTTCTGTCAACCTGGTGCCCTCCAGATGTTCCTGCTCTCCAGATGTTTCTGCATGCCAGGGATTGGTGGCCTGGAGAGGTCACTGGACTAACTCGCTCATCGTACACTCCCATTGCCCGAGGGTCCAGATTGTACAAGATGCTGGATGTGCACAGGATAACCTCCAATATTTCTCCGATGAAAGTAGGGACGTCGCATCCCATAATGATAATTTTACTACTTATACCCCACACATCTTACTGGGTTGCCCCAGCTACTCTGGGCAGGTTCCAGCATATATAAAAACATAAAACGTTAAACATTAAAAAAACCCCTTTCCCTATACAGGATTGCCTTCAGACGGCTCAGGGGGCCGGATAACTCCATACCCTCCAACGAAAACAGAGGCATTCTACCATATCCTCCAACATCTCTCCAATGAAAATAGGGACATTTGAAGCCAACAAGAATATGACAGGCATTTTTAATTACCTAGGACTACAGCGCTTGCCAGGGGACGCGGGTGGCACTGTGGGTTAAACCGCTGAGCCTCTTGGGCTTGCTGATCAGAAGGTAGCCAGTTCGAATCCCCATGACGGGGTGAGCTCCCATTACTCGGTCCCAGCTCCTGCCCACCTAGCAGTTCGAAAGCACGTCAAAGTGCAAGTAGATAAATAGGAACCGCTCTGGCGGGAAGGTAAACGGCGTTTCCGTGCGCTGCTCTGGTTTCCAGAAGTGGCTTAGCCATGCTGGCCACATGACCCGGAAAAACTGTCTGCGGACAAACGCCGGCTCCCTTGGCCTAGAGAGCAAGATGAGCGCTGCAACCCCAGAGTCGTCCGCGACTGGACCTAATGGTCAGGGGTACCTTTACCATTACCTGTTGAACTAAAATACAATTAAGAAGAAGTATATATAGTTTGAGAACCAAGGTACCACTGTATATAGAAATGAGCAAACCAGTGATATCTTAGGGAGCAGGCTAGCAGGCGGGGCCCATGACTTACATCATAGGAGCCTACACAACACATAACACTGTTGCTATACCGGTATGTAGGTTTTATTTTATTAGTTTTTTCCCCTATTTCTTACATTTTGGAAATATACATCCAGTTTTTCCCCCCTTTAAATGTTTCGGGGGCCTCCAAGAGAGTGGGGCCCTAAGCGACAGCTTGTTTAGCTTATACGTAAATCCGGCACCGCGCATGGGCATGGGTTCGTGTAACCACTTTCCTCTTGGGCTGCACAGGATGTGCCTCCATGGCAATTGGTCTCGCCTCTCAGGGCAGCCCCCCAGGCACTCCAAGGAAACACCACCCGCTGCAAGCAGGGATCCCTGGGCTCCAAATGGCACGGCTGGTCTGGAAAGAAGGAACCCCTGGCTGCTGCCAAGATGGTGGGCAAGCAGCCAAGAAGATGTTACAAAACAGCCCGGAACAATGTTCCTTTGCACACACACACACACACACACACCCCTAATCCACACCCCCTCACTATGATGCACGAAATAAATAAATGCCCCCCACATGCTCCATGTTGTTAGCACATTTTGTTTCACATAATTTAAGCGGGCAATAGGATTTTGCACACACGTGTGCAAAGACGGGGCTCGTTTGCAGAGCCGGGAAGCGGGGCTCAAAGAAGGAGCCCTCTTTTTTTGTTGAAACCCCGCCACCCTCGTTCTTTTTGTCCCACGCTCCCTCGCGGCTTCGTCAGAACCCGCAAGCGGGGCCTTTGAAGCTCAGGGTGGAAGGAGCACGACATCTGGAAGAAACTTGGATTAATGAAAACATAATCCTCAAGACGAATCCTGCCCACCTCCTCGGCGTTTTGTGTGTTCCACGGCCCTCCTCAGACGCACGGCACTGAAGTCATTCGCTTGTCCCTGAGAGGGGTCTTCTCTTAAGCGTCCCGATGGGTCGCTTGCAACTGTCACAAACTGTCACTGTGGTGCCTAGCGGGAAGCTCCGGCCTGGGTTGACACTTATAGCTAACTGCTTCAGACCTGGCCCATCAAGAAGATATGAAGATCCGGACAAAAATTGGCTGCTGAGCTTTTTAGTTTTTTAGTTGTTGAGGGTTTTTGTTTGTTTGTTTGTTTGTTGGCTACATCTCAACATTAAAAAAAATAAAATAGATTTTGAGCTGCTTTTAAATGAAATTCGCCAAGAAGCACTTCTAATATGGGCTGCCATATGTCTGGATTTTACCAGACATTTCAGCCATTTTCACCCATACACTGTTTACCAAGGCCAAATACCGGGCATTATGGCAACCCTATTTCATTTATTATTTTCAATATTACAATATATATATATATATATATCATTGTTTAAATCATCTCATTCACATCACCTTCCCTTTCCCTCCTTCCATGCTTCATTATTGTCTCCCCTATTCAACTGCAAACTCAAAATATTACTTTCCCCTTCTATTTCCACTCTATTTCATTTTCTCTGTTCCAATTATTCAAATCCTGCTAACCTTTAAAGGTGTTTGCAATGATTCTTCATATATTCCACAAATTTTCCCCATTCTTTCTTAAACTCTTCCTTCTCTTGGTCTCGAATTCTGCTTGTTAGTCCTGCCATTTCAGAAAATTCCCACAATTTCATCTGACATTCATCTTTTGTTGGGACTGCTCCTTCCTTCCATTTCATTCCTTCATTTTATTTGTATATGGCTTTTCCACAAATAGAAAATCATGCTCAAAGCAGCTTAAAATGCAAAAGCAGAAATACATTTCAAACAAACACTACAAAAACAATTTCAACATAGCTTTATTATAACACAGCAAAACAATAGCAAGTATAACATACAATAAAACACATTTTAGTACTATAAATATAACAATATTACTTAAGCAACAGCAACTGAGCAGATAGTATCCAAACTGCTGTGGTTGCATACATAAATAAATTATTTCGATCTTTTGGTACTTCTACACCTATTATTCCTAAAAGAAAGACTTCTGACTTTTTTTATTTAAAAAAATCATTTTTTTCCATTTCATTATATATCATTTCCCAACAGAGTTCGGTTTTATTACATTTGCATACCATACCCTCCAACATTTTTTAGATGAAAATGGGGATGTCTTATTCCATAATAATAATATTTTTATAATTTATACCCTGCCCATCAGATTGGGTTGCCCCAGCCACCCTGGGCAGCTTCCAACATATATAAAAACACAATAAAACATTAAAAAAAAAAATCCCTATACAGAGCTTCCATCAGATGGCTCAGGGATCGGATAACTCCATACCCTCCCACATTTCTCCTATGAAAATAGGGACGTCCTAAGAAAAGTGGGACATTCCAGGATAAAATCAGAAACTGGGACGACTTCTGTAAATCTGGGACTGTCCCTGGAAAATAGGGGCACTTGGAGGGTCTGCTATTGCTGGAACCTGTTTCAGTGATAGTGCAACAAGTGTGAGCAGACCAGGCAGGGCCGGATTTAGGTATGATGCGGCCCTCAGCTACTGAAGGTAATGGGGCCCTTTATATGTCCAGCTGTCCTTTGTCAACAACAAATTGCCACTGTTTTTTGTCTTGAATATATGCCATATGGTAATTTATGGATCTAATAGGTATCTAAAGCCATTTGCACATAACAAAATATGTATTTTATCAAAGTAATTGTTAACTGAAATACAATTGGAAATGTACACCCAGGTTTTTTTTCCCCTTTAATTTTTTTTGGGGGGGCCCCCAAGAGAGTGGGGCCCTAAGCTATACCGGTAGTTTGTTTAGCTTATACGTAAATCCGCCACTGAGACCAGGGGCCGTTTCTCACATGCCCTCTGGATTTCGGCGTCGGGAGACAACGGCATCTATCTGCAGTCACTAAGGACACCTTGAAATCAAAAGGAAATGTCAACCGTGACTCAACAGACAAATGGAAATCAACAGCATGGTTTCCTTTCCTCAAGCTTCTGTTACTTGATGCCCCCTGTCCACACCATTGCTCCAGGATGTGATTATATATGATAAAAGTAAAAAAAACCACCAGCTTCTTTATCCCTTATGGGGTACCCAAGAGCCCATATAGAGTCCTTTCGTAGGTTCTGTATCGGTAGGAGAAAATAACAGAGACCAACCAGAGAATATTGAGACGCAAAGCAGCTAGTAAGCCTGATCTTTATTAACTGTTGCAACAGGGTGCTCACCCCCCACCACGCAGGAGAGAGGAGGAGGACCCCGAGCCATGTGTGCAAGCCCTTATATAGACATTTTAAATTGCCCGCCTTGGAGTCCAAGACCCTCCCCCCCCATACATCATACCTACATCATAGAAAAGGCGGTCTACAACAGAAATCTGAGTGCGTTGTTTTGGCAAGTTACCTGATTGCATTATCTGGGTTTTGGCCACTCTTTTGTTATTATAACTACTTAATTCCTGAATCTAGGTCACAGCTCACAGGCTCACACCCTGTTCATATATTGAATGTGCCCTTAAGACAGGATTTGTGAGGACAGGATTTGTGAGGAAAGAGACATGGGAGGGGGGAGGTTTCCCACTTTGACCTTGCAGAGAAATATTTGAGGTCAATTTGTTCTGTGACATGTGTATGTATTTTAATATTTGCTGGAAGCCGCCTAGAGTGGCTGGGGAGACCCGGCCAGATGGGCGGGGTATAAATAATAAATATTATTATTATTATTATTATTATTATTATTATTATTATTATTCAGGACCTTTTCTATGGGGTTTCAGACATGTGGTTTATATATACAGTTATGAACACTTATTTTTTTATATACAACCTTAAAATTCTTATAACACATACAGTGGTACCTCAGGTTAAGAACTTAATTCGTTCTGGAGGTCCGTTCTTAACCTGAGGTACCACTTTAGCTAATGGGGCCTCCCGCTGCCGCCGCGTGATTTCTGTTCTCATCCTGAGGTAAAGTTCTTAACCTGAGGTAATATTTCAGGTCTGTAACCTGAAGCGTCTGTAACCCGAGGTACCACTGTGTGTGTGTGTGTGTGTGTGTGTGTGTGTGTGTGTACAATATCACACACAGAGGGAGGTCCAAACCATTTGCATCCCAGGTGCAACAGCTGTCTAAGGAAGGCCCTAGAGGTGTCACCTTATAAACCAGAAGGGACAGAAAATGGGGCAGGACTCCCTTTTACTCCCTTTATGGTTTCGACCTAGGATTTCAATTGACACCCCCCATTTCCTTTCTATGTTAAAAAAACCCCAACCCACTTCCCTTGAAGCAGGTGGTTTAGAGGGATGGATTGTTGCGGGGGAGGTCAGGAAAGAGCCTTAAATTGAGGAGGGGGTTGTCGGTGTTTTTGTTGTTTTGTATTTACGAAACCCCAGCTTTTTCCTGATGCCGACTGTGGGAAAAACAACAACCGGATGCTGAGCCCAGCCATCTCCTGAGGTATCAGACAATACTGCCAACCACAATAATACAAGGATGATTTACATTTTTATTCTCCCTCTTCTCCACCTTTCTTCCTCTCCCAGGCCTCTGAAAAATGATAAAAATAAAAATAAAAACTGTCCTCCTTGAATTGCACCTGCCAAGGCCCCCCATCTCCAGCTATGGTCTCCCCCGGAAGTGTCTGCGTAGATTCTTTAATTTTTTTCTCCCTTCCATCCCCAGATGTGCTGTATCCTTTCTCTCACTAATGGGGAGAGAGAGAGAGAGAGAACGAGAGAGGGAAAACAAAGCAAGGCCTGCACATTTCCTTTGTAATAAACAAACTAAAACGTGTGCGGGGCAGGCAGGCAGGGATTGACTCGGATAGACCTCGTGGGAAGGGAGGGAGGCCAGAAGTCCCGAAACATTCCCTTTTAGACGTGGGGGGGGGGGAAGTACTTCCCACTCCCAATTTGCTCACTTGACTATTCCTTGGATAGTCTTGGCCTATTTCCCCAAAATAGATAATTTAAAAAGCGCAATTATAATGGCTAAGTACACACCATACATTTGAGTACGTTCCCCACTCAAAGAATTGTATTTTGGGAATTGAATTATGTTAAGGGTGCTGGGAATTCTAGCTCTGTGAAGGATAAACTACAGTTCCCAAGATTCTTGGGGCCGGGTGGATGTGCTTTAAAATGTGTGGCGCGTACGCAGCCAACATGTCTACTCGGAAGGAAATCTCACTTATAATGAGACGTACTCCCATGACTGTAAGAACTACCTTGGCATCTCCCTGCTGAGTAATGTGGGGACACTGGCAGTTGAAGAGGGGGGCAGGGGGAACGCACCGCCCCCGGTAATGCAATCCTGGTGGGGTGCCATTGCAGCTGCCTCCCGCTGGGCGCCACGCCCCCGCAGGCGGTGTGCCACGCCCCCAGGACACGCGCCACGCCCCCGCCTGCTGTCCACCCCCCAGTGTCGGAGCATGAAGCTCTGCCACTGTGTGGGGAAAGCCTTTGCCTGTGTAGTTCTCAACAGATTACAGTCACTCGCTGACGGGGTCTATATCCCCACTCACAATGCGGCTTTAGAGCTCAGAGGTCGAGAGTCAACATGAATTTCTCACTGCTGCAGGAGAAATGCTGAGAGCAGAGACGCCCGTTGTAAAAGGTAAAAAAAGGGTAAAGGACCCCTGGACGGTTAAGTCCAGTCAAAGGCGACTATGGGGTTGCGGTGCTCATCTCACTTTCAGGCCGAGGGAGCTGGCGTTTGTCCACAGACAGCTTTCCGGGTCATGTGGCCAGCATGACTAAACAGTTTCTGGCGCACCAGGACACTGTGATGGAAACCAGAGCGCACAGAAACAGCGTTTAGCTCCCCGCCGCAGTGGTACCTATTTATCTACTGGCACTGGTGTGATTTCGAACTGCTAGGTTGGCAGGAGCTGGGATAGAGCAACGGGAGCTCACCCCATTGAGGGGATTCGAACTGCTGACCTTCTGATCGGCTTCCTCAAACTTGGCGCTCCAGATGTTTTTGGCCTACAACTCCCATGATCCCTAGCTGGCAGGCTAGATGGTTTTGTCTACCTGGGCTCTACTTTCCATTGACGCTGAGCTGGAGAAGCATATCAGCAAGGCAGCTAGGGCAATGGCCCACCTTTCCAAAATGGGAAGGATGGGATGCTACCAAGATGAATGTCTCCCAGACTTTCGTGTTTTATGGATGTAAGATGTGGGCAACTGACAGCCACCAGGAGCAACGCCTCAATGCCTTCCACATGCACTCTGTCAGAAATATTTTTGGCATCACACAGCACGACAGAGTCTCAAACAAGGATGTGCTCCCAAGCTCACATTCCCAGCATGTTTATGATTCTGTCTTAGCGGCATCTACACTGGCTTGGACAACATGTCCACAGAATGGAAGATGGCAGGATCCCCAAGGACAAGCTCTACAGGGAACTGCCTTAAGGCACCAGGCCCGTTGGCAGACCAGCTGCGTGTTACAAAGATGTCTGCAAATGAGACACGAAGGCTGGCAGCATCAACCCCACCATACGGGGACCCCTTGCAGACAACAGCAGGGCCTGGAGGCAGTCGGCTTATGTATTCACAGCAGTGGCCAGAGGAGGAATGGCTGATGGGAGGAGCGCAGAGAGAAGAAATGCTGTGCTGCATCTGCAACAGCACAACCGACCGCCTTCATCTGCTCCAGCTGCAACAAAACATGTCTCTCCTGTATCAGTCTCTAGAGCCACAGCAGCCGCTGTAACTCTCCAACAGTTTGACTTTACCCCTGATGGTTCACTCTTCCATTGTCTCTCGAGACAGACAGATGCCAACAAAATGCTCCCAGGTAAGCAGTTACAGGATTGCAGCCTAAATAATGGAATATTGGATGTTGTCAGATGATTGACATGAAAGCTGTCCTGCCCCCTGTCAAAGTTTGCTCACAGGGGTCAAGACCAATAGGGACCTGGCTTCCCTAGGCCAGAAAGGTTCTCCACCCTGCTTAACTTACCCTATATACTCGAGTATAAGCCTAGTTTTTCAGCACATTTTTTGTGCTGAAAAAGCCGCCCTCGGCTTATACTCGAGTGAGGCAGGCAGTGGCTCCTATGAAGCTTTCCCAGGTTTTTTGTGGTAAAATTGGGTGCCTCGGCTTATATTCGGGTCGACTTATACTCGAGTATATACGGTAACTATCCCCATGTACTGTGCAAGATCATGGGCTGTGATGCTGTTGAATAATTATTTGCCAGAAGTCTGGTGCAATCTGGGTTGATGAAACTAGAGCTTAGTTATGAAACGAGTGGCTGTGGGAATCAGCGCTAAGCTGACAGGTGACCATGTAAATGAGAGATTAATTCTGGTAGAGGGAAAAGTGGAGAAATTTGTGGTTTTGCAAGAGTACGAAGGGGTAGCTTTGAAATAAAGAGGTAACAAATTCATGGAGGATAAAACTAGTAGTCGATGGCTGTGTTCTGCCTCCACTGTGGACTAGCTGGGCCATTGGCCTGATCCAGCAGACTCTTCTTATGTTCTTAGAAATAATAATAATTTTTTTATTTGTACCCCGCCCATCTGGATCCACGTCAAAAATCAATCTAAAGGTAGAGCATCACAAACAGGAGACCTCCAAAACGCCACTTGCAATCCCGGAAACTGTCAAAACCAGCATCTTGACGAGCTTAGCAGGTTCCTAGTCCTCATGGCGGCAAAGATGAACTTGGAAAGGGGGAGGGGTTCTTCCCACAACACCGCCTTTCCCCCTGGAACTGTTGTGCCCTGTTCATTCACACTTTATGAAGCCTCCACATGACGTTGCTGGCAGCCTGCTGCCTTCTTGTGAGTAATCCTCATGCATTTTTTCCGCACACGGATCTGTGACTTCTGATGGAGAAGAGGTGATTAAATGAAATTCCGGCTGATTTGCCTACTGTTTCATAAAATTATTATTATTATTATTATTATTATTATTATTCTAATTCGGTAGGCTTGCCTTTAAATGTTAGCTGCGTCAAGTTGTCCTGACAGCCCTAATTTTGATATATCTTACAGCAATCATTTCCAAATTTCCATCTATGTGCATGAAAATAGCATGCAAACCTCTTTCTGACTGATGCGTAAATGGCCGCCCTATTGCAGAGACTGGGGCTTGTTCCTTTTTAAAGCACCGAATGGCCTTGGAGCCGATTCTCCCACCCTCACCCAAAAGCAAACATGCTGCTCCTTCTCCATCTGGAAGCTTGAGGGCAGCAGCGAGGTCCTTCCAGGAGCGAGAAGTCCTGCCTCCGGCGCATGCTGGGGGAAAGCTCCAGCCTTTCCTTGCCCATCGGGGCTGCAACATCCCCGCTCCGGTGCTGTGGGCTGCTCTCCAGCTGCTTGCTGTTTTGCAAGGAATTCTGGGCTTCTGCAGGACAGAGATAAGCTCAAGAATTTGCGGGTCCGGTTCCAAATATCCTGCCAGCTTCCGCCTGTTTCCTTGCGGCCGCTTCATTTCGTTTGTCTAATTTCCGCTGTATCACGCTGCGGAGGCCTTCCTGTTTTCTAGCCACAAATCCCGGAGTGGCTGCCGCAGAAGACCCTCAGGAGAAAGGAGGGTGGGAGCAGGGTGGGACCGGTGCCAGTAGACTGGGATAACACCAGGGGGCTGGAGAGAGGAGGTGCAATCGGGGTGAGCGGTTCCCAGAGGGTCGCACTCGCCTCACAGGAGCGCAGCAGCAGCACCAGCAGCTGAGGGCTTGCTGTTTTAAACAAATTGCAGATTTCCAAGCAAGGCACCTGGTTTCAAGGCTGGATGTGGAGCTGTGTGGTCAGATGACGGGTGGACTCAGATGGGAGCCAAAGGAAAGGGAAGGCCCAGAGAGCCACGGCCCATATTTGCACACTGATCTTGCTTCTGGAGCTCACACAGACGTGCACGGAAGCATAGGCCAGTGAGATCAGCAACAAAATGTTGCAGCATGAAGTGTTTCTGTCCAGTGTGGCTCCTTCCAGGATACTGTACTCTATCCTATGCCCCTCCTCCAGTTTTCTTTCCCACCCTGACACACAAACAGCATTCCGTAGCCAGTGAGCGTGCTCAGTCCCTGTCAGGCTCTTGCAGATTCCCCACCCCACTAAAGTGGTGGTTTTTGGGGGGGGAGGGGGTTCTTCCGCCAAACCTGCTGATGCATCCTACCCATGCAGGATTGTGCTGGTTTTGTTCACATGTAGGACTGCATTTGTCGTGAGTGACTCCAGGCGTTCCAAGCACTTACCCCAGGTTTCGTCTCCTCGGAATGAAGGTCCGCAGAGACTGTGATGTCTTTAGGATATGTGGTTTTAATAATAATAATAATAATAAATTTTATTTATACCCCGCCCTCCCCAGCCGAAACCAGGCTCAGGGCGGCTAACATCAGTAAAAAATTACAACAACATATAAAAGAAAACCATTAATTAAAATACAGATTAAAAAGCCAATTTAAAATTTAAAATACCGCTTCATTTGCTGACCGCTTCATTAAAAAGCCACTTTAAAATTTAAAATACCGCTTCATTTGCTGCTCATCAGACTAAGTCTGACCCGAAAGCCAGGTGGAACAGCTCTGTCTTGCAGGCCCTGCGGAAAGATGTCAAATCCCGCAGGGCCCTAGTCTCTTGTGACAGAGTGTTCCACCAGGTTGGGGCCAGTACAGAAAAGGCCCTGGCCCTAGTTGACACCAGTCTAACAGCTTTGTGGCTCGGGACCTCCAACAAGTTGTTATTTGTGGACCTTAAGGTCCTTTGCGGGGCATACCGGGAGAGGCGGTCCTGTAGGTACGAGGGTCCTAGGCCGCATAAGGCTTTAAAGGTCAAAACCAGCACCTTAAACCTGACCCTGTACTCCACCGGGAGCCAGTGAAGCTGGTAAAGCACTGGATGAATGTGGTCCTGCGGTAAGGACCCCATAAGGAGCCTCGCCGCGGCATTCTGCACCCGCTGGAGTTTCTGGGTCAGCTTCAAGGGCAGCCCCGCGTAGAGCGAGTTAGTTACACATACGCACAACCTGAGGATAAGGTGGAGAGGCTCGCAGCGTTAACATCCCCAAAGAACTTGCCTCTTCATCCATCTCAGCTTTGGATCCAGCACAGAGCAAGCAGGTCTCTGTGCATGGGCGTACCCAGGGGGGGGGGGCAGAGGGGGCAGCTACCCCCCCCCCCCAGAAGGCAGCCCTAGAAGCAAAAATGATCAGCGTCCATTCAAAGCAAACCTGAACGACCATGGCTTGCCCCCCCCCCCTAGTTTTGATCCTGGGTACGCCCCTGTCTCTGTGTCTCCAGCTTCCAGTCTGCTTTTCAGCTCAACCATTCATTCTAAGGCATGGGTAGGCAATCTAAGGCCAGATCCGGCCCAATCGCCTTCTAAATCCGGCCCACGGACAGTCCGGGATTCAACGTGTTTTTACATGTGTAGAATGTGTCCTTTTATTTAAAATGCATCTCTGGGTTATTTGTGGGGCATAGGAATTGGTTCATCCCCCCCCCCCCCAAAATATAGTCCAGCCCACCACACGGTCTGAGGAATGGTGGACCGGCCCACAGCTGAAAAAGGTTGCTGACCCCTGGGTTATGTTAATCCTGGTGCTTAACCAGCCAGCCAAAACCATTAGTCTGACAAAAGAACTTGGCTCAGCAAGCTTTCTATCATACATTCCCTCACAAATACAGGATCCCAAGAACTGGAAGGGACTCGGGGCATCATCCAAACCGGCCCCCCAAGAAAACACTAAACAGAACACAGAACCGGCAGAGACTCTCTTCCCTGCCACCTCAGTTGGAAATATGAAGCCAGCAGATCTCTCATGCTATTGGATCTGGTTCTCATAGATAAATCATTCCACTGTCCTCTTGGTTCCATAAACTCATCCCCGGTGCCCGCTATGCTATAAAAAGAATTATAAAAAGAGTAGCGGTTTGCACGACTCACTGAGAAAGAAAATATAGTGACAATGGCTTGCACGTTTATTCAGAATCCAATTAAAACTATTCGGTTTCACTGTTTCAACAAAATAGATGAAACCAGAGAAACCAGCTTCTGAAAGTCTGATAGTTCTTTACACCTCCAGCAATCCCCTGCCGCCCCCTGGCCTCTTAGTGCCACCCACCCAGGTAATCTGACCACCTATTTTGGAGACAATTGTTACAGACCAACCTAGCTACCTGTTTCTGATCATGTGGCGGGGGTGGGGTTTCCTGTTGGCCTTGGTCCATAGCTCCACCCCTTCTCCTTTAGCCACGCCCATTTAGTATCACCCCAGCTAATTCTCTTCTTTACACATGCAATATGACTGTATACTAAGTTCTGAGCATGTGCAGAGTGTTTTTCCTTTACCACTAAGCAACTGCTGCCTTTTACTTGCACTAGGCCAGCAACAGCAACTCCCATCCTTGGACAACTGCCAGGGCCTTGGAAGATCCCACAGCTCCCCTCCCCCCACCTTAACTTTTTATTTAATCACCTGGCGCTCCAAGCAATGCCAGGCAGCTGAATCTTGCCACCCTTTTAATTTTGCAGAAGGTCTGTTACTGAGCATCATTTTCAAGAGCACTGCTATTGGCTGGGAGACGGGAGCATATTATATTATAATTATTTCAATTTGTTGGTTGCTTGACACATGAGGGGCCTCCAAGCTACTTCAAAAATAAAAAACACACACAGAGCATTACGTAGATCAGAAAAAAGAACAACGCATTGCAATAAAAGCCTTCCAATCCCCCAATTAAAAGAACAACAAACCTCAATCAAATGGGAAGAAATTTGGTACGAAAACCATACCAACTTCCCCCTCTTCAGAAAATAATCTTGCTCTCAAATTCGCTCCTAGGTGCTTCTCCCCATGGGATTAGAAATCCGTTTATGTGATTGAAATATACTCGGAGTTGAGTGTGAATTTCATGCTCTTTATTCAGCTCATAGTAGCAAGGAATGAATCTTTCCCCAAAACGTCTGCTATATATACATTATTTACACAATGGGCCCCACGTGATTGGCTAATTCCGGGCTACTCCTGTAGGCCAATCAGGTTGCGGATTTACTTCATCCAGGAGCCTGATTGGCTGCTCTTGCAGGCCAATCAGGTCGCTGATTCACTTCCACCAGGAGCTGGATTGAGTGGCTCCTGCGGACCAATCAGACTGCTGCATTCTGGATCCTATTGTTCTAGGACCAATCAGACGGCTTCATTTTGGACCCTATTGTTCTAGGATTCAGCTCAGTACATAACAGTGATGTAAACGTAGGCAGAAAGAGAGGGGTGCATCTGAGAGAATTTGGCTGGTGGGAGAAGGGTTAAGCATTTGCTTCACCCATCCTCACCTCCCCATTGAATGCTGTTTTCCTCCCCAGGCACCTTTGCCCACTGGGCGAATGCAGAAGGGGTCCTCAGGCGGATGTTATGTGCAGACTCAAGTCTAGGCTGGTGCCCTCAGATCTTTGAATTTACTGGCAAACAGGTCATGGCTGTTCAGTCATCCTTTAGCCAACATCCCCCAACCGTTGGAAAAGAGCTTATTGGAAGAGTCGCAGATCTATTTTGCGTGTGTGGCTTTCGACAGACACCCCACACTTTTGTTCTCTTCTCCCCCATTACTCATTGCAGGCCCAGACTTTCCCCGCTCGTTCCAGCAAAATATTCTCCTTTCCATGCCGGTTGCTGCAGTCACGTCCTGTTTCCTGTCTGGCCAACACTGGTTTCCGCAGCAAAGGAATGGTGCAGAAATCATGGAATTGGCCACCCTTGCTGAAAACTTTCGACGACAGAAGGGTTTTCAGCAGACGAAGGTGACGGAGCTACCCTGAGCCAAACTGCCAGCCTGGCTAGCCTAGGGTTTGCCTAGCTCAGCCCTCGCCAACCTGGTGCCCTCCAGCTGTGCTACAACTCCCAGCAGCACCAGCCAGCATTACTAATAGCCAGGGGCGGCTGTGGCTGTTATTTCCCCTTCCTTCCATAACGGCACTAGGAAAGTTTCAGGGGGAGATAACAATGGAGAAGTTGGAAGCAGGAAGGCTGGCGGAGCAGTTGCGAGTGTTGCTCTCCACCCTTCAAAGCTGAAAAAAGGCAGGTGGTTTCATAATCCTAGAATTGTAGAGTTGGAAAGGACCCAAGGGGTCATGTAGTCCAACCCCCTGAAATGCAGGAATCACAGCTGAAGAATCCCTGACAGATGGCCTCTCTCTCTCTCCCCCCCCCCCCAATTTCAGGCAGCAATTTTTGGCATTTCAGAAATTTGAACTCTTTGCAAGCAGAAAGCCAGTACCAGGCCAAGGTCTGGACTACAGCTTTTCTCCCTGATCTCCTAGCTTTCTCTCTGCAGGCAAGATGTCCATTCGCTTGTCTGTTTTTAGGTGTCCCACCATTCGTATTTGTTTTATCTATTTTTAAACATTTCCTTGCCATCTTTCAGGGCGAAGCCCTCGCCGAGGCAGCTTACGTCAGTAAACAAAGCGCAAAAAACCCAGAACCTCCTTCCAATAAAATGAAACCGTTACAAAGGCAGCCCACTTGGCCTTGAAGCTCACTGGGTGATTCACTAGGGACGGGTCATAGCCCTGGGGTAGTGCTGCAGATATTAACATTGTGCATCATGAAGCAATTGGGCGCATAAACACTGGATCCTTTTGGAAAAGAAATGATCCAGGCCTATAAATATTATTCGAAGCTTCACTAACCAGAATTTCTTCAAAACAGATACCAAAGCAACCAACGGTACACCCAGAAAGTTGTATAAAACATACGCATATTCAAGCCTAGGTTCTTCTTCTTAAATATATAGCATAATTGCGATCAGAGCAAAAATCAAAGCTCTGTCTCCCCCATAGCCTGTATCCATCCTAAGACTTTGCCCTCCTGGAGTGGCATCATTATCACATCGTTCTTCCTTGGTGCCTGGAGAACAACAGACTAACTCCCTTCAAAATGAAGATTTGCCGCTGACTACCTTAGTCATGTGACCTAAGGTTAAACACTCACGTGAAAGAGCAGAGAACATCAACAGTTAATTATTAACCCAGCTAGAAGCTCAGAGAGCTTCAATATGCTTCAATGGAATTTCCTGATGTTAAACCCTTAGCAATATACATACAAACATTTCTCCATGTCTGTGTGCAATTAAACAATTATGCTTAACAGTCTCTGATCCAGCAGAGTCTTCTTATGTTGTTGGGCTCCAATTCCCATCAGCCCTGGCCAGCAAGACCAACGGTTAGGGATGATGGGAACTGTAGTCCAGCAACATCTGTGCTGGTTTGGAGGTTAGGGAGCACAACTGCCCCTGGAAGTCTTGTTTTAGGAAATTAAGCACTAGGCAATGGGAGGGGGGAATTGTGGCAATTGCGGCAGCGGCAGCGATGGAGCAGATGTTTGTGCAGAGGGGAGAGGGGGCAGATGCCAGCTCCGCTCGCCCCTTTCGGCACCTCCTCCCTGGTGTGCCAAGATTCCATGATGGAGTGTGAGTGTTTATCCCCAGCGATTCTCATCATTTTCAGCCGGGCCGGAGGTGTTCAAAGCCGGGAAGGAAGCAGAGGCAGCAACTGAAACAACAATAAAAAGAAAACAAAGACCCTCTTTTTTTCCCCTTTTTTTACTTTTGCAAAAAATAATAATAAAGAAATTCTCCGTTCATAAATCAAATGAACTGCAGGTGATCCCTGGAGCTAGCCAAAGTCGCGGCAGAGAGGAGCTCTTCAAAAACAAGCCAAGAAACAGCTGGGAGAGAGGTGGGTTTCTGGGACTGCCTGTTAGCAGAAAGGGGGACGCCTCTTGGTTGCCCATGGCTCAGAGGCTGGAGAGAGGGAACGGAAAGAGAAGAAACTGTCATGAATCAGTGCTGCAAACTACAAAGGTCCCCCCCTTCTCTCTCTCTCTTTTCTTTTAAAAAGGAGGATTATGAGTAATCCCTCCATGACACCAGTTCTTCCAAAAGAGTGATAAATGAGTATTTATAGAAGTGTAAGAAGTGACGCGGGTGGCGCTGTGGGTTAAACCACAGAGCCTAGGGCTTGCCGATCAGAAGGTCGGCAGTTCGAATCCCCGTGAGCTCCCATTGCTCGGTCCCAGCTCCTGCCAACCTAGCAGTACGAAAGCACATCAAAGTGCAAGTAGATAAATAGGTACCGCTCCAGCAGGAAGGTAAACGGCGTTTCCGTGCACTGCTCTGGTTCGCCAGAAGCGGCTTAGTCATGCTGGCCACATGACCTGTGAAATAAGCAAAAATCTGCCCTTATGGGGTACACAAGAGCCTTTTCAGGTTCTCCATCGGTAGGAGTAAATTACAGAGGCCAACCAGAGAAGATTGAGAAGCAAAGAATTTATTTCTGTTGCAACATGGCGTTTTTGCCCCACACACCAGAGAGTAGGGGGAAAAGGACCCCGAACAAAAGGAGCACATGCTCTTATAAAGACATTTCAAAATTCCTCCTCAGAGTCCAGCCACACCCCCCAGATACCTCCCACATACATCACAGAAGGGGTGTAACCCCAGACCACTCCCCAGATACATCACAGCAGCATCACAGATTGGGAGGGTCAGAGGAGGTAACCTGAGAATTCTCACACCTGTGGCATCTCTCCCTGACCCCTCCCAGACACACATTTCAGCAAAACAAAAGGTTTCTTGTTTCCTGCCCTGGCCTGGCAGGGCTAATGTAGGGCTAACTATCCAAATCCATTTTAGGTGGTGGGTTCTTTGTGAGGGAAATGGCCCATGTCTGGCACTCAGGCATCAGGATGCCAGAGATTATCACTTATCACCCCCCTCCTTCCTTGCAGAGAAACAGTTTGTCAGTTTGGGAGTCAAAATGGAGACAGGCCTGTGGTCTGTCTTCAGACATGTGACCTTGTTTGCTTGGAACACTTATGAACATTTAGTATAATATATATAAGACCTTAAAATTCTTACAACACCTGGAAGCTGTACGCCGGCTCCCTCGGCCAATAATGCAGATGAGCGCTGCAACCCCAGAGTCGGTCATGACTGGACCTAATGGTCAGGGGTCCCTTTACCTTTACCTTTAAGA